>VXCM01001253.1:86749-195729 GCA_014773175.1 Lucifuga dentata
CACACACACACACACACACACACATATCTCCACAATCCTTCTGACTGTCTTACTGAAACACACACACACACACACACAGAGAGAGAGAGAGAGAGAGAGAGAGAGAGAGAGAGAGAGATTGCTTAAGGGCAACATTATGACACTTCTCTTTCTTTTCAAGAGGAACATCAGCATGTGCTACCTTGACATCATAGTCACCCATAATGCACAATCACACACACCACAGTGGAGTGGTTCACTATGTACAGAAAATGTGTCAAATAATTGTGTGTCCCTAGTCAGTATTCCTCTCCATCTTCACTGGCACCAGCACAGAGTAACCCCCAGAGCATTCTCCACATCATCATTTGTCCTTCTGTGATTTTCTTTCATTTTCCTCAAGCCCCATGTATGAAATGGAGATGAAAAATTGACTTTGTTGGCTGAAACCGGCATTTAGTGTCTGACACGGCAGACTGCTGGCTTACCCTGACAGAAACATGAGCTCGGACAGATTGAGTTAGACTGTCGTCCTCTCCGCCAACACGTGCGCACACACACACATACAAAATCACCTTCACCCCACACCACAGCTCTGCATGAACAAAATTAAATGATTTCAAGGGACAAATTGTGTTATCAGTTTGGACCAACATAGATAACACTCCTCATTTGCTCATTTGTCCTGCCAACTTTTAAATATATATTCACACACTGACATAAGAAACTTATCCAGTAATTTAGGACAAAACAGACTTCCTGGGGTGTCGGTATAAGCACAAATCATGTTGGCATACTTTGCATATGAAATAGTAGGTGGTAATAGTAGCTGGTAAATGACGATGTCCCAGAGTCACTGTGCACTTTGTTTGGAACAATAAAGAATTAGGATAGGCTATTAAAACATTTACTGTGATTCAAGAAATGTCAATGCATTGATTTCAAACAAATGCATCTGACTTACTGCCATGGAGATATGTACCGTATTGTTTTAAAACTAGATTGATTAATACATTAACTAGATAAATGGAGGTCATTATTTTTTAAAACACACTCATTATCAGAAATTACCCTGATTCTGCCATACAGCTGAGTGTAAGATCACCATACCCAGCAATGAGTCAATCCCAATAAATTAACCTATCTGAGAGCCAATCAATCCAGTTTTATTAGCCATGGCACCTCTGTTTAAAAAGCCAATTTTAAAGGAAACCAGCAGCAGAAGCAACTTGAAAATGCAAGGTTGATTTAAATTGTTTCTAACAATGCAGAGCAAGGTCATGGTCTGTCAGCAGGTGATTGACAGGTGACAGGAGATGGTTGGTCTCTATGGAGCAAAGAGGATATGGTAGGGAAGGAGGAGGAGGAGGAGAAGGAGGAGAGAGAAACACACAAGATAATGCAATTTGTATTGACAAGAAAATAGAAAATATATTCTCTCCTTTTCTACTGATTTGGTCTCCTGTCCTGAGCCATGCACTCATGTTCTTACTCTGGGTTAAGAATCAGTCTCCTAATGGACATCACATTACACACATTGCCAAAGGTTTTACTACTTTTTCCTTTCTCCTATCAGAAGTACATGCCAAGTTACACCAATGGAAAGCTAAATGGGGCTTCTTGGGACATTACACAGCCCCAAGGTTAACAAATGTTCCTATCCTTATGATCTGTTTGCAGCAAAAAAAAAAAAAAAAAAANAAAAAAAAAAAAAAAAAAGTAAGCGCTCTCATTAAAGCTAACGTCATGTTTAATCTCAACAGCTGTCTTTTGAAAGCCAGCATTTGTACTATTATGGTGATGCTCTTTTGTCTTTCACTGTCCACACTGTCCACATAGTCCTGTGATACTGCAAACAGGAGACATGACACTTTTGCAACAAGGCTTTTCAATTCATATGAAATTATGCTCAAGGTTTTAGCATGAAAACGGTAACAGTGTTGTGATTTGAAGAAGGGTGGAAAATGCTTCTATCAATCAAAGTTCTTGTGTGGAAAATAAATACAGCAAAATGATATTCAATGATATATTAGTATTTAAATTTGCATTATGTGAATAATATTTACAAGGGGATTAAATGCAAATGTGTTGTCTAAGGAATCCATTCCACTATCTGTAAATGCATATAAGTTTACATGCAAGCAAAACAGCATGTCCTCTTTTGCTGATGGAAGTTTCAAAGTGCTTCATGTTTACATGTTTCTGCCAGAAGAATGATGTGTGAGTTTTGTCTTACCAGTAAACACATACATAGTCATTACTAGGTGTGAGATCATTTGGGGTTTCAAAACATTGCACAGATTTGGGATGGATTGCTCAAAAAACAAACAAACAAACAAACAAAAAAAACCCAGTCATTTAATTGGGGGTTTTTCTTGGAGGGACTGTGATTAGTTCAAATTTATTTATTATTGGGATAAGCCACTTGAGATGCAGCATCTCATTTTCAAGGGGGTCCCAAAAAATTACCTCCTCCAAGGAGGTTATGTTTTCACCCACGTCTTTTGGTTGGTTGATTTGCTAGCAGGATTACTCAAAAAGTCATAAACCGATTCTGATAAATCTTGGCAGAAGGGTGGGGCATGGCTAAGAGATGAACACATAAAATTTTGGATCGAATTTTAAAATATTTTAGGTTTCTCAACATTGTGAGATATAAAATAAGGCTAGAAACATGCAATAGCCAGTGTGTATTTGAGATGATGCTGAATCAGTGGCATGCAAATAGTTATAGCTTTAGTAGTTTGGTGATAAAGATCCAGAAAAAGCATTATGTTTATTATGTCTGTGAAGGTTCTCAGCCATCCAGGTTATTGGATATCTAGTGGCAATTGTAGGTAGTAATTCAAGACAACGGGACTTGTGGTTTAGCCTGGAAGACATTTTTCCACTGATCCATTGACTCATGTATCCTCTGAAAGTCGTTGACTCCTTGGACCAGGTAACTGCTTGGGTCACATGGGCATGATGTGAAGGTTGTTAGAGCCCCATGGCACTCACGTGAAATGCTGAGGTCATTACAGTCACATGCATAGAGGTGCAAACTACTCGTAGTAGAGGAAGCCAAGGGAGAGATGCCAGCACAGCGTGGTAAGTAAGTGATAAGTGGTGTCGTAGTCGACCTTTTCTGTTCAAGGATGGTTTTGCCAGCTTGACTTAGATGGCTTTCTTAACTCTTCTTTCAAATTTGTCTTTCCAAAGTCTGTCTTTCATGCTGTCTCTCTCCAAAATATGTACATTATGTACATATTTAGTACATATTGAGCTAAGTGTTGGCCAGAAGAGTTGGGCCACACAGTTCTCTAGTGGTTGTTTGGTCTTCCCAATTAATAGATCATTGTAGATCTCATTGCATTTGATTGTGTGGGCTGTTGCTTCATTTCTGTTTCTTTGTCAAAGATCTAACAGGTACTAACAGGTAAACCGAAATGAAGCAACAGTATCACATTGAAATTTCTGGTTAAAGCTGATTTTTGTTTACTAAGTAGAAGGAAAAAATCCAAGATAAGATTACAGACATAACCTTGATTGCCGATATCGTTTTAGGCGCTTATAACTAATACTTTTGAAAAATCATTGCCAACTTACACATTGAGGAAGCTCAGAGTAAGCTAAAGGAGTTGTGTTTCTGTCCACCTCATAAATGTCCAGAATTTACCGGTATTTAACCTCTGCACCCAGTAGTCACTGCAGCTGTCAAATACATATTTTTCATTCTGAAATGCTGGAATGGAAGTATAAAGGGGCACAGAATGTAAATACTGAAGTAAAGTACCTCAAATTTGTATTTTAATATAGTAAATGAGTAATGTACAGTACTTTGTTACTTTCCAACATTGGCAGGTATACTGAATGGACATTCATAATCATGTTTACGTAAACACACAGACACACTAATACATGGACACACACAAACGATCACAAACATAAAACCAGACAGAGGTGAGCCCTTCCAAACAATTGGCCTACTTCTGCCTCTTCCACCTTCCTTCCTCTCTTTATCCCTCTCTCTCCTTCAATCCCTGCTCAGCTCACCATGCTGTCCACAGATGACAGGAGGTATTCTTCAATAATCCCCTCCATTATGTGAACATGTGGAATATGAGGCCTGTTTATTTCCACACATAAATAATATTTCTGCTGTCCATGACCCACGGGTGACTGACTGCTCATTAGCTTCAAGCGGCACATACCATTCTCAGTTTCATTCTTTATTAGGCCTTTTCAAATCAGTCCATGGTAATTAGGTTTTAATCATGATAATTACACTGCTGATTTTTTTCCTGCTATATAAGACAGTTTCTGGTTTTCACTTGATGAAAGTTAAGCTTTTTTTCAAAGTGCTCTGTTGAATTGGGCTTGGAATAGCTGCAAAAACATTAAAACTCTATCTTAAATTGTTCAGTTTTACCAGAGGCAATTAAATATGCAGTTCAGAAAACCTGTTTTCTGTATCCTAGTCATGTAGTTTTAGACATGTTTTAGACATACTTGAGTTACAAAAATTATGATTTGAGACTTGTGTCTTTACCACATATACATTTTTTTTTTCATTATTTGGAACATGATGTAGACTGGTGAACATAATAAGTTCTCAACACCACTTGCACATCCAGCAGAAACATTGCCACATGGGTATCCATTGGAGCCCCTTTCTTGCCATCTGTCAGATACAAGTCAACGGTTACTTGCATTGTAGCCTTGATTTGGTCCACAAACTCCTGAGAAAGATAACTTGGCCTTTGTGTTTTGGTAGATATTTGACTATTTCACTACCCACTTTTTAACTTGTCTCTCCAATATTTTTCACTGTACAATTACAGGACTGTTTACTGGGATGTTAATCATTGGGATTTGCAACACCAGCAAGGTCCAACCTCTTTTCCTCATTAACATTACACTTTTAGAAAATTAGAGGTTCTCATCCATAATGGTTACCAAGATGTTGACCATGAGCAAAATTTATTTCCAGACTAGGGCTGTCAAGATGAACAGATATATTTTGGAAATCAGTGAAGAGTGAGCGATCTTGATACATTGAAACAAATCACATTGCCTAATAGTATCCATTTGCAGAGCTAAACTGTAACTGTTATGTCTGAATTGAAAATCGGCCTTTAAGTTTCCTAATGCTTTCATCAGTTTTTCTTAAAGTCAATGGGTGCATGTAGAAGGCAAGTTTAACTGTACAGTCGTGAGGATTGATTCAGTCTGATTCCTTTAAGACACAGACGCTCTGCTTTTAATCTTCAGTCTTTTTTCTTTGTTACACAGGCTTTATCCTTCAATTCCACAAACTTGACTGAAACCAGAAATATGTCAGATTAAGATTACCTTTAATCTCAAGGATTAGGAAGGGATTTAAAATGTTTGGGTGCAACTAATAGATATTGATTTATGAACTAATCTAGCTAGAACCAGATCTCATCTTCCCTCCAAAACATTTTCACTAAACACCAGCTGTGTATAAATATAGAAATCAAAGACCCTTGTGTATATGTGTGTTTGCGTCCACAAACCATCTCAAACCACTCTGACTCTACATTGCTCTCCAAGGCTTCTTTTCCATTTGTGGACATGAGCAGAAATCACAGTGGCACTAAATGTAGATTTTCATGACAATTTTTCTTCGCTAGGCTGAGCTAAACCGAACAGAAACACACATAAAAGTAGAAGCCAATACTCTCAATATTCTCTCCTCTCCTGATTACTGAACAGTTGCTGTGTACTTGCAAATCTCAGAAATTCCATCATAACAGTTACTACATTGTGGTCTTCGATTAGTAATTTAACACATAGGATGTAATGTATCTGATTTTTTTGGTGCTCGAGAGCAAATGTTTATGTAGTAATGTAGCTTAGATGTTGAAAGAAAGCATTGGTAGGTAAAAGTTGTCCTTAGGGTGATCATATGGGCACCTCCCATCCCAGATGTTCTACTGAATTCATAACATCTCTGAAAGGCTGAATAAGTTCTGGCAACAAAACAAGACCACCTGCTCACAACACTGATCTTACTTAAAGGGATAGTTCTGTTTCTATGGAATTTTACTTTTTTTTTTCTTAGCTTCAGACATGTCTTAAAAGAAATAATGTGTTAAAAAGGGCTTTCCATTCTTTTGAATAAATAATTAATATACTTCAGTGTAGTTTGTGTTGTTTGACAAACTCTTATTGTTTCTTTTTGTTTCTAGTTTTCAGTGGCAATTGACTTCACCTACAGGCTTTCATAATATTCATATTCAGGTGTACTGTGCTAATGTTTCTCAGTTTTAGCATGTGAACTATTTCCTGAAAATGTGAACTTGACTGGGCTTAGCAGTAATAGCCTCCATAGCCTAGATACTGTTCATCTCTGTGCATGCTGGTGTTGAGTAATACATTCTGCTAACAGAAACCAGGATACTTAGTGCTGTTCTCTTGAAACAAACCTGCAGATAAAGCCTGCAGGTTTGGCAAATGGCACATTTCGGCAGTGTTGAAGCATGGTTAAGGTCACATTAATTGTTTTGTGTGTTAGTAAATACTTGAATTCATCTCCATTTCTGCTTCTTTTGTGATATAAAATGACACAGCAAACAGACTGGCTGAAGAGAACAATTCCTACACCCTCCTAATTGCAATCAGTCAAGAAAACCAGTTTCAAAGATATTTTGTCTCATGATGGTTGCTGTTAACTTATGAATACAAATAATACCAAAGAAATTTGAAGGAACACATATACTGTATATATTATTTATTGTATATTACTGTATATATTATTTATTGTTATTGCATCTGGATTCAACAAACTTCCTCCCTTTCTATTTAGCCTTGTGTTTTTTGCTCAGTTTCTTAATCACTGAGTTAGGCGATGCTTCACCGACACAACCTCTCAGACCACATAGAGCAAAATAGTGCTGCGTACCTCAGGTTGTCTCACATAACATTATAAAGCAATGCAGTTTTGCACCTTGTACAAAAACTTGAAAGTATTTTAACTTTTTCAAGGCAAAACAATACCAGGAAAACATGAAGGGCATTGCAAGAAAGTAGCGCATCCACGCACATGATGAAAGAGACATTGGTTGGTTGTATTGAATTTAAATTGGCTTACCTACATTTAAATTGGTAGTTTGCAGTAAGTTATGCTATACGTGTTAAATTAAAACAAAGTTAAATCAAGTTAGTTTAAATCCAGTCAGAAACTATTGCTGTCTCTCATCCCTTTTCTGTACACAGTCATTGGTACTGCCATGGGTTTGCTGTTTATTGATTGCCACCATACAGTCTATTTTCAGCTGTTGGTCTCATCTATCACAAAAACATTCTCTCAATTTCGGGTGCTTACAGCAGCCATTTTACAAATCCATTTTTAGATGTTCTTCTACCTCATTTATTTCTAGTGCTATTTTGGCTTTTCCTACAGTGAATGTTAAAGGAAAGCAAGCGTGGGAAGAGCAGGTATGTTATTGGGATTATAAGTGGGTATCTTGTGTGACATGTAATAAGTAGGCCTATAGCACTTCCACAAAGCTGAACTGCATTCTGGCACCCATCAGACCTCTACTCATCTACAGTATTAGGCCAAATGCTGAGGTCTTTAGATAGTTTGTTCAGTTAAATCTGGATCTTTCTGTATATGAACTGCATTTGTTAGCATAATAACCATCATCCCAAAGTGTGCATTCATTTTTCATATAGAAAGTTTCAAAACAAATTTTATGGAAGCAAGCAATTAGTTTATCTCTCTCTGTAAATGTATTTCAGTGGCAGAGAATGTCCAGAGATTTGAGATGCTATTTATTAGGTGTCCTGGTATCAGACCCATGTGGCAGCATAAGCATATAAAAGCTACGTGGCACACTGCTGTCTTGGGTTTTGTTAAAAAAAAATAAAAAATCTTCAGGTAGATTCTGGGCTCATTATAAAACATATCAAATCAGCAGCGTTGCACAAACATTGCTCCTGAGATGTATGAGACAAGGTCCATGAGGCATAATTTTGTTTTGGAATACAAGAAAGGATTCCAGTGAAGGCAATAAATAAATAAATGAATAAAAAATAAAAATAAAAACTTTCAACTATTAATATTACTGTTAATATAATCTTGTTTTTTTCTTTTTTACATTGACATATATGCCAACATTTCATTTTGTTGCAGAAGTGGCAAAAGCTACATGGGTGAATTGGGTGAGCAGCAGCAGTGTAACTGTTACTCTTTGACTCTTAAATCATGAGTACACGGGTCATTTCAATTTAACCATTCTTAATTGCATCTATTGATGAGTTTAAAAAAAAAAAAACTATCTGTAGCTTGGCAGATAGTGGAGCTGAGAGTTCCTCTTTCACTGGTACCCTTCATAAGAGAGTAACTTAGATGTTGTAGAGCTCTGCTGAAAACAGCCTTTGAACCATGGGAGACTGCAGTGGGCTTAATGGATATTGTAGAGTCACTTTTTGGGGGCTTGCTTGTGCTATTGTGGGCAGACCAAGCCCAAATGTACCATCACTCCCACATAGCTCATTCATTGGCATGGGATCTTTTTGGGGACATTGAGTTTTATATTTTTCAGCTGGGAAAGACAGGTTGTTATGGTGTGGACACGCTTGGGGCATCTGTAAACAATTAGAGGGCATTTTCAACTGTGTTACATACTTTATGTCATAGTGCAGACTGCAGAGGCATTGGTTCTAGATACAGTCCATCCACTAAGATGCTTCCATGCCAGTCATGAATTATAACCATGATTATACCCTCAAATTTGCACTTTTCTAAAGAAGTTGCAGTTTTGTCTAATCGCAGAGTGAAATTCTAAAAATTGTGCCAAAACATTAAAAATGATAATGCATGAAAAACACATAATACACAGAGACAACCATGACAAATACACATCACACAAGGTCAGCAGCTCACAAACATTCATGCACATGCAATCTGAAGAATATACATAAACACACTGGCATATGATAATGTATTTCCTGCACTGAAACACACACTCACTCAGACACAAACAGTGGTAAAAATAGTCCTCTTGCTTTTGCTCCGTGAGATCCCCCTCACAGGCCACTGAACAAGCACTTTTCCACCTGTGAGTCACAATTAAATGACATGCAAGAACAAACACAATAAATCCCCACATAAGTACACATCAGGTAAACAAATGGATGCCTATATCTATTGCAAATAATAAAATTATGGTCTAAGATTGAACACAGAACTGAGAATTTGATCTGGGTCAAATAAAATCACCAGACACACACAGAAATTGCAGAGTATTTCGCATATAGTCTGATAACATTGCAACTAAAGCCTCCATGGATAAATAATGTAACCTTGATATTATGAAATCTTTAAAGCTAGGATTTGCAGTGTGGTGACTGTGCAGTACAGTATTAGAATGTTCAGTGGCAAATCTGGGCGTGTACTTGTGGGATTTAAGAGTTAAGTTTTGAGGTTAATTCAGAATATTTTTGATTACAAAATAAAGTCACTGCTCGCCATCCATGGAAAATGTGGCTGCTGTCCTCTAGATTTGCACAGCGCTGGGTTGTTGGGTGTGTTTGATTTAGTGGTCAGAGTAGGCTGTTTATCTCACATGAGCCAACTTTTAAATCCAGCTGTAGGTGCATTGGGGGACATGCCAGAGAACAAATTGAACTTGCCTGTGTGTGTTTGATATATGGCCTTGTATGTGTGTGCATGGAGTAGCCAGCCTGTGTCAGTCGTTTCAAATTGTCCAAGATCTACATCAGAGAAGGCAAAATAGAGCCATTCCTGATCAATGCCATAGAGGTCCCAACTGTCTGTGGTGGGGCATCCCAATTTAGAAAATTACCACCCATTATTAGACATCAGCAAACAGACTTACCTATTTGGTTTAAAAGACCATACCTGTGATTTTGCATGTTTGAGCCCAATTGATATTCCACACATTCCGCTACTGCCAACCATTTTCCAAATCATAAAACTGTATTATAGTTTTCTTGTCATTTTGCCAAATCCCCTAATATTTCAAGAACAAATGTTCAGCTGATACATTGTGCCAAATTTTTCACCTCCTAACACGTACACATGATTGTAGAAGACACTGTCATTTTAATTTCTCAGTATTTAATTAAATTTTTCTCCTGGGACTGTATTCCCTGGCAGAGACATACATTTTCTTCCTTGTAACTCTGTGTTGGATCAGTTAAATTAAGTAACTTCGACAAAAAATTTAATAGAAGTCTTGCGCTGTGATGGATTAGCAATATCAAGCACACATCTCTACAAGTTGATTTTGGCATCATGGAATGAATTGAAACTAATAGCAGTCTGGACGTTAGGAAAAACAATTCTAAAATTTACTGGTTGTGTCCTGTGTTTTGGAAAACAGGTGGCAGTAATGTAACGTGTATGTGGTTGTATTTATTGGGCTCAAACATGCAAAATCACTGGTATGGTCCTTCCATCAGCGCAATACTGATATCAGGTACTGGGAACTTGATGTTTTCAACTAGTATATGGATTGTCTAATATTCATACTCCTTTAATCAGCCTTTGAATTTTCATCTATTCCACTACATTCTAGGTGCTTTGCAACCAAAAGCAGTTTTAATCCTCCAACTCTGTCCGCTCATTTCCATGGAGGACAGCCAAGTCCCTGTTTACCCCAAACCTTCATCTGTCACCACATTAAGCCTGTCTCAACAGAACCTGTGACACTGCCTGCAGTTAAAATAATAATATGATACCATCTACTCTCAGCATTAGATACACAAAATTGATTGTGTATGGATGTGTCTGGATGAATGGTTACTAGATGTGTCAGTCCTCTGTAAAATTAAAATAAATTTGAGGTAAGCCTCTGCTGGCCTGCAAGCCTAAGCCATAATCTTGCTTGATTTTTCATCCTTATACAGTATACCTAGAAATGTTAAGTCCATCCATTAAAACTGGCAGTGAAGTAAGAGCTAATTAGCATTTCAAATGAATCTCTTGGTTCGTCTTTGATTAAATTTCAAACATTTGGCATACACAAGCTCAAATTAACAGTCAAATGTCTGCAACTGTGATCTGACCACAGAAATAACATTTGAGGTTATTGGCTGTGTACATTCTCCAGCATAATCCAACTCCTTGTCTGACATGTGAACAGCAAGTGCAGCAATGCACGGACAGTGGATCTAAATTTGTCTCCATTTCTGGTTGTTCACTTTAGATAACGATGTAGAGGGAGACAATGCACCACATGAAATTGTGATGCTTGCCTGCTAGAGCTGCTTAAATAGGAATAATACAAAAAATGGAGCAGAAATATAAAACAGTAAAGTGGGGGGGGATTGTAAAGAAGTGGGACAGAGTAAGGGAGATGAGGTGACAGGGAAAGTCTGAGACGGTAAGAGAGAGAAAGTTTGATAGCGAGTGGAAAAACTGATTACTTATTACCCCCTTGACTCTTAATCCAGTTTACAATAGTCTGCATCAACCATGCAATTTTTACTTCAAAGGTTTTGAGCCATGGCCAGTTATGTTGCATCCAGGAGTTCCTTTTAAGAAATGGAAAAGAGAAGTCAAAGAGAAATTCTAATTAGTATCAAGCGAGAGTGAGAAAATACATCTTTTAGCTAGTTAATGAACCTGAATATGTCCCATTCAACATCAGTCCTTTAAAGAGTTGCCAGTTCCAGCCGGCTCTATCTTTTGCAGCACCGATTTTCTGTTGTTTGGCATGTTTTAGCCTGTTCAGTAAATGAGCAGAGACTTAAAACTTGATTCAGATGAGAAATTGTTCACATTGACATATCATTGCTTGTTGTAAACTGATTTTAAATAAAAGTTTTAGTTCCACGTGGTGCAATCTTGGGTAAGAGCTGTTGTTAAAACTCTTGTCAATTCAACGCTGCACTGAGACCTTAAGTTTGGCAGTTGAACAGCAACCTTTGAAGAAGCCACAAAATTTCTGTAATCCTTTTCACAACACCCTTGTTTTCTTATGAACTGATTGGGTTTGGTTCTTCAGACATCATTGCTCATTCCCACAGACAAATTTCAAATCTCTTTTGTTGGAGCATCTTTTAGTGCAAAACAGGGTTTTCATAGCTGTCTCTCTTTGCAACTGCGCTGTCACGCAATGATAACTTTAGGCAGATTAGAGATTTACTATGTAGCAAGCACGTTGTAAGTCTCTGCAATTTGCTTTTCATACTGTAACAGCATAAACTGAAACCAGTGACTCACTGAATGATAGAAGATGAGTCCGTTTTGCAGAATTGTTTGTATTGGTGGAGAATTGTTTATATTATATTTAATAGTGGGTAAGAAGGCTAAATTATACAAAACAACCATTTTTGAACCTTTACTAGAAAAACATATGAAGTACATTGTTTCTCATGCTACTCTAAAGGCAGAAATGAGACAGTCACAAACACGAACACACACATTCTGACAGAAATGAACAACAATCATTTAATGGCCATTGTAATCTCTCCCTTAAAGTCCAACAGCTCTTTCATTTCATTTTACCCCAGAAAGTATTAGTACTTTTGCATTGTTAATAGAGATTAATGGATATGGTCAACAACCAGAGCTGGAAGAGCAAATGAAAAACCAGCATGTGGGATGATGGACGGCATGCACCAAAGTATAAGTGGGTAGAAACAAGGACAGACTGAAAGATGGATAGATTTCATTAGGTAGAGAGAGGGAATCACCAAGTTCTCAGGTGAAAAACACCTTTGGGTGTCTATAATGCCCCCCCACCCCCTAGAACAAGGTGTTCTTCAAATAATTACAGTTTATTGTCTCTGCTCCGTGTTAGAGGATGTTGGTCATTTGGTGCAGCGTATGGTGCAGTAGACACCAGCACAAAAAGTCATTTATCTCTGATTTACATGAAAATACAGTTAGGGCAAAATCCAAACATGGTAAAAAGTCCCTAAAGTATTTCCTGGCAGTGCATCATTCAGTGAAGAAACACGCAATTTAGTTTTATTCCAGAAAGTGAAGCATATTGTATGAGTCTGTTAAAGCATCTAAGACAGGATCAAAGGCTTTATATTATTAATTGACTCCTGTAGGCTATTTGCTGCACAGAATCAATGTGGTCAGTTAGAGCATGGATCTGTGTTTGTATAATTTCAAGCCAGATTCCACAGAGAAGAGAGCTATGGAAATGGTTTGTGTAGGGGGATGGGTGATGATGTAGTTGAGGGGTACAGTAGAGAACATTCCAGGAAACTCAGAGGCATAACTTCTTATCCATAGCAGACTGGTTGTGTGTCATGTGCAATGTGTCCATGTGTGGCTATATATTTACAAGGTGAGTATAGTTCACATCCCTCCTACTCTTCCTCTTTGTCCTTCAGTTGCTTCCATTCTTCCATATTTTTGACCCTGACCTTCTCTGCCCTCTGCTGTAGAGTGCATAGTGTGCAAGAACCAATCAACTGCTTTTTATCCTCATTAGTTCCCATTTTATCTGTTATGGGAGCCCATATAGAAGGAAGAATGGACGGGGGTTTCTCACTGAGACTGCTGGTGTTCCTCTGCCCCTGGCCATGACAGGGATTTGGTGGGCAGAAGGGCAAGAGGGGGGAGGATGGTGGAGGAGTGGGGTGCTGTGGACCAGATTCTGCTGATTGTCGGAAATTATACNGGAGGATGGTGGAGGAGTGGGGTGCTGTGGACCAGATTCTGCTGATTGTCGGAAATTATACCCTCTAATTTCACCTGCAACTCCAAGAGACAAAGGCCTTAGGGAGAGAATAGGATAAGGAGGTATCTCACAGGGCGATGAGATGAAAACCAGAGACGCAGAGAGAGAGGGAGAGAGACAGAGAGAGAGAGAGAAGGAGAGGGGAGGTGGACATAGGAGGCATGAGAGAGGATGTAACATTAGAACAAGGTCTGGTCTTAAGCCAGTCAGGAAAGACAGAGAAAGAGGACAGAAATAAGAGAAGGAGAGAAGGAGCCACTGAGAAGACAAATAGTCTTCTCCTGCTATACACAGCCATGTCTTTAGTTATCATCAGCACACATGCACACACACTGCCATGCACACACACACACACACACACACACACATAATGTAGACTTGTACACACCACACTTTTACGCACTTACACCCCTACTGTTCATTTAACACCATTTCTCTTTCTGGTCCTTGTGTATCCTCCCATCTTTTGTTTGGTCCTGGTTTCTTATTCCTCCTTGATAGTTTTACTCAGAGAGCATGACTATCTCCCACTGTCAGAACTGCTATAGGATTAGAAATGAAGAAAGCCCAGCACAGTCAACCAGCACCTCCTGCTGTACACAGTTTGCAACTGATGCAAATGTCTTCTATATCCTTGAAGACACAGCAAGGACACGACTTATTTCACTCACTGGCTTATTGATTTAGTCAGCTCTGATTTTTACAATATAAAATTCAGTACATGATGTAGACTGAAATACATATCAAAATAACATACATGGAACTGAAAAGATCTCATGGCTGATATGATAGAAATAGATGAGAGAAAAAGAAGAGACCACTGGCCTAAAAAAAAAACCCCATGCATTTCCACTTTACAGTAAACCTCCAAAAGTGAGCTAAACTGAGTTAACATGCATCAACATATTAATGTTATTAAATTGCTCCTCCCAAAATGTCATACTGTAATAAAACGCCAATATTTAATTTAAAAAATAAAAAAAGGATTTAAGCATAATTAAACAATTTAGCAAATTTGGATGCAAACAAAAAATGGGACACAGCAATACAATCAGAAGGTGTTCTGCTGTGTTACAATTTCTAATTCATATGCAACCTCAAGCCATGCTACCCAAAACTCCATGTTGGAGGTTTTTCATCTAAAGACTGAGAGATCAGAGTCATCTCTTTAGGAAAGGCTCTGTATCACTCAGATTCTACAAATGGCTGCATCAGAGTGGCCTTGTATGTAAGTTTTTATGTGAAACAAGCATCAGTCGTAGAAATATACTGTCACAAATGCTCAAACATTTACTGTTACTCCATTTTTTTTAAATTGTAGTCTACTTGGTGGACCTCTGGTATTAGTCAGAAAATCCTGGGGAAGTGATGGGGTGAAGGGTGAGCAGTGTTAGCCGGCAGTAAGTAATTTAGAAAGAGGATAGTGTTTGAGAAGAGAAAGAATGAGAAACTGAACAACAGTGAGTGAGCTTGGCAATGCTACAGTGTTTCACTGCAGAGGTTTTAAATCCTTTAACATGATTTCTCTCATCCTATTAAAGACATAGCTATGGATAAGGAGACTGCAAAGTGTTATATAGGGAGGGAGGGTAGGTGGGGGCTGAGTGAGAAGTAGAGAAAGGAAGACAGCTGCAGAGGAAGAGGGAGAGAGGGAGATTAAATGTAGGGAAATCATCATTCCAGACCCATTTGTATCTGCAATCAGGTCTCCACTTTATTACTTGGTAGATTACACATAATGATTATTTGTCCTCCTCCCATATTCTTTGTTTTTCCTTCCAATGGACATCAAAACAACTGTTTTGGGTACTAAGTTCATATTATGCCAAAATTTATCCTGAAATTCACCGCAAGAATCAGACACAATTTTTTGTGATCTTAAATATCAGGATAGCAAAACATTCATCAATGCCATTTCACATCTAATGATAAAGGTAAGAATCTGTCTGTGGCACCAGTATCTCTGCCTTCTATATATTCTACACACATATACAACATAAAGCTGTGAAGCTCATTGCATTTTCTTTGCTGATTATTTTAAAGTTGCATTAAGGATATTTTTGACAACTAGAAGGAAGATCATATACTTAAGTACAAAGTTAGAGCAAAAAGTCATACTGTATCAACGGAAGTTCTCAAGTTTCTCATTGAGAAACTGTTTCCTACTTACACATTTAGAAACAGAAATGTGCTGAATCCTCTTGTTAGCCACCAATGGAATTCTTGTCCAATAAGTTCTGGGTACATCCACAAATTCTGGATATCTGCAATCTCTTTGACGTTTTAGATGGTTGGCTCTTAATTGACTATTGATTCATTTACTTTAGCTCTTCACCATTTTTAAACTCCACTAAAAGCTTACAAATTTGCTTGACTGAGCTTGTATGCAGGCAGCTATCCACTGTTTGAAATCAGGCAGTTGGTGAGCGACAAAGGATTCAGCCAGATAGACTGGGAAACCAAAACAAAGTTACCCTGAGCTGTTGATTCTCAGTGGAATTGGACCCTCTCACAGTACATCATTCAAATTACTGCTGTAAAGAATTTATTGAGGGAGCTGTACACAGTGACTCTGAGAATTCTACAAGAAAGTGACAAAATGTTGTCATCCCATTGGTCTAAAATGAATGTTGTTGCAATTTAAAGAGATATGTCAATGTCACTCAGTGGATGCACAAAAAAGTTCACGCAAACACTGTGGAAGCTTGCTGAGATGAGGAGCTGAATTTGAGTTGTCAGGTAGTGAGAACGGCCATGCTTCTGTCTCTAACAGCTAGACAACTCTCCCTGTGTACATTTCATTCAAAAGATCAAGGCAAACAATGTACAATTTACCCACCTACAGACTTTGGAATGGGTGGGGGGGAGGACTACAAGAATTGAGAACAACACCCCCACCCCCTCATGTCTTGTTCACAATTGCTCTGTCAACTTTAGAAGGCTTTACAACTAGAGTTTGTGTTCAATTCATGCACAGCCCCTTTAAAAGGTTATAGTTTTTCCCTCCACAGTCAAAACATTAAATGTAGACTTGTAGTTGTCCCCTGTAATTACTCTGCACAGACCTGAGTTACACAACTAGAACATTGGAGTTCTGACAAACACAAAGCAAATACAAAACAATCACCTGAAACAATATCATATGCTGTTGTGAAAGCTTAGAGGTGCAGTCGCAACTTCAGTCCAGCAGAGTACGCTGTTCTACTATGGCTGAACACTGGAAATCTGTCATCTTCATGACTGCTTCTCTAAACTGGACCCTGTGGCTTCATTTAGTCTCTTGTGCAATCACCTGTAGATACACTGACTACTTACAACAGCTTTGTCTTCTGATTGTCTAACATTGTGGTTCTTCATTCTGGTCCATAGAGCGCAAACAGGGCAGTATAGCAGTTCTGTGTGGAACTTTTGAAGAGAATATAATTTTGAATCATTTTACAGTGCAACCTGCCCTTACATTACCTTTTTTTTCCTTCTTCTTCAAAGTCCAAGTGTGCATCCAGCACATCAGTAAAATGCAGCTCTGGTTTTGTTTCCATGTAAGATACGTGTTAATACAGTAATT
This sequence comes from Lucifuga dentata, assembly GCA_014773175.1. Taxonomy (NCBI): domain Eukaryota; kingdom Metazoa; phylum Chordata; class Actinopteri; order Ophidiiformes; family Bythitidae; genus Lucifuga; species Lucifuga dentata. Next base: position 103,973 of record VXCM01001253.1, read on the forward strand.
TTGCATAATATCTTTGTAATTACAAGGGTAATTAGTGTTACCGGTTCAGTTTAATATGATGTTAAAGGGACTCTCCATCTAAAATCTGTCTTATGAGTACTAATAATTCACTCACTGCCGCCGTGTAAAAGTTTGTATGTCCCTCACTGGTGGAGAACAGTAGCTCTTGTCAGCTCGAATTCAGTCAGTTACAATGAACTCCGATGGCGACCGGTTTTCACAGTGGGAAAAAAAGTATCAAAACATCCATTCAAACATCTCAAACCACTCCTGTGATATAATCTACTACTCTGTTATCAATCTGTATGCTCAATATGTTTCAAACTATAAATTGTCACCAATATATCACTAAATACATTCCTCCAGAGAAGAGCTTTGAAGCTTTGAGTTGAAGGCTAGAGCCTCATCGATGCAGTTTATTTTCCCATGTGTTGGCAAACGTATGAATATTTGAAACCTGATGATGGTGAAGATCAGGATTATGCTGCAAATGTGGACAAGTTATTATCAATGTTTTGCCTTTTTTTTCTGCTTATAAAAACTTGTCACGATTGGAATCCATTACACACATGAATTCAAGCTCACCGTAGTTTACTGCAAATATAAAAATTTCACATTTTTACAGCTGCCTTTCTAAGTTATTATTGGAGTAGGTTCTTAAATGCACCCCCTAAATTAATTTTAAAGTATTTAATGTTAACGCTTTTACTGTCCCTCATTGGCCTTGTCGCTTCTTGACAACTGACATCTCATTTGAAATGTAAAACAATCAAATTTGCTGACCTTGGACAGAAAGTTAACATTTAATGTACTGCCACTCGACAGCATTTGTGTATTTAATTTTGAACCGTAACTACGCTTGATTGAACATACATTGAAGCTGTGCAACCAATCCATCTGCTTCATCTGTCCTCTAGTCTTCCAGTCAGCATCTTGTCACTATGTTTCAGCTTTTTACAACCCAAAGGCAACAGTTCCTACACATATTTGACTGAGGAAACACTGGGCTTATACTGTATCGCCCTACTGAACACAAGCCAAAACACCTTTCAATTTAATTTAGAGCACAATTTCGCTATCAGATCAAATCAGATAACAAAATCTTGATCCTGTGATGTAACGTCTATCACCCAAAACACCGACTCCAGGTCCAGTCTGCACACATTCTGCTTTGGCTTGTTGGTAATATTCAGTAAATAGATGATTCACCTGCAGCTGTTGCCTCTTTAATCTCCTTTCTGACTTACAAGAAGTGGTCAAGGCCTCAGGGACATCAGCACCCACAGCTCAGTACCTCCCCTCTCATTTTAACATGACACCTGAGATTTGCTCTCTGCACAGTGACTATTGAGAAATGGTTTCCCTTCCAGCTCACCCATATTAAGCTGTAAGACAACAGCCTGAAGTGGTCCTTAATGGAAGCTTCCTATTTCCTGGCAAAGAGATTCTTGTCTTCTCAGTTTGAAAACAATACATATTCTACCTTCACATCATTTCTGTCAGAGTTACTCCTTGAAATTGACACATTTTGGACCGATTGATGGAATTGGAAAAAGGAGTGTACTGGTATACAAGAGTATAAAGGAGTATACTGGTGACTGTGCATGTTTGAGAATGGGTTGGCAGTAATTTAACATGTATGTGGGTCATTTGTTTTTTTTTTTTNTGCGCTCAAACATGCAAAATTATCAGTATGGTCCTTTGCAATGCCATACTAATCTGTAAGGAAATTCAGTAACCTATTAAAGTGGGATTTTTATTTATTTTTAATGAGTCGTTTGCATTCCGTTTTAGTCAAGTTTTTGTTCTTAGACTAAATAGCAGGATTATGATAGAATGGACTGACAATTAAATGGACCAGACAACAGCTCAACCTGCTGTATTCTGCTGTTAAAATAATAATAATAATAAAAACTTTTTAAAAAATCATTTCAACCTGTCGATTCAGTTATGCAGTTTTGCGTCGCATCTCATTCACAACTAGCTGAGATTGAAATATTGCAAGAGAAGTCCTGCTCTCACACAGCGTCGATGAAACCGCATACACACACACACACGCACACACACACACACACAGAGAGAGAGAGAGAGAGAGAGAGAGAGAGAGAGAGACTTCAGTGCTGTGGGATCCTCATCAGTGCAACCATCGGGCGATCCTGACATTAAAAGCAGTGGTGCTCTTCGTAAATCATGGGGGTCATGAATCGAAAGATCCCCGCGTTGTTTCTCGCAGCCTGAGCCTCAGTTCCCTGATAAGAGCGTCAAAAACAAGTCAAACCAAGAGAGAGAGCTCCACGCAAGCGCGCAAAGAAGATTGGACACCTGATTTTGCGTGGTGTCTTCACGTTTTAAGCCAAAAAATCCGTATTTTTCAAGGCCCCCCAGTGAGGAATGTATCATGGATTATCACCAATACGGATAAATGGGGGGAAAGAGGACAGATCATTGCGTTGACTTCTGAAGCAATGTGCAGAGCCTCAGCGACGCTATAGCGTGACACGTTTTTATTTTTTTTATTTCAGTCCACTCTCTCCTGTATCTAAACATTATAAAAGTCAAATATATTTGGATAAGGAAAAGAGAAGGGTGTTGTCAGAGAGGGATGAGAGGAGGTGGGAGCAGTATGAGGTGTGCTTTTTTTGGAAAAGCCGGAGAAAGACGGACACTGAGAAGGTGTACTGATGTGCGAAAGCCTGCGACGCGTTACCCTCCCGAGAAATAATTGCGATCCGGGAAGAAATGTCCTAGTCAAACATCATCTACAGAGGACAGAAAAGAAGACGCGCTTTTGAATGGACGAACAATTACCACAGTCGTCATCTTAATTCTGGTTGCTTGGATCAGTCTTTGAGGTAAGCCGTGTGTTACCACTTCCTTCTAAACGTGATGAGAGATTTTTTTGTCTTTCATGTGTGGAATTGCGCTTTGGTGACTTCGCATATTGCGCACGTTATCCATCTTGACGCACTGTCACAATTGTGGAATGAGATTTCACTGTAAATCTTCGTGCCACTTTGCTTTAGTGCATATTGGACTCCTTTCAGTGGGAGCCTTCGAGTGGCCTTGCCTGTTGATAAGCTGTCATTCCTAACATGACTTGTCTACATGCGTCCTTCCAACATCTCTATTTGTTCCTTTTAATCATGCTGTCCAGTGTAACAACATGCTGTTTGTGTGGTTGTCCAGCCTGGGTGCTCTTATCAGTTTGATCAAATTTATTGATAGGCCCTAATGGCTGTATTACCACTCTATAAGATGCTGCTATACAACTAGTCTTACCCAGACTGTGACAGGCCTAGAACTCAAAAGATGTCCTCCTTAATGGAGAAGCCCAACAGCTCTTAATTAAACACAAATACACACAAGCACACACAAGCCTCTGCCCCAGAAGATGCAGATAGGATTGTGAATTAAATGCACACACACTGATGATCCAGGGAAGGCTCCATTAATATTCAGTGGTGGTTAGGCAGTGCTCAGTCAATGGCAGACAACAGGACCTCTGTTCTGACAGGTCATGGATGAGAAATGGTATTTTTAGTGTATATATGCATTTTTTCCCCCAAATATTTGGTGCCTGTCGCATTGGAGGAGCGACATTTAAAATCCATCAGAAAACCAATAAAGGGGGTTTGTAGACTTTTGCAGAATTTGTTATGACTCTTGTCATGCACTTTTGAAAAGCAATGATTTCTCTTCAGTGCTGACATCATGTCGACCTGCTTACTGACATTTGGGTACTTTAACCTTTCCTTACTGGTAAACATCTTCACAGAACATGGTTAAAGACTAATGTGGAATCAATATTGCATGGGCAGCAAGCAGAGAAGACACTTGTCTTACCTTTTGCGGTGTCTTTGAGTGTAAATAATTAAATTAGCCAGAAATTGACTTTACGCATTACACAGAGGAACATGTAAGGCTTTAATTCTGTCTCAGCAGCTGATTTGATGATCCATTCTCATAATTTATCACAATGACAAAACAATATTTTATCCACCATAGTCACAGATCCATTTCATCCCCAGACATTCAGTAGCAAATGTGTCTGTTGGTGGCAAATTATGTTGGAGGATGAGACTTTGTGTACTTCAGGATATTGTGCTGTCAAACCAGAGAACATTGGAGGCACCTCACTTGGAAAACATTTCAAATATTTAAGTCTTCTGATGTGCAGAAATCAGTAAATGCATTGACAGAGCTACAGGCAGACATAAGTAGCAGTAATATTCCATACAGATAAATAATAGGTGTAATATCCTGTGTGCACTTGTTGATTTTTCTGCATCCCAAGCTTCAACAAATACATTTTAAAAGTAAAATACTTCAGATGTTCTGCATGTTGTTTCTCCCAGAGCCTTTTGTATGCTCTGTGTTCACACTGTATTTGACATGGGTATTGTGCATTGGCACCAAAATTCCACTCAACCAATCAGCACCTTCTTTACTAACTTTTATAAATGGGTTGGCAGGTATTTGCTGGGTTTTTCTCCAAGAAAGACACCAACTTTTCTAACACCTCCTAAAGTAATCAATAAACTACAAGCTGGTGAGAGGTAGACCACTGAATTCATGTGGTGATGCATTGTCTTTTGGCCTGCCAAATTTTGGAAAAATGGAAAAGTCAAAGGAATAAACACAAAAGAATGAAATAAGAAAGAAATAAAGAAGGGCTGCTTGGTTGATTCATGCCAACGGAGAGAATTTTTACAAAGATTATCCAAAAAGTCTTAATGTTTAATAAAGTATGTTCAGTGTGCTTGAGTAAGCAAGGTCCAAAAGTGGCTGATGTCTTACATTCACAGGGACATAATCAGGGTATTTTTGAAGTAGAAAAGAGTTCAACTCTTTTGGTAAGATTATATAGCTGTGAAATGCCCCTTTAATGTGTTTTCTCATGGTGGTGCAGCAGTACCACTGATGCTACAGTGGCATGCAGAAGAATTGCATTTTGGCCTTTTAAAAACAGATTTTTGCAAAGAACATCTATTTGTCTTTATGCTTATTCCATTCCATTGAGTCAAAGAGCCTTGACTTGAAGTGGAAAAAGCTGATATACAGTAAAAGCTAATGTTAGCTGCTGGTGCTAAATTGCCATACACAACTTGCCTAAAATCATATAGGCAGCTATGATTTGTTCCTGCAAAATTTAGGTGATATGCAACAGCAGTTTTAAGATTTTTCTATCATGCCAATCTAATTTCACTATCATCCTTACTTGTGTTTTGAACTATTACGAACACTCTTCTCATTGTTTTTGTCAAACCTCAGGTTGGATGTGGAATTCATGATACATAAATAAGACATAAAACTGTGTTATTTTGGCACTTTCCACTCTTTTCAAAGATGGGAACAATACATTTTACAGGACTGGTTGATACAATCAGCATTTTAATAACTATAATAGAAGCATTGAGAAAACAATGCAAACTCATTTGTAAAAGGTCAAAACTGTAATAAAATTGTAATTTGGTTTTTAGTATACACAATAAACTGTGATGTGCAATTCTAAATCCATTTTTAAAAATCTGCACCATCATCTGTTTGACATGACAGAGTTATAGATGAGTGTAATTACACTCTACAGGTATATGTTGACAGATATTTTGATGCTCATAGTAAATGCCATTGTCTGAGTAGAAGCTGATACTTCCACATAGTCTTGTGTTTGGCTTATTAAAAACAAGATGTCTGTGCTTTACTTCAAATGCCAAACAGCATCACATGTCATCATACTGCACCATGACAGAAGGACTGTATAGAAATAAGTCTTCCTCCGAGCAATGACGCACATGTATTCTCACTTTCAGAAGCTCACAGCTAAACATATAATTTGTATTCACATATAGTACAGTTGCCCTGAATCTGCCATATGTGGCAATTCTAGTATAGCAGATCCATTCTCTGACTCATAGTATTAAAATATATATATATATAGCCTCCTCTTCTTACAAGTGTAAAGTCAGTTATTTTAAGACAGAGGATGCTTGATCATTTACACTTAAAACAACAAATTCATGCTCATTAGGAACTTTTGTTATAAATAATGAAAGTATAATGGAAGCCCAATGTCTATGCCCACTCCATGTCCTAAGTACTGCCCCTTTAGACTTTGACATCATCTGTATGTGCTGCATACAAGCAGGAATACAAGATACTGCAATGACTCCAAATGCTCACTGCCTGTTTAAATGAAAACTAGAGACCTCACACCCTTCGGGTTTACATTAGGACAGCCCTCTGAGGCTTATTAGGAACAGGTGACAAGGTCTGAGAGAGCAGACATCATGATTAGACCAAACTTATAAAGATGCTGTGCTGGCTTGGGTTGCATTTGCTAAGTATTCATTGATCTGACTGTAGACTGAAAAAATGAGAAATGAGAAATTCACTTTTAATGAGAAAAGTGAATGTAGCATCACCTGTGACTTTCTAATGACCTGTTTTATATGTAAGACATGGGTTGCATGGGCGTTGCTCTTAAAGGAAATGGGTGGAGTACAAAAACAAAGACAAAACTGCATGACAAGGCAAGGCAGTCCACATTGCTTGATATTTGACTAGCTCAGAGTCATCATTTCTCTACACCAGCCAGGATTTTCACCTGTCTTTGCATCTATATAAAACCATGTACCATATGTTGGGCTAATGGTGGAGGTAATGTAGGTTTGAAGATTTTAATTTGTGTATGAAGATGTCAAACCAAAGGAAACGGAGGTTAAAATGACCCAGTTCTGAGTCACGTCATGATCAGGGAGGAGAAAAAGCAGAAAAGCTTGACCTGACCCATTATCTCTGAGCAAAGTAAAGCTGTAGAAATGCCTGTGCAAATGTCATGGTAACCATCGTGTGTAGCCTGCTTTTAACAATATCACATTACAGCCATCCATGTGATAAGCTGGGATAAGTGTCATTCTCTGTCATATGCGACGAATACCACACCAAACTCCATTAAAATATCCGGTAATTTAGCGTGTCCGGTATTAACAGCAGAGGTGTGTACACACATTGAAAGAGTAAGTACTCAACAAACATGATCCATTAAGCAGCACAGCTGATCAAGTACCATTTTTGTCTCCATTTGGATGCAGTGATGCACGAGCTCAATCTGGCATTCAAGCAGTGGTTGTGCGTCAGTGAACTACAGTGATCATAATTCACAGTGCCTACACACACACACACACACACACACACACACACACACAGGGTGAGCTGATCAGACAGTTGGTGCTCTTTGTAATCATGGTGTCAGGGCTGACATGAGCAGATTTGAGCTGTGGATGTTGAGGAAAGCAGTCCATTTGTTATGAGCTGAACATCGTTGTTTCCGCTCAGATAGGAGTGTGATTGTCAGTTAATGTTGGAGTATCAAGTTACCTAATGCTTGGTTTCATTGGCTTGGGATAGAGTGTGGACCTTTAATGCCAGGACAATATGAGATATGGTACTGAATGAGATGTTAATAACCATGCCCCCACCTCCCCTCTCTCCTCTTAGTACAAATGTGGATTGCCACACTGTGGAAAACACTGGATCCTAATCCTGCTCCACCATTCAAGTATGTGCTTTTTGGCACCTATATTCTTGGTGTATTGTGGGAAATCCATTGCAGCTGAATTAAAGTTAAGAATACAGTGAGGGGGGACAGGCTGAAATTCATAAGTGAAGCAAAAAGAGACCATGTATACTGTTTAAGAACCAAGTAATCTCAGAATATGTGTCAACCTTTATCAGAATAAACCAAAAGACAGCAAAACCTGGAAGTAAAAATTGAGAACAAGATAATCAACGCATATTTTAATACATAGCTGTGATTTTAGGAAAACACTGACAAGTGCTGGAATGAATTATTCTGGGATCTGACAACAGGCTTTTCACCTTCTGACAGTGAAAATAGTGAACAGTTTTTGTTCAGTGACATTTTATTAATCTCTGCTCCTGCTGTTTAGAAAGTTGCAAAGGCAAGCCACAAAGGAATAGACACTGTAATGATAGAGTACTGCCCTGGTGTTGTCATGTAATGTACAGTACAGTTAATCCATCTCACACTGAAGATGTTGTCATTTCACGGCATAGAATGATGTGGTCAGATCCTGATGAGATTGTGTTTTAGTAGCAGTTGTGTGTGGTACACTGGTGGAAACACTGCACCCATATTTCTTCTACGTAAGGTTTGGATCCGTCGTTAACGATTCTACTGAAAGAACCAGAAAGCTTGAATCCAGCTATTATTGCAAGTTGCAAAATTTTACATGGGTACCAATGTACAGCAAACATACTGTTCATTGGTGGACTTAAAGCTTGATGGGATAAAAGTAAGATAAGAGAAGGAAGGTGATTTGTGTAAAGAAAATCAGACCCTGAGCAGAAAAAATGTCATCCACAAGCTTTGTTGCATAACAGCAGTTGGAAACACTAGAAATCTCTTTTTTGAACCTGAAGAAAAAAAAAAAAAAANAAAAAAAAAAAAAAAAGAAATATATATATGTGTGTGTGTGTGTGTGTGTGTGTGTGTGTGGGTGTGTGTATATATACATTTTTTCAGGTTAAATATGTTTTATCATTAATTGTCAAAATTACAGACCATTAATTAACTAAATTAAAGAAACGGCTGAAGTACAAAAAGCAGGAATCTCCCAAAGTTATTTAGAAAAATGATTAAATCATAACAAATGTGATGAACACTAGAATATTTAAATATCGTGTCATTTAAACCTCCTGTAAGACTACAGAGGTATAATAGAAAATAGAATAGTGAATTACATTACATCAGCTGCTTTAATTCAGTGAATTTAGATGAACTGGTCATTGTTCCAAACTGTAGTTTATTAATTGGGCCCTTACATGCCAAAACACTGAGCCATTTTGTTCTGATTGTTGGCATGTTGTGTTGACTGAACTGCTTAGTTGAATGTTTGAAGTCAGAGGTTCAGTGGTTGATTGCTCTCTTTATCTTACAACATTGTAAATTCTGATGTTTTAAGCCTTCTGAATTACTTGTCGATTAGACCATTGTTTCTGTATTTGAGTGTGATGTTAGAAATGAAGGTGGGAATTTTGATAAGACTAGTGCAGTGCCTGTTCAAAATGTGCCTGTTTACACCGGGCCAGACTTGGTGTGCACCGCAGCCTGCCATAATTTTGTTCTGCACTTTCTCGTGAGCTAGCTTTGTTTGCTGTANGGTGTGCACCGCAGCCTGCCATAATTTTGTTCTGCACTTTCTCGTGAGCTAGCTTTGTTTGCTGTATGGGGTTGGGTTGAGACCGTGCCACTGGACCGGAGCATATCCTGCCACATGGACTACTTTTTACTAGCAAAGCTCAATTCGAGAACCACTCATTTAAACAACTTCACACGCGAGCGTCACTGCATGTCCTTGGGTCCTGAGCAATAAGCCTGCAGAATATCAACTTCATACAGTGCCGGGTTCCTAGAGATATTGGTGCCACAGACAGACAGAGATTTCTGCCTTTATAGTTAGATGTTATTGTATTGTTGGTAAGTGCAGATCTCTCAAAGTTGAGAGGTTCTGCAATGTAAGAAGTGGGAAGTTTTCTGCCAAAGTCAACCAATCATTTCTTATGTGAGGTGCCCAAATAAATAAGCCTACCCTCTAACAGCACAAATGATAATTGTAACTAATGTGTGTGTTTACATGAAACTAGTATCCTGGTTTTGGGTCTTTTCCCAAGTTTGATCTCATTCAGCATATGATATGTACATGGAACATGGACAAATCAGGATATTTTTTTCTCCCTCCTTGTAACCATGATGAAAACATGTTCTGATAACTTTCAGTTGCCTCTGTGGGCATAAAGTTCTTAGTAGTCTGTCATTTACTAATTTACCTCAGCAGGTGAGGATGAGCCCATCTGAGTTTACACTGTCTGCACGCTGCTGTATTTTATCGCTCTCTGTTGGATTTGGCTTCTCATCAGTAATGGATGATGAGTGTGATGTGTGGTAATCAGTTTATCCTCTGTGTCCATGGGTCTGACTTTCTCTTTCACTTTAGCACGGAGAACAATATTATATCATTTATCATCAGATTTTTTTCCCTAACTACTGCATTACTGGAGTTGAAGACAAATTGCTTGGATAGCAGAGAATGATGAGAAACATAATTAACATGTTTCCATGCCACGGTATTCTGGTTTCTTTTGGAGTAACCCAGTTTCTGTATCCATATTAAAAATCTGGGATAAGGGATTATCCTAATTATATTCCTCCTCTTTTTCCATAACAATTTTGTCTGGCACCTGATTCCAGTTAGGTTGAATGTGCACATTACTTACCCTTTCTACCATGTTCATATGAAGTACAAGATACAAGAGACTTTATTGATCCCCACTAGGGAAATTGGTTAAAGACCCTGTGGCAGCAGTGGGATTCGAACCCACACCCCCAAAGAGATAGGAACTTTAATCCAGCACCTAAGGCCAAACTACCTTGTTGCATTCTGGCAGCCTCCAGACAGTTTAAAGCTGAATTACCTGGGCAATAATTCAAGGGGAACACGAACACTGGGTCCCATATCATCTTTAAAAAAATCTCCTTGGCTCAGTTAGAGCATTTGTTTCTTAAATTGTCTTTTAATGAATTGAATTTTCTTGTGCATCAGATATTGTAATTAAGTTTGAAATCTGTTATAGTTTTATTATATTTCCATTTTAGGGAGGCAGCATGAGATGCATTCCATAATACAGAGGGAATGCATGAAAAATGTATTTGCAGAAATAATTGTCTACCTTGAAAGAGGACAGAGCAAGGCAGACCACTGCACTAGAAAGTTGACTGCTGTAGTATTTTGCTTCAAGTAAAATCTCACTGGAAGATTTTTACACTTATTTTAAGATAAGATTATTTTTGGCTGGATTTCTTTGGGTAAAAGGAGTTTTACATAAGAAAGTTTCGATTAAAGGCCCTCCACATCTGTGAGAATTTGCAGTATTTTCTTAATTTTTTTTTTTTTTGGAAGCAGTGGAGCTTGGAGTCTTGGGATAGACCTTCAGTGCATCTATGAGAATTTCAAAATACCCAGAGCATCAGAGGTGTGGAATTTTTTTTTTTTTTAGCATAAATGAAAAAAAAGTTGCACTCAGCAAAGGTGCTATAGTACAGAAAAGCAGTACCTATGATGGATGAAAAGCTGAATATTAAAAATAAAAAAATGTCTCCTTATCAGCTAAAGGTCCTGTATTTTGCATCAGATCATCATGATGATTCACTTAAATTTCTCAGCAGCCAACAGAGATATTACACAGGTACACAATATGTACTTGATATTGTCAAAAGGTAGCTTTGATGTGCAAATAATGCCATATACTGTACATATTAAAAAAAAACAAAAAACTTATATACTAATAATATAGATTTTCCAGAAGTGCACTATATTCCCAGGCCATGTTCAAAATCAGTTATTTGGCCATTAGACATGTTCTGTAAATTCTAGTAAGAGCATAATGTCAACTTAATATAAATACAATCAGCCATTTCTATGGCTAGTGTTACCAACAGGGTGGGAGTTACCTTGATAGGACAGACAAAAAGTGGGCCATGTCTTACCATCTTTGGCACCATGCATACTGAGAGTGTTTATTCTCATGAATATGGGCTATTAAAATTTCAAAGCCTTACTGGATTCCCTACAGGCCTCCAGTGTGGTAAGAAATATTAGGAATTTTCACAGTGTTCAAATGATACTTAGGCATTATATCCAACAGACTGTTAACAGACTTGGGCCTAGGTCATGACTTTGTGAACGTCAAGGTTGTAGTGAAATCTTTGATGCCGTGTAGCTGATCTCTAATTGGAGTCATATCAGTACATCTAAAGACAGTGAAAGGTTGACTGGTAACGTAGTAAGTAGTGGTGGACTACCAAGGCAGTTGAGTCGGACATTATCAAAGCATTTTGGTCCATTTATTTCAACAAAGTTATACTATAAAACTATACTATTCAATGGTAAAGGACTTGAAGGTTGTTCCAAATTAAATTGCAGCATGGGAGATGCCAGAACAGAGCCATGCAGTGTTGTTTAGGCCAGTTAAAATTTTACCTCATGATCCCTTGGATTAGCAGCTTTTACTGCATTAAATAGGCTGCCATGTTTGTATCCTCGTCAAGTTCTTTAATACATCTATGGTAACAACAGCAACAATATCAAACAATCAGAAGACTGACACTGTGAGCTTGTCAGATTCTCAGGACCACCCAATTGTCTTGTTTTAATCTGATAGGTGGTTGTAAAGAGTCAGCTGATACTGATCAGATGATGACATGCAGGACTGTGATGCTCAGTTTCCTTAAGGACAAGAAACAGACTAATACTAAGCTTTAGGGTTTACAGCAGTGAAAATATTTTTCTTTCTTTTCATATATTTTAGAAAAATGGTAGACATTCAGTCAGCAGGCTTAATGAGGCTGCAAGATGTCTTATTGTACTTTAAGGTTTCCACGTCAACTTGTGGCGTTGTGAAGTGTGCACAGTCTTTTGAAGCTGATATTTTGCTGTCTAGTTTTTCACTGAAATGTGTTCCACAACACATTGGATGTGACCTGTCAAACGGGCTGTTATTTAAATGAAGAACAGAGATGAAGAGAGAAAAATATGACTCAATTAATTCATTTATAAGACCACACTATGAAATTTTACTAACGGTGTGCTTTCATCAGTCAAATAGTTATACTCATTATCACAAAGGCATACAGTATGTAGGCAGTGAATTGACAAAGCTAACTGTTATAAATGCTAAAACAGAAAAGCTATTTGCTGATCTCTAAAGGCTCTAATGAAAACATTGTGGCTTCTCTGAATTATTTAATTGGATGAACTGTGTTTTATCAGTCTACAGTTTATTGAAATTAAATATTTTCATTCATGTTCTAAATGCATCCAGCCGTAAGTTTGTAAAACTTCTGTGAAGTTTTGGTACTTTGAATGATTAGTCAATTTTAAAAATCAATTCTAGCACTGAAATCCAGATTACATCTACTAGCTTTAATTATACTGACCTCAGTGCAGTTCCTTTGGAGTACAAAAACAAAATAAAAAAAAAAAAACTCACGACACGTTTGCACATACAAATCATTTCAGCAGAATACATCACACACAATGAATCTCAGTGCTCCAATTAAGCTAACTCACACATCATCAATGCAGTCAGCCCATATGTCAAGGTAGTCTCTCCACCGAACGTGACGGTTCTCTTAAGGCAACATTTAAATTTCAGCAGCTGTTTGTGTTGTGGCAGCTTGAAAAGGATAGCAAAGTAAACTGTATGTATTTACTCAAATGAATGATGATCCTCAGTCAAAATTCCCCCAATGTGAGGCAATAAAGCAAGCGTATGTTCCAGGATGCGTCTGCAGTATTCGTCTGGCAAGAAAAAAGACAGCAATCTGCTTTTTCCTACCTAAACACTTATACTGTATAAGCAGTGCTTATCTGTATTAGGTCCAGCAGGATGACTTGTAGATGATCATATTACCTATGATGTTGTCGTAGTCTGTTTTAAACATGGTGCATCGACAATATCCCATACATACAGCATATGAATTTTGTTTTCTGATATGTCATGTGCTGTATTTTAATATTTGCAAGGCTCCCCTTATGGTAATAATCAATATTCCAAATGAATGATAACAGTTATCGAACATTACCAAATATTTGGTGAAATGGGCCTTTATTGTAGCTATAGATGAACTATTGTCATATTAATTTCCTTTGTGCCAGAGTATATTAACTAGAGTGTAACTGACATATAGGTATGTATCAGTTTGTCACACATGTATACTGTATGAGTATCAGTATTTATAGCCTTTGTTTTTCTTAATTCTTCAATTTTTGTTATATTTTTACTGTTGTTGTCATCTTTGATATCCTTGGTACTGAAGTTGTTACAACCAGTACAATAAATTTAATAAAGGATCCTTACCAAAAATGGTTGCTGATGTTATGTATTAATGTAAAATATTATTATTGGCCATTATATCATCATTGGATTTTACTTATCCTCAAATATCAATGTCAGTACTGACCTCAAAAATCTGTCAAACTCTTATATTTTCAAAAATATTACTGCTCATGTCTGTGGTACTTTTTTGCCATTATTCCTTGTTGGTTTTCAGAAATAAAAACACAGAGAACACTTAATAATCTGCCAAAAAAAAAAAAAAAAAAAAAAAAAAAAAAGACCCAGAGGAAAGTAAACTGCTGTCTAAATCATTATTGGGTTTTTAAGTTCCCACTTTCCCTGTAGGTTGCTGAAGGGGATTAAAATGTCAAGAACGGTTTTTTTTTTTTTTTTTTTTTNTTTTTTTTTTTTTTTTTTTCTCCTGAGTGGATCATTATGGCATCCAGAAAACCAAAAATCAACATGGCAGTTTTCCATTTCTTGAATAAACTACGAGAGGAGAAGAGGAGAAAAAAATCTTGGGATCTGCTGTCCTTTTGTGATGAGTGCATACATTTACATGCAAATGGCTCCACTATCTTGTTTTCAGAGGTGTATGTTGCCAGAAGGGAAAAACACGATGCAGGTTATCCCTGCATTTCTGAAAACATTTTAATTATTAATTTGTTTGGATACTCAAAATACAGCTGGGCTACAGTACATTACCACAGCATCAGAGCTGTGTTTCAGCAGCGGCGAAGGAGGTAAAACAGACTTAGGCCAAACAAATAGGTGCTAGATACAGTATTTAAACATAGACAGGCAAAAAGTGAGAAAAAGCAAGTGAATTACATGTTAAACTAATCATGTCAAAAATAACCTAAAGTGTCTGCAGTCTAAAAACCAATGTTAATCACATTCAGCTTTCCATTTCCACTCAATTTTTTTTTTCAACTTTTCAACCTGTTGTTAGAGCTCAACTGTTTTCTGTATGATCTCCTCTACAGTGGATGTACACCTTTAAAAACCGAAACATGGATGTTTCTCATTCTGCTTATTTTGTAATTATTCTAAATGTCTTAATATTGCCCAAATGTCACAATATCAATCGTGATAAAATTATTATTATGAAGCTAATAAACTTAAACTTAAAGTGGCCTATAATGATGGTATGAGACTGCTTCTTATACCACAGTGGTGCAGTGCTAGCCAAATGTTTGTATCTGTCAGTGTGCCTACCATCTCTGCTGTAACAAAAGCTTATGTTTAGATATATGTGCAGGTTGTCAGTGTCAGCAAACAGCATTATTCTGGTCTTGGCCAACCCTGAGTTGAGCTCGGTCAAGTATTTATTGAAACTGTAGAACCATTGGTGCTCCAGTTTGTATATGAATGCAGCTTACTGATTTATGGGATTTTACTCATTGCATCTATTGAGTCTTTTTTTTCTTCTTTTTCTTTTCTATATAGTGTTCTATGGACCTTCTTTTGTGTCCGAAATAAAGTTATCTGTCTGTCTGTCTGTCTGTCTATCTATCTATGTATCCATCCATCCATCCATCCATCCATCCAATATAGAAAGTCAGCTGGCCACGCAAGAAAACACAGTTTAAATAAATGAACACGTGACGTGCGTGTTAGTTAGACATGAAATTTACTTTGGGCAATAAAACCAAAAAAAAAAACCAAAAAAAAAACTATTAAAAGAATAACATTAATTATTTTTTCATACACTGTTTAATTATTTTGAGCATTATTGATTGTAATTTACAGCAAAATCCTCTTAGACCGACATCTACAGTATCTCCTTCCTTATGAGCGTACCGTAAATGCTTAAATAGTGGCTGGCCCTTTTTTGTTTTAACCTCAACTGCAGAGAAAGAACCAGACTTTTGTTCTAGCCAGGTCATTATTTCTAATTTTAAAATATATATAACCTCTGTGCTTCTCACCAAAGTTTCCCTATGCTGTGTTATAGTTAATTAGTTTCTTTAGTTTTCCTTTAAAACCCCACTGAGGTCAAATGGACCAGTAGTATACAGCCTGTAGCGGCCATTTTCAACTAGATCTGAGTTGGGTTTTTTTTGTTTGTTTGTTTTTGCTTTTACTTTACACTTTTAAAGCCAAATAGCCATGTTAAACTTTTCTTAGAATATTCTATTGCAGTTATCTATTTTGGATGGATTGAGCTTTATTGTCAAATCAGAGCTTTATTGTCAAATCAGAGTTTTATTGTCAAACCATCCATATACAAGTACACAGGCGGGATGAAATGCTGTTTCTCCAGGACCTCCTGGTTACATTTAACATAGTGCACTTAGACAAAAAGTGCAGTAACAGGACGAAGAGCATAGACAGAGAATAGTGCAAAACAACACATTTACTGTACTGAAATGAAACTAAAAGTTTGTGCAAAGACTTCGCAATTCCATAAAGTTCCATAAAGTGATGTTGTGCATTTTGGCATGTGCAAAGAGTTTAAGGATCAGATAAAGTGTAGCTGCAGTCATAAATGGAGGTGGACATACACACCTCCACAAATGGAGGTGTGTATGTCTGCAGGTGTGTGCTTTTATGTGTTTGAGTGTGAGAGGAAGAGGGCAAGGTGTTGAGAAACCTCACTGCCCCCAGGCGGTGAGGCTATGAGGTGATGAGGTGGTAAGTGCGCTGTTTCCTGATATCTATATATCATACCTAGTCCTTTCTCTTGCACACCATGCCATGTCATTTTAAATCTCTGACCACTTCTATTGCACACCCTTATGTGCCTATGCTGCAGGCTGCAGTGCTCTTCCTTTTCCCACAGTGACTGCACAGTACCAGCAAGAATGGTTATCTAAATGTGATGTAAAGTGTCGGCCGTTCATGCTCGTTGTGCTTTTCAGCCTGATGTTTCTTAGTACTCGTGATCTGATGTAAGAATAAAGCAGGTGTAGCTGAAATGTTTGTCTGTGAACATGCTCAGCCACTCTAAAAAAGCACTTTCGATTGGGGGATTTAGGGGTTAAATACAGGAAGCAAAATGACTTTACGTGATCTGGGATTGGAGTAATCTCAGAACAACTAGTGGCATATTTTAGCATGTAGTTTTTGCAACATAACTGACAGGTTATATTTTAGTTTTGATTAAGTTGTACCAGTGGTTTGTCTATCACCAGTGGTACCGGAAGCACCCCCTGGTGGTATGCAAGATGACTCTGAAAAACATTCTGATTCTGCAGAGGATCAAACTATCGAAATCTACACATATTCTGTTATTGTGGCAAATAATTCACAATTATCCCCATTACTGTGAAAATCTCAATACAGTGATAATTAAATTAATCATTTACACAATTCATTTCCAGGCAATTTTTCTCAGTTTCTATGTTTGATTACAGTCAGGTAAATTTACATAGAGAAGACATCTCAGTGTCATTATTTAGTTTATTCAGTTTATTTTATTTGACTTGTCTTTCTTCTTTAAGTTATTCTGCTCACAAAAGACAATTTTTGGAAGCATCATTACTGTCAGTGTTACCTAAAAGTTTTTTTTTCTTTCAAAATTTCTTTGCAACCGTTTTCACATACAAAAAAAAAAAAAAAAAAAAAAAAAAATTGAATCAGATAAAGATCTTCGCTTCAGTACAAGTTTGAGTGGAAAGCTAAGACAGTTTTCCAGGTTACTCTGATACAGCGAGGTTTGTGCTTAAAAGACATAGTGAAACAAGTGTTAATACAACATGTATCTTACTAACTGTCTTAATCAATTAAGACAGGATTGTTGGTGTAGACATTAATGGCCTGTAGGTCTGTCAGTTGTCTCTAAATTTGATGAGTAGTTACTGAAAAAAAATATCTCAACTTTGAGGAACAGAGATATTTAGCGTTTAAATATCAAATAAGGGTACAGTTGATTCCTGTAGTGCTGTTTTTGGCTTATTTAGTGTCTTGAAAGATTTAAGTTGATAATAATTGCCTGCTTATTGCCTTTTGTGAAGGAGAATCCAGATATCTCCCAACAGGAATGAGAATCATCTTCCATTGAGATTGTTTTCTGTCATGCCACAAGAGCCTGCGTGCACACAAACTGTCATGCTTCAATATATGATGACATAGGGATAATGCATATCATGAATCCAAGGCATGAGGAGCATGAGATATGTTCAATTCAGTCACCTGTATTATAAATTTAAAAAAAATAAAGGAAGAAAAGTGAAAAGAAATGTATCATTGGTATATGAGAAAAGCCACAGGATCCTGATTTCGTGCTGTATACATGTATTGTTGGCATATGTCTCTAACATACATCATTTGATGTACATTGTTTGATGTTTCTTTAAAGGACTGTGCCAAGTCTCTACCAGTTGACTTTTATTGTGTACTGGAATGAACTGAAACCACTAGCTGCCTGGAAGGTAGGACAAAAAAAAAAAAAAAAAAAAAAAAATCTAAAATGCACTGCTCCAGTAGAGCTTTGGAATATGATTTGCAATAACATAACATGTTTACTGGTAGTATTTAGTGGGATCAAAGATGCAAAACCACTAGGATTGTCCTTTAATACACCACAAGCAGGGGATGTTATATGTTTATAAAAACAATATATTAACATTTATGCCTTTCCTCGACAATGGGGTTATATACATACATTGTATTTAATGCCTATATGGATGATTATAAAGTCAAGAAGTCAAGATTATCACATTATGGAAGCAAAGCTTTTCTATTTGCAGTTATTCTCCAAAAACCTTGAAAACAACCGTGTTAATTCTGCTGTGACACTCATAAAACTGAATCAAGTTCAGAATGACATGCAAGGACAACTTGATGCTGAATTAGCAGCATGAAAACATTTACAACATCTTTTAATGATATCTCAAGCACTCACTAGCATTAAAATGAGTGTTAATTTAAGCAATGTATCCTTCTGCTCCAAAATATGTATGGTTTTTATGGGATTTTTAGAATAAGTCTCATCTGTAGCTGTCAAGTTATCTCCCAAAATATCAGTATGGCAAAGCTTTGAGAAAGAGGATTACAGGATGAGCTGTAACTTGACATTCCGCAAACCACTTAAACATGGATGTCACCCCTGTTGCCTGCATCTGGCCTATTTTAGCCATGGCAGTTGTTCCTCCAGTCTTTGCTGCCATTGCTGTCCTCCTCCTTACCTTTTTCAAGGTAAGCTATAAAAGGTCTCCCTTTTACTTTCAACCTCACACATTGCTCTTCTGCTCTGCCCTCACAAAACAACTCTACAAATTTTCGTTCTGTAATCAGACATCCTCTTTACTTGTGCCGAGAGCATACCAAGCCTAAGAATCAACAACATGCAGAGACTGTCGGAACTAATATGCGGTGAATAAAACGCTTAACACATACAAAATGAACATAAAAATCAACCAATCTGATACTGTTGTTATATATTAACATAGCTTTTAATGAATTCCTTTGTGAAATTCTTGAAAAAGAAAGACACTGGATGAAATGCTGCACAATCGTGGAATTTTATAATGAAACGTAAGAATGTACCGGAGTCTCATAATCGTTCAGGAATTTCATTTTTGCGTCTTATCCGCCAGTGGCGTGTCATGTTTAAAGAAGTTTTTTGATATGTTTAGAACTGTCCTGTGCTGCAGAGCCTGAAGTTATATACTCTTCAGTAGTGGACAGATTAGATCCCTGGATTTGACTGTGTGGATGGAAAACAAAAACGTCTTTCGAAAACTGCAAACAACTCAGCTGGCTGAAGTTAGTATCAAAGTGACTTAAGCTGCAGTTCCTCCAATGAGGAGAGATTCTAGATGCAAGAAAACTCTGACTGCATTGAAACCATCAGTAAAACTCCTACAACTTGAAGTACGAACATAGTCTTTTTTTTTTTTTTTTCCCCACAAGACTTGAACATTTAATTCAACTTCTTCCCATGGTGTCACTATAATAATTATTGTCCCATTAAAGTGACATTAAGGCTTTAGGAGAATTTTCTGTTATGTTTTAATTTGACTGACTGGTGCTTCATCCTCAGTCATTCGTATACGCTTTTAAACTTTGATTATACTCTGATTAAGGCAATAAATCGATATGTTTTCCTGTTATCTAAACAGATTGAAATGGGATACATGCATACTTTGAGTAACAAACCTAGATTATGTGATTGTTTATAATTGGCGTAAGCTACCTCTGCATGCAATTTCTTTAAAAAAAAAAAAAAATTGGAGTATAATTTGCATGCAAATGAGTTACTGATCCATGATGATTGAAAAATTTCTCATCCCACATCAGCTCCATCCAAACTTCCTTCTCTTAGTCTCAGTGTTTTCTAGCTCCAGCAATAAAAAATAAACTCAAATCCTGGTGATGTCATAGACACTTTGCCGAAGTCTAAATCAGTCATAAACATTTGCACAGCAGAAATTGCTGGCAAGAGGTGAGGAGCATTATGGGATCTAAGATTCTCATTTGATTTTTGCGATGTTAAATGGAAAATACTTAGAAATAACTCCTGCTTATTTGCAGTCTGTATGCTGACAAAGTCATTTATATCTTCTGTCTCATCAGCGAGTATGTGAGCGAGTGCTGTGAGATTTTTAATGCCTTAAAGAAATGTTGTCATTTATCTTTGTCATAGTAAATACCACTGGGCTGCATTCGTTTTTCCTCTGTGTCTCTGCATGAATTAGTACCCACATCCTGGGATTATAGACGCATAGTCCTGGGATTAACAAGATGCCTTGTTAGGGCCTGTGTCAAACTTGGTATTGACTGACTGCGCCAATATATCGCCCTCAAACTAGAGGCCAAAGCACAATGCATACTTGTGTCATATTTTGGGGCTTTGGCTCTGTTGTTACATTTCACTGATCCCATTAAAGTAAGATGCAGCAAGCTCTGGCCCCAGGTTATATTAAACATTTGAGTTTCCTGTCAGCTGATGCACATCACATTTTTTGACGGTCTGGCAGCCTAGAGTCAAGAATAAAGTTGATTGACGATGGCCTTAGACAATGTAAAGTGTCTGCTGGAGGCTCATGAGCCAGTTAATTCAATGTTATCCTGTAAATCTATAATTAAATTGCACTTCTGTCGACTTACTTTTATATAATGTCTTTGTCTTTTTAAGCCCTTTCAGTGTTTCTTGTGTTTTTCTAGATTTTGGATTTTGATCTTGTATGAAAAAGACGATGATGATATCATCTTTGTGTTAAACAGGGATACAATGCCAGCAAGATTGGACTTTAACATGGTTAAGATGGCTTCTCAGCTTCACATGTTGGGCCATTTTATCCTTAAATTAGTCTAAGCTTGAGGCAAAGCAGCTGTCAAGAGTGCTCCCTGAGATTGTGGGTACCTCCAGACACACCTGAACACACTCCAGCGCAGTTAGGATTTCAACTAGATCACCACTAATTAGCCCATTGCCAAATTGTGGGCTTCATTATAACATCTTTTACCACTCATAATTACCAAACACAAGAAGTCAGTAAACGAACAAGATTAAAAGTGTTAAACCTCGCTAACGGCCCCTAAAGAGAGCAATGTTCATTACACAGCACAATAGACGAGTTAGATGTGGAATGATGGGTTTGCTATCCTTTGAGCTTTGCCCCATGGGAGGCTAAAAATGTAAAGTTTGACCTGAGGATAGCAAAACAGAAAAGGTCATGGGAACACTAAATTCAAAAGGGCTCTTTCTCTGGGGAGCATGAGTATGCTCAGCAAATGTCATGGCAATCAGGTAATTATTTTTTCAGTTTTTTTTTTTTTGTTTTTTTTTAATATTTTTAGGTAAGGGTGCAGCTGGTGTGTTAGATGATCATGTTCATGTATCTTGTGTGCACATGAATATTTTTGTTAAAGGATCATACTGGTGAATGTTTTAGTTTATTTTATTTTCCTATGGACCCCTCATCAGGGGTATAAGGAACAAAAATAACAACAAACAAACAANTTATTTTATTTTCCTATGGACCCCTCATCAGGGGTATAAGGAACAAAAATAACAACAAACAAACAAACGGACAACCAGCATACATTACAAAACATAGAAACCAAAAATTCTGTGCCTGTTTGTCATGTGCATGTTTGAGTCCAATATATGCGAGCCACACACATCACATTAGTGGCAACCATTTCCTGAAATATACTAATTTAGCAGTAAATTTTAGAACTTTTTTCCTTCCTTCCAGACTGCCATTGGCTTCAGTTCATTCCACTATGCTGCTAAAATCAACTTGTAGAGACGTGAAACACGCTTGAGATATGTAATCCATCACAGCAAACGCAATGTTTGCAAACGCAATTGTTTCTTTTGAGGGGCATCGATCTACTCAGGTTTAGAGGCAACCAATCAAACATCATGATCTCCAAGCTTACTCTGCCACTACAGTAACAAAAAAAATCACAGTGCCCTGACACCAAGATTACTGGGTGACCTCTAACAGGGGCATGTACACAAATCTGAGAATGTGAGTTTCTGAGTGTCTCAGTGTGCATGTTTGTGGAGGACAGTTGTAAGATAAAGGATTTCCCATGTGATCTAAAGGTGTTAAGTGGAAAGAACAGTGGTCACAAACAGCAACATATTGATTTTCTGGTCTAGCAGTGACAGAGAGCCTTTTACCTAACAGCTCCTCCTCTTCCTACTGGCTGCTGCTTTACTGCTTTATTTCCGAAGTCCTCCTCACTCTGTTTAATAACCTGTATTAAGGCTTCATTAGGTTCCCTTTAATTGACTTTTATGTGATAATTGGTGAACTTCACATTTTTCTTCTTATTGAGGTGAATCCATATTTAGTGTATTTTGGTTCTGGCTACTCGGAACCTTCCAGAATCAGTCCAGGAAGGACTTAACTTATTAAATGTGGGTTTTTATATCTATGTATTGGTTGATTATAATTTATTAAATTGCAAAGTGATTTTTCTTGAGGAAATCCCTAGATTTGACTGTCGGAAATGAAATTAAAATGCTTTACAGGTACAGGATGGCAAATGGCCCTGTGAATAACAGTAGACTTTATGATTTCTAGAAAATATGGAAGGTATTAGCACATCAAACGCACATTAACAAGCAATCAGTCCAGTAAAGTCATAATGACAGATTTATTTACGTAACTGATTTATTCGTTGTGTACAAATGTCTAATACAAATGTTTCTCGGTTGCTCATCGCAGGCATAAAGACAACAGATTAATTAGACAGCCTGAATGCAATAAACTATGACATGTACCTGTCAAACCTCTTGACTTATTCAAATGATTTCGTGTAATTAAAAAAATTAAACATCTTTTTTCTCAGCACAGCGACAGTAGACAGCAGATACTCAACTTAAGTCTCAAACTCAGCACTCTGTTTCTGGCTTGCTAAACTGCTTGTCATCTACAGATGTTAAGTAGCAGAGGAGAACAGCTTGACATCTGTAATAGCGTGTGTTGTCTTAGCACTAAAAGAAGATACAAAACAATACAATCCAAAGGCAAACATTTTTCAGACACTACAATTCTACAAAGTTTTCTTTGACCATTCCATTAAAACACTCATTTAAGTGTCCAACTGACAGAGAGATGTTAGCTTCTCAAACAGCTTCACCTGGTAGGTCTACCTATCATATAAAACAAAACAGAAAACAGCTTACATCACTGCTCTGATTTATGATTCACTTTATCCTGTTTTATGTGTGAAGATGCATGCTCAGTGCCATTCCAGTTCATGGATGGTTGACATGAACAGATGTTAGGGATGTTAGGGTAGCCTACTACCGTTTGTGTATCACGTGAGAGGCTGAGAATCGAGCAATTTTTGCTGAGTTGAAAATCTACTCACATGCAACATCTGATGCCTCATTTGAGTTTATATAATCATGTGGATGTGAGAGATTCTTTCTTTCTGTCTTTCTTTTTTATCTGATCCTGTCAGGTGGACAGCCTTGTATGTTCTTCTCTAAATCATAAAATATTACCCACTTAAAGTGGCTTTTTTTATTTTGTTTTATGGGAATAGAAAATTGTGGTGAGGTGCAGTCAGCCCACGAGCTAGAATGATTTTTTTTTTTTTTTTTTTTTTTTCCAGATAGCTTGTTCCTGTTTTTCCCCTATAAAGCAGCATAGCTTTCACATCACTAAATTTGAACATGGTGTAATGTGGCATGGCACCTTTCTGCAATGTCATTGTCATCAGTTGCATCAGCTGTCTGGCAATATAGAGTTTAAAGGGTTTAGGTGGAAGGATAAGGTAGTTTTCTAACAACAGTTAATGCCACATAAAGCCTTTATGTGGCATTAACATCTTTATCACACCTAAACGGTTTTGTCTCCCAAAGCCAGAGCGAGATAAGCACTGCCCATTCATCTGTAATAATGTGGAGACAAGAACCTACTGAACTGAGCTGAGAGGGAAAGGCTAACTCTGACAATGTGGATGGCTGAAAGACATATGGGGCAAGCAGCTTTGCATGTTTACTCCTCAGAATGATATGTGAGGATGCCTTATTTATTTTGTTCTCTGTGGGTTGAAGTTAATTATAAGACAAACCAAGACAAGTACAAAAGAGTGTAATTACCTCAAAATGAAAACATGAATCTGCACCTCATTGTACTTGATCAATGCAGAAGTCTGCTTTTGGACCCTTCTTTTATTTATTTATTTATTTGCAACCATAGCTGAATATTCGTAGATTCAGGTAATCTTGCCTTTGGCCATTTTTGAATGTAATTACAGATGTGCTGCATTCAAGCTCTTACTACTTGGAGACATATTGGAGGTCATGAGCAACTTCTGAATTGGCAACTTGTAATTCCAATATTTTTGATAGCATGTGAAGGGCAAATAAAAGTTGTCCAGGATGCATTCATAATTCATAATTCCCTAACATAACAGTCTATCTTTAGCCCTGTTTATAGTTAGCCCTCCAATGTCCCCTGGGTGTTCTGATCACAAGTAAGCAACTCTAAATACAGGTTAGATTTTACCTAAAAAGCACAGTGCACTGCTTTAGCCACTTTTGCAGATGGTCTGTGGCAACAGATGTGATGGTTGCATATTGAGCGAGTAAGTGAAATGGGATCACATGTGGTCACTCAAATTGCATTCAAGACACATTCTGATGCCTGGTGTGAAACGCACTCTAGACACAATCTAGGTATGTCTAATTAACAAAAGTAATTTGACTGGATAAGGCCTTTCAGACATCTGCGTATGTTACTAAAAGCCTAAAGCAACATGGATTCAAGACATGCTAGAAGTGTAGGCGTCATCCATTGTTTCTCATCATTATTGTTTATTATTTGAACAGAAACTTCATCTTAATTGCAGTCAGCTCTTGGCCCAGAAGTTTACCGACTGTATCCTTTCATGTCAAAGAGCATACCTATTCACATACACTGACTCAAATCTGCAATTTGTCTGTGTTTTCCAGGTGTAATTGCTTCCCAGTTGCCGTTCTGGACCTATCAGTAGCTCCAAAGAAGAAGATGGATGACACCACAGTGTCTATCGAATGATACCTATCCCACCACCTCATCATGTTACCCTAAGAAAGCACTAATAACCTGCCCCCTTTTACAAATCCTCTTTTTGCCTTTGTCTCCCATCACCCAATTTATGATCCCTCTCTTCACCCAACTGAAGTCCCGGTGATATGACTAAAAGAGCCTTTATTTTGGACATGTTGTTTTTTCCTCTGAATGCTGCCAGCCACCAAGGCTGTGGTGGAAAACGACGCTATACATCTCAGCATATAGCAAATCACTGTCTGGTGTGGCTCTTGGGACTAGTCCTACACCTGACCTTCTCCTCATGTCAACGGGTTGATCTAAAATACCCCATAGTAGCTACGGCCTATGGAAAGTTACGTGGCATCAGGAAGGAGCTCAACAATGAGATCTTGGGCCCTGTGGAACAGTTCTTGGGTGTGCCATATGCCACCGCACCAATTGGTGAGCGCCGTTTCCAGCCTCCAGAAGCTCCAGGCTCCTGGCAAGAGATTCGCAATGCCACCCATTTTGCACCCGTGTGTCCCCAGAATGTGCATGGGGTGTTGCCTGAGATCATGCTACCAGTGTGGTTCACAGACAACCTGGATGCTGCAGCGACCTACGTTCAGAACCAGAGCGAAGACTGCCTTTACCTCAATATTTATGTGCCCACTGAAGATGGTGAGTCTACAGCAGCATACTAATTTTTTAAAAACTCTTCCTTACATTTAGACTGGGTCAGGAAAAGGTCTGCATAAATAAAAGCCTCGGGCTGTTTTAGTGAATGAAGTGTAAGTAGGCCTAATCAAACCTTCCTCTTTGAATCAAAAGAGAAGCAGATTACTGAATGACACTATTGTTCAGAGTTTGAGAACAGTTTATAATATTGTACATTTTCGAATACTTGTAGTTCTTTCTTTAATTTAATATCCAAATTTCTTATTTTGTGTCACTGTTCCAGTAGTGCCTTGGAGTTATTATGATCGTTTAGTCAGGATTATCTTCAGAAGGGGAGCTCTTAACATGAGCCAACACAAACCCCGGAGATTACCAAAGAACAGCAGACAGTCTCAGTTACTCAGAAAATCCTTTGACTAAGTACTGAGTCAAAGGATGCTCACAGTTTGCAGTCTTTCTCCAGCAACTTCTACATGATCACATTTAATTAGGTTAC
The DNA here is from genome assembly GCA_014773175.1 of Lucifuga dentata. Taxonomy (NCBI): domain Eukaryota; kingdom Metazoa; phylum Chordata; class Actinopteri; order Ophidiiformes; family Bythitidae; genus Lucifuga; species Lucifuga dentata. The sequence continues at coordinate 130,496 of VXCM01001253.1, forward strand.
GAGACCTTTTAAACATTTTATCAAACTCTTAAAAGCCTCACAGTGCATGTTCTACTAATTGCTAACTATTTGCTCACTATCTAGCCACTTCGCTACACACCATGTTTAAACCTGAGTAACACTAATTTGTTTAGACCATGCATGAGCATTATGTTCGTATTATGTTAGCTAATTGTGTTAGCTAACATTAATACATTTTGCATGAGCGATGTAGAACGAGTCAGATCTCGTCTGAGGAAGGATAGAAAGTGATCCGGTGATCCAACAAATCAAGCTACTAAACCTTTAATTAAAGGTAAATCAAGAAGAAAGTAAAAGCAAATTTCAGTTTTTTATTTAGTTAACTCATAGACAATAATATTATCTCTCAGATGATTTTCACAAAATAGGTGTTGTTAGCTGTGCTTTTAGAATATGTACTATCCATTTCTACATGTTATTATGCATTTTGGTGGAATGAATGTGCCAATTTCACGTTCACTGTGCACTTTATTTTGGGGTGAGGGTAGGCATTCTTTAAAATAAAATTGGCTTAAAAGCAGGTAATAAAAAATAGAGCATAGACAATAACTTGTTTACACTGGAGGCCTCTCTTGAGAAGAAATTAGCCTATCAAAGAAAACATAAGAAACATCCACCCTTTCATGGATTATCTTGATATAATTATTTCATTAATGATCCTGTAAAGAAAGCATTTGAAAAAGCAGATGGGCAGGTAAGAAAACTTACAAGTCCAGGTCTGCCTTTTGGGGGAAAGCATGTGCTCCTGATGATAGCAAGCAACTCTAATAATAAAACATTGAAAACTCCATGATTAATGGGCATTAATGGAGAGTTGCCATGCATGTCAGTCAACACACGTTTGTGATTTACTGCTGCCCACTAACGTTTTGTCAGTCTAGACTTACCTACCATCTTCACATCAAGGTGAAATGTTGTTATATTTTAACAGTTGAGGTGAAATTATAATCTCATAGAACACCACTGTTGCAGATTATCTGCTTTTCTGATGAATGCTCCATGGCTCAGCAAAAATATAGAAATAATGCCACTGCCAGTGAAAAAGTAGATTTAAAAAAAAAAAAAAGTGAACTCCAGAATATTTATCAGAGATGTCATATCAACAAATACACCAAAAGCAAACAACAATATAAATAAAATATTTTATGAATGGAACAGATAAACCTCAAACCTCAGAAATGATTTTTTCTGCTATTCCTTAGTTTGTAAAATCTGAACAAATAATTTGTATCACCCAAATTACATGGTGATTCACACAATCATAATATCTATTCAGCCCATATTGTTTATGTATTTCCATGTATGTTAGGTTTCTTACAAAATTAGGCACTGTATCTTTTGACACAGGATGACAAGCAGTGACTACTTAGAATGCTGCAGAAAATCTCATGCTAAATTGCTAATCGGAAACGCCTTAGATTTAATAGCACTTTTTGTGAAGTGATGCAAACTGACTTTAAATTAGAATAATGTATCAGGGTATAAATGTATGCTTAGTAATGCCTTTTCTTTTGAAAGGCTTCTCTAGGCCAGAGGAGAAGGCAGATGTGACTGCAGTGTATTGGAAGAATGAGGCTGTAGTATGCTTTACACTAAATTCATCACATACTTACCCAGAGGATGATGTAGAACCTCCTATGTTATTCCTAGGGGGTAAGGTGTGCAAATGAGTAAAACCGATTTTACATGTAGCCTGTCTTCTTGTCAGAATCCGTCACTTATTGTCAGGGGTCACTGCTTGCACAAGACTGATGCCATCCCCAAGGACATGCTCTGCCATATGTGTGAGACAGAAAATGAGACTGAAGGAGAGTAAAGTGCCGTGGAAATCAAACACACTCACTACATTTTCCATGTGTGTAACACATCATATCACTTACATTGTGTTAGATTGGGGATTGTATCAGATTTACCTGTTTTAAATGCATGTATCTTTCCTGTAACAGCTTTGTTTGGAAGGCCTCTACAGGGCATGCATATATATGATCACTGTCAACCCTATAGTTTCAAATTCAAAGCATTAGGAATACCACAGAAAAGCCAAATCACATAACTGTTTTTCATACTCAAGCTCAAAAACAACACATTCCCATGTTGATGCTCACGCTGGTCATTTCCTCAAGCATCTTGAAAGATTTGCACCTGAGAGCACAAGACACTCAATTAGAAGTATTGGGTCTCGCTCCTCTCTTAAAATTGTCAGTCCTCAGTGTCAACATTGTTTTTTTTTTCCAAGTGTTCTCTTCCTGCAACAGGAAGAGAACACAGGGAGTTGCATTCCCACTTACAGCTGCTGTGAGTATTTAGGGAAAAATTAATTGGCATCACAGATTAAAATTTATATTGGGCCAGACATGGCTTAAAGACCTTGATTTTGACACATTTAATCTGGGATAAAACACTACACATTATTTGTCTTTTCTACCTCAAGTCCCCCCGTCTGCTATCTCTAGCTCAGGTCCAAAAGTACTCTGAACATGTTCTCCAGATTATTTTATGGACAAAGAAAAGTCACAGCTCTCTCTTCTCTCTGCATCTGTTCACCCCTCCTGCTCTCTTCTCCCTGAAACCCTTCCTGCCTCTTCTCCTCTCTCCTCTCATCTCTTTTCCATCTTTATGCAGATGGTGGGAGAGGGGGTCACTGTTCTGAATGCAAATTAGCTCAGTGCCCTTCCCCAACAGGCTTCTGTGTAGCCTGCTACATCCTTGACTCAAATGAAATTCAAATAACTTCTTAGAATAATGTAAATAAAACAGCTGTACTCATGGATTGAACAGTGAGTTTTACACTCTGCTGTTATCTCTCTCTCTCTCTCTCTCTCTCTCTNACTCATGGATTGAACAGTGAGTTTTACACTCTGCTGTTATCTCTCTCTCTCTCTCTCTCTCTCTCTCTTTCTCTCTTTCTTTTTGCTCTTTCACTCCTTTTTCTCCTTCTTTAGTAGAGAGACTCCTTTGTGACCAGGCTGCTAGGCAGGAGCACTGTGTCACTGCATTCCTATTTCCTCAAGACACTCCCCAGCCAAGGGCCTAAGATCCTTCATTTTTATTGCTGCTAGAGCAGCCATTTACTGTGCTCTTTATTAAAAACCATATTTCAGTAGGCAGGACGATAGAAGCAAGTATGAAGCTGGAGGCTGAGGATGTAGTGGAAGAGAGATGAAGAGCAGAGGAATCAGACTGGGAGTGCTGGAAGCTGCTGCCTCAATGTGGGGGGATGGGGGGGTGGACCAAAGCTGTGTTTGACACCTTGTCAAGCAGACAGGCCACCACAACGTGACATACTGCAGCTTCATCCCATTTATTGCACTGAGGAAATGGAGAGGGATGGGAGACAGCTTGCGTTCTGGCTGCTAGCTCACTGAACTGAACAGAAATGCTGTTGACTGAGAGATAGAGCTGCATTAGGTCAAAGAGTACTGGAGCAGCCCAAGCTAAATGATCCCATGTAGCCCAATGCGTTTTAGTGATGAGTGGCCCATTACGTCATGTGACAGAGGCACACTAGCAGGCTTCAAAATTAGAACGCATGGAAAAGATGATAATTGACCCTAAAAAGTGTTTGTGTGTGTGTATGTGTGTGCATGCATGTGTGTGGTTGAGAGTTCAGCAATCAGCACAGCCATCTAAACTTCCAGTGGTCATATCAGAATTAATTTACCATCACATATCCATACCAAAGCTTCTTCTTTGATACTGTGCCCTCATTGAGCCTTCCTTTGCTGGAAGTCTGGCAGCCTTTTGCAAAGCAAAGTAGCATCTGTTTCAGCAGAGATCATCTTCATGTATATAGCTTCATGTCTTTATTAGGCATTCAAGTGAAATCAGAGTAGTCTCCATTGAGCAGTGAGGTGTGGTTTTAGAGTGGTGCTAAGTAGTGGGGAAGTGCTGACAAGGCGGGAGACTAATGTGCCTTTCTATCCATTACCGGCCTGTCTACCTGTCTGCTCTGCATTACCAGCCTAGCCTAAGACCAAATACTGTACCATCCACCACTCATGCAGGAACCGCTTCCTGGAACAGGAGCCTGCGTGGAGGCGCTGGGAGGATGTAGCAAATCCATTCAGCATCGATCCTTTTTCCATTTAGAAGTATGATAAACATTTTACATCAGGAAACCCATAGGAAGGGGAGAAAATATATCTGTCTGTAGTGTTTCATCTCAGTCCAAGTGGTAAGATGTGTAAGAAGGTTGAAGTTAAGTCACTGGACTGAAAAAATACATTTTGCCATTCATCTGAAAGGCTTCTTCAATGCAGCAGGAACAGATCATTGAATCCCAAAAGGCAGACGCCCATCAATGTGGCGGTTCCACCAACTAAGGGATGCAGACTTGTAGTCATCAAGTAAAAGTAAATAGGTATTAATTTTTTAATGTATTCAAGTATTCAAAATAAAAATACTCTTTGTGAAGAATGGTCCATGTGAGAATGTTAATTTATTGATTAATTAACATGCCTCTGGTACATGTTAATGCATAAATAATGAAACTCCCTAAAAATTGGTGGTACAAGTTCATCATCCGACAGTTTGGACAAAATATGGGGGGTTTTCTCTTTTAGCTCTTGACATAATCTTGACATCAAAAAAGGTATTGTGCCTTTGAGCTGAAACTGGCTGAGATACAAGATTTTTACCTGACAACAGCAATATTTGATCTCATGTTAAATTTAAAGTAATGAGTAACAACAATGATAAGATAAATGTACTTAGTTACCTCCCACCTCTGTAGCTTAATGACTTCACTGAAGATAGGGAGAGTGTGTGTGGAAGGTTGACACTGACTGAGAACAACAGAACGCAGCGGTAATTGCAGGCTGATGGAAAGCTCCACTGACAGTTTGAAACCAAGAAAAAACAAATTAATAGGATCCTTATCAGTAAGACTTACAGAGGTTGATGCACCAGGGCGTTGGTTGGTCAATGTGATAAATGCTTGTTATTGGCTGTGCCCTATGGAGCATTTAACCAGTGTTACCATTAAAGCTTAATGTGGGGCTCCTCTTTGACCTTGGTGAGGGGAATCCTGTCACAAGTCTTTTCAGGCAGTATAAATATCAAAAACAGCTCTCCCTGCAAATGTGGGAGGAGAGAGGCTGAATGCTCAAGTTCAATGCAAGCATTCGTTTATGCATGATGTGCATACTGGATGTGGACCTGAGTAAGTGAATGTGTGTTCAGGGTTGTGTTTTGACGGCGTAGAGCCTAACAAGGATGTATCATACAGAGTCTTTTGCCTGAGGACTGCAGCGCTGTCCTGAACTGAAGAATACACATTACCTTAACATTCCATTCCCTTTTTTTCTGACCAAAAAGAGCATTGGGTTGATTTTTCTCATTTGTTTTACTTTACAAAGCAGCAGTGTGTCAGGACTAACTGGGAGAAACATTGACAAGAAGTAGCCTCTGGGGTCATTTACAAGGCGATGTGAGACTAGATCCTGGCAAAACAGATGAGTTTAGGGTGTCTTTTCAGGAGAATCCTTCCGTACATTTTGTTTTTAGCTGCATACAGTCATTGAAAAAGAAAGCAATGATATCTTGATTGTTGTGTTTGCTATTTTTCATTTGCTGTAAATGTAATATTTTTAAATTTTGTCTTTTGTCTCTTCCTCCTCCCCCTTTTTCTTAACCTTAGGTCCACTTACAAAAAAACAGGATGAGTCTACAATGAACAGACCAAGGGATGAAGGTATTTTAATTGCATGCCTTTCTTTTTGCTGTATTTTCCAATTTTTGGAGGATTTATGTTTGTCTGTGTATTAATAATCATGTTCAACTCATTTTTTTTTTTTTTTTTTTTTGGCACATTGCAATGTCTGTAACATACACATATAAGAGGAAGTAATAGTAAATAAATACACCATTGACCTCTGCTTTTATTGGCATTTTGTCCACCTCTTTATAAAACTCTCTTGCTAAAATGCATAAAAGCTGCACACAAATGAGTCCTGCATTTCCCTTGTCACAAAAGCTTCTTTTTAGCATGCTCGCATCCCTGGGTAGCTAATTGACTTTCCTTTTTTGGTTTCTATGTGGTTGATCAACCACATGCTGATGCCCCATCTGTCCTGTGTAATGTATTGCTAAATATCGATATTTAGCCTTTTATCACCTGCACTTTTGTTTTGTGTACTAAAGTCCTTTTTCCACACATAAATGAATTGATCTGCTAAATGATTCCATCCAAATGTTATTGGCCCTTCTTCAATTATGTATTCTTTAAAAAATAATATCAAGGGGAGTTTTATCAGTTTTTGTCTTTCCTTACACATGCCCAGGCATACTATAAACTGTACTTTTCCATATCCAAATATATACACATATACTGCATATCACACGCATTTGTACATTTGTGTCAACTCGAGCACAGTGCGTGTGCAAATCTATGCCTAAGTGCATGTACAATAATTTGTGCCCTTGTGTGTTTTTTTTTTTTTTTTTTTTTGTATTTTGGGCTCTGTGCTATTTGGGTATTGAATTCCCTCTTCCTTGCTTCTCTAATTGCTGCGGTTTAAAAAGAGACAGATGTAGCTAATCCAATTGTGTGGTTTCTTAACGGTGAAAACAGAAGGAAGGATTCATGCAGGATTGTTGAGGAGAGGAGCAGAATGATAGAATAGAGATGAGAGAAAAGGAAAATCTGAGCGGTGCCAGAGCATTGGGGAGGGCAATGAGGGGGAGAGAAGGGAAAAATAGTCATAATGAAGACAAGTGCATGATGAAATGACATTTATAGAGCTTTGAAAGTGAGAGAGATGTAGAGAAAGACAGAATGAGATGCTGGATGAGTAGGAGACTGGAAGAGCTTGACATTTATGCCGACACCTGATGGATCTTGACTGGATCAGTAGGGTTGGAGGGCTGAATTCCTCACTTAATTGCTTAGATTTGGATTGGGCATAGTTTTAGAAATGCTAGTGAAAAATATGATCTGCTTTTTTGCTGAAAGTTATGAGCAGAATCACAAACAAGATAATAAAATCTGTGGGTGTGGGTTTGGGTGCAAAAATATGAAGGTGCTGAGTCAGACTAAAACTTTTATGCTCAAATCAATCTACATTTCCAGAAGAGAATGACAGAGGGAGGACCAGAGGAATGGGAAAGTAGGAAACTGGCAGTTTCTATTGGTTGGTGAGACATTACTTTCAGAAAAGGAGCAAGTTTGGATGGGGGGTTGGGTGGGGGGTTGAATACTGAGGAGGACAGTATCAACTTAGGTACACAGAGGAGAGAGAGGAGTGAAAAATGTGCTGGGGTGGGGTTTTGAGGCAGTCAGGACAGACATTGTGCTCCTTGTTGGTCATATAGGTGTTAGAGTTTGGCTTTGTGAGAATCTTTCACCCTGTGACCTGCACACCCACTCTCCTGTCTGTTTGTACTGAGCGCCACCATTAAGGCCACGGTATGCTTCCTCCGACCCGGCATGTCTGACTTGGTTTGAGTCGGGAGGCAACCTTGTTTATGCCTTTTCAGAATATCCACAGTGGGACGTGGGGTGAAAAGCTGCTGTCATAGAAAGGAGAGGGTGTGGGTTTGTGTGTGAGAGAGCATGCACATGTCTTCGTTTATATAATCTCAATGGGATTAATCATATAAACGGTGAAAACATTTCAGAGTTATTAACGGGAATTCTGTTCCTTGTGCGTATTTTTGCGATTTCCACTCGCTTATAAATGAGGATATAAATGGGTACAACAGGGCAAAGTTTCACTTTCAATTCTTTCTGCAGAGCACGGACAAAATGAGTGAAAGAAAAAAGAGAGCTTGAGAGAGACATTAAAACCCTTCCCACTTTCACACCTCACCCTACAATCAGTGCGTGAAGTGGGTGTGCCTACCAGAGTGGTAGAGTCATTGAGTTACAAATTTTGTCAGACACAGATTCCCCTGATTTGGCCCATGGAAAGGAGATTTCCGCTGCCTTCAACTCCCTGATGAGCATGACGGGAGAAGCGTACTGCGGCATTCACAAGGAGAGGGCAGTCAATAGATAGTACTTGTCCATTAATGACATACACATGCACAAGCACACAAAAACTGACAAGAAGTGATTTTACATCCATCAAGTTCTATTTCTGTTTTATAATTTTTTTTTTTTTTTTTTTTTTTTTGCTGCCTGTGTTAAGCAGATAGGCATGTCCAGAAGTGAAGGATTTATTTGTCCCATAAGTATTATCATCAGTCCTTGGCAAAATGGCTGTTCTCACCAATTATCAATGAAATTATCAGTGTAAGATGCATGTCTGTACTGTACGTGCTAAAACACAACTTTTAAATTTGATGCAACTGCAAGAAATATATATTTGGACAAATATTCTTTTTTAGCTTATCTAATGAAGATCTAAAGATGAAAATGTTACAAGCGATGAGAGTTTTCGGGAAGTTTTCTTTTATTCGACTTGCAGCTTTATAGGAACACCTGCGTTAAGTAACGTTACAGAAGCTGAAAAACGAACATCTTTCCATACATCTATTTTTACACTTCTTTTTTTTTTACTGTTAACATACCCAATCCCAGCATGCACTGAACCAAATTCATGCTCACATTTATGAGCCAATTAGAGCTTCTAGTTCACCTAACTTGCGTGTCTTTGTACTGTGGGAGGAAATCTGAGCACCTGCAGGAAAAGCAGAAATGCCTCAGCAAGTCAGCTGTCAAGTTCAAACCCAGAACCTCAATGTTAACTGCTGATCATACATGCCACCAATCACAGTTTAGTTTTCCTGTCTGATTTAATTTTTTTATTTTTATGGTTCTGTCAAGAATACCTTTAGTCTCAGCTTTTTTTTATAGTAAATATATTCAGTAATAATCTTGATGTACTGTAACACTATAATCCATATACACTGTGAGCCATCAATTCTCAGATGTAAAACGACATAGATGCATAAATCTATTTAAATGTATGCACATAAAAATAGGCAATTAAAGGTGTCCAAGCTGGGAATTGTTATATGTAGTTACAAGCTCACTACATCGTGGTAATATAATTTTTAAAGGACAATACCGGCGATAGTGCATGTTTGAGCACAATATATACAACCCACACATGTTACATTACTGATAACCATTTCCCAAAATATACTATTGGAATGGTAAATTATAGAAGTTTTTTCCTACCTTCCAGACTGCCATTGGATTCAGTTCTTTCCAGTATGCTATTACAATCAGCTTGTAGAGACTTGAAATGTTTCTTGAAATAAATGATCCATCACACAATGTATATTAAGTTTTGTCCAAGCAATGTTATTTAACCGATCCAACATGGAGATGCACAGAAAAAAATGTATGTGTCTATTAGGAAATACAGTCCCAGGAGAAGGCATTTTTACCGGGAAATTAAACGATTCTCCCCACAGTCAAAATTCTAAGTTGGGTTCTCATGACAGTGGTATTTAGATGGCAGAAAAATATCAACAGACCAAGCAGGTTGCTGAGAAGTTCCTTCTCTAACAGGATTTCATTTGTGGTGTAAATGAGTGTGACCGATAACGGCCTGCTGATATGACACTTGTCTGTACTGGCCTGGTAATGCTGGGATTATTGAATTTGTTTATATTTCCTTAGAGAAATCAGTAAAGGATCACAATACTCCAGAGACAGAGAAGAAAAAAGAACATCGTGTTGGAGTGTATAGATTGTTTTTTTTTTTGGTTTTTTTTTTGTCACGTGTACTCTCAAGTGTTTTGCAATATGTCCCATAAACAATGTCGACCTGTGAAAACATACATGTTATTTGTTGTGTTCACTTGTCTTTGTGTGTGTGTGACTGTGAATGATGCACCCTAGTGCATGTGTAACCTGAGATTCAGGTGGTGATGCAGGCGGGTGTGCAAATACGTGAGTAGAATTTGTTACCACGGCAACAGGCATTCAGTGAGTCGGTGCAATGGAATGGCTGGTGCAGTTCTATTAGCAAGAAGCAGTTTCCATAGCGACTCAACATCGCAGCTGCCTATGCAAGAGTGTGTGTGTGTGTGTGTGTGTGTGTGTGTCTCTGTATGAATACGATGTGAATCCTGTGTGAGTTTGTGTGTTCATTAGCGTACCTAGCTATGTATGACTTGCTTTGTAATATTTCATCTTTTTTTTTTTATCCTCGCCATGACTTTATTTCTTGGTATGAACCCCCCTCAGCTCCCTCACAGATGTCCTATTTTTATCTCCTTCCTCTCTCTGTCCTACCCCATTTATCTCTCTCTCTCTTCCTATCTCTCTTCCCCCTCTCCCTCCCTCTCTCTCTTCATCCCTCTCTCTCCCTCCCCTCATCAGTGCTGAAGCTCATCAGTGTAAACAGATGCTGTGGCTGTTATTTATGTTTCCACTTGGTCTGGCTTTCATACAAATTATCCACAGGCCCTGCACAATGCAGACGCTCAGCCTAACTGGGCTTCACTGGCAGCTCTCTCAGCCTTATCCACACTCAGACACTCAGACCATACCACAGACGTGGAGTGTGTGTGTGTGTGNCAGAGCGTACCATAGCAACACACTGATGGGCACAAAGAAGCCAATAACAGAGAGGGCAAAGGAACTGGCTGCACCATTTGCTCCATGGAGGGGAATAACAGTGTGGGAAGATACCATCATTGCACAGGACAGGGGACAGTTACATCACAAAATGAAACATAAAAGGAAACAGGCGTAGACATGAAGTGAAGAAATAAAAGCAGTCACCTGAAAATGTTCTTTGTTCAAGAGAATCAGTGGTTGTAAGAAGTTAAAATTTGCTGCATATATAAGCCTTTTTAGTCAGGAGATTGCCACAAATTCACATATCTGGAACTGCCCATTGCAGAATACCTGTTGCCTTTATACATGTTACCTGAACAGGAACTTCTGAAGTCTGAATGGATATAATGAATTTCAAGAAAAGCGTCAGAATAATGAATCATGCTTTGCTTGATAGAGGAACATAATTCAGTCACTCTTTTTTTATGGGAATAGAATGCTGTTACTTTATACCTGTATATCTCTGTGTCATGCAGATGTCCGAGATCGTCGTAAGAAGCCAGTGATGCTCTTCATCCACGGAGGCTCCTTCATGGAGGGCTCAGGGAACATCTTTGATGGCAGTGTCCTAGCTTCCTATGGAAATGTCATTGTGGTCACCATGAACTATCGCCTCGGCGTGCTTGGTAAGTCTGGTGTGTTGACCTGCAACATCACATGCTGCCGGCATTGTCGAGGACCAGATACACAGAATGCAAAAGCTGACATTGTTTGACATATGTGACCCATTATTACAGTGTCCATTTATCTTCTTTTCAGACTTGTAGTCACATCATACCAGAGACCCACAGTGTCAACACAACTGGTTAGATGCACATTCTATTAAACTGTGAGTTTTTGAAAGGCGTTTTGACTTTTGCCCACGCTAGAATCAAAAATCATTGTGGAAATTAAACAATGCTGACAAAAGGAATTGAAGCCCTCATCTGCTGCAGTATTATAGTCATTATAGCCCACAGGGCATTTGAATGTCAGTCTACACCTGTTTGGCTATATAACAATGTTATTTGAGAGTTTGACCTGCAGCCGCAGCCATTCATCTTGTAAATTTATATAGCATAGTTGACATGCTTGTGCATCAGCAACACATAAGGATAATGGTAGTTGTAAGACAGCCCATGCCCCATAAAGAATTTTGTTTTAAGTTCTGTTCTGGATTTTTTTTATCATCACACAGCACCATAAGTCAGTATTATTCTAATCCCGCATTGACATACTGCAGGATCCCTCCGAGAAATTTCACATCAGCACCACTCAAAGTCAAATGATGAAGTAAGAGGAAATTTTGCTTCCTCTGTCTATAAAATATGATGCAGTAAAAGCCTTTAACCTTCTCAACACGGTGGAAAAACATCAATTTTGTGTCAGTCAGCAATAAGAAAACACTTCTGTAGACCTTCATCTTAAGTACATTACAGAGGATACACAGCATTATGGATTTGGAACTTGGAAGCATGTGAATTGCACTCTCATGCTATATACTCTCTAACCATTTTACAGTGTTTTTTTCACATTCCTGAATTTATACACATCGGGGCCTAGTTAATCCTGAATTATTGTTTCTGCTGCAAAAGTTGCTAAAACCTTACTAGTTGTATCAATTGTCTTTTTAAAAAGCATATTAGCAGCACATTGATAAAGCCAAATAGGTGTATTCACTGTGCATATTTATCCTGAAAGTTTTACATTTTAGACTACTTCCTCTTTTTATGTGCACTATTGGGGGGAAAATAAACAAACAAACAAATAATACCACAAAAAATGGCCCGGATTTACCTCTTTGCTTGAGAGACTTCATAGACCACTTAATGATTTTTGGTGTACATTCAACCACAGAATTGTGTCTACTGCTTTTGGTGTGTTTTTTGGATTAAGGGTTATTCTGTTTGACCATTCTGTCAGAGCTTTGCAGTACTTATAAAGGCCTATGAGTGTGGGCTGAGCTGTGTGTGTGTGTACATATCCAGCCCCCGTGCTGCTGGAGATCAGTGGAGTCAAGTATTTACATTTGCTGTCATCTATTGGAGGTGTTTGCTTACAGAATATCTGTGTCAGTCATTGCGGTTGCCAGGTTGGGTAATCAGATATTGTTTATTACATCACGCCTGTTTCAACATAACAGAATAATGATAAACAGAGAAATGGGAGTAGTTTAGGATGTAATCCAAGAGTTGCAGTGAGCATTAGCAAAAGGTAACATGATCCAGGCTGTTATTGACAGTGCCAATGGTGAGGCACAGGGACAAGGACAGACTGAGAGTTTGTGAAATTAGGACCTTCACCTGCAGCTTTATGCTGCCAATTTTAGCTTTTACTTGCTGTTTTTCATGTGCTTTTACAGCAGTCAGACAAACCATGCCCATTAATGACCATGAGATTCAATTTATCAAGAGAAATCCTGTTTACTTAATGTAAAACTAATGCTGATCAAACCTGCTTATTGTTTGGATCCTTTCCGGACATCTAGGCCCCCTTACTTCCTGCATTAACACCTGTTTACTATCTAGATTTTTTTATTTTTTTTTTAAAAGAATGCATGTTAATGCAAGGTGCAAATGTGCACAGAAAGCATTGAGACTGAATGCAATACGAGCTGCCACAGCACATAAGAAGTTGAGGTCAGGCTTGTAGTGCGATCGGTTCTCAGCCACAACTCGCCAGGTGTGAATGCAATCCATACAGCTGGGACACATTCGTGAGATTAAATCTGCCACTGGTGGAAAACGTCACACCGCCTTGTCTTCCTGGCTCTGTATGCGCTTGTCAGAAAAGTTACTTTGAATCGGGAGTTGCGACTTGCCATAAATTAGTCTTTGCACGTGGAAAGCAGCGAGCGACATCCGATGCAAAAAAAAAAGTTTAAAAAGTTTTTAGTTATTTTTAAAAATGGATGAAGCTTGTCCAATTTAGCAAGGAGGAAGGATGAGCTCTAATAGTGTAACAACCTCCCTCCTGAGATCCAATCACAATGCAGGTAGAATCCAGATAATGAGAACACTTTTTAATGCAATGTGGAAAATCAAGTCCCATCATCAAATGTCAATATCCAGATAAGGTATCCGAATACAGATATTAATGGTGTTTTACATCCTGTGTGAGTCACATTAGAGCTAGAAAAACTACTAATTTATTGTGTTTGTGTTGTACTCATTAATTGTAGAGTATCTGTGTGTGTGTGTGTGTGTGTGTGTGTGTGTGTGTGTGTGTGTGTGTGTGTGTGTGTGTAACACTGTACATACACCTACGGCATACACACATCATCATTAAATTACCCAAAAATAGATGTAGAGAGTGATGCCGCTGAATTATTCTGAGGGATGACGCAGTGGCCTCGTTGTCTTAAATACTGCTGAAAATTTTGATATGTGGGCGAATAGACTGCTCTCTTTCTCTCTCTCTCTCTCTCTCTCTCTCTCTCTCTCTGATATGCTTTAAATGGGCTACTATATTCAGACGACTGTGTGTGTGCGTGTGTGTGCTTGAGTGTTTGCATGCACATGATGATGAATGAATGATGTACCGTCCATCTGAATTTTAATATCACCCCTTTCTGACACTGAGTTAAAAATGACAAAGAATACCATGTTTTTTTTTTTTAGTATTAGGCAATAATCTGTAGTACTATGTACTTACACATGCGCTTACACATGCCAACCTCATTTCATGCCTGTGCCTTTAACATAGGGAGAAAATTATAGGGGGGTGAGGGGTAAAGGAAGAAAAAAGTGCAGGGAATGGAGACAGATGAAGGGGAGAATTGTGGAGAGACTGTGAGGGCAAAAGAAACAGAAGGGAGTGATGGAACCATCTAAAAATAAACCATTAGAAATGCTTTTAAACCTGCAGTGATGATTGTATGGCCTCAGCACCTTTGCACAAGGGGTTACACCTCATGCTTTCAGTCCAGTATAATGCATTCACGTGTGGGCTTTCGTCACATTCTAGACTTGCTGGATTTTCTTATTAATGTATGAAACACTGTGTCATTTTGGAATAAAATGGATGAATGAGAGAATATGTGTGGTGCACATGAACTGGTTCAGAGATTTGGTGTCATTTAAGATGCTCTGCTCACCTTTTCCGACTGTCCTCCTGCTCCAGGCCCACAGAGCCTTCTGATTTGTGTTACATAGCCATCTGTTCAGACTAATTAACTAATTAACTAATTAATGAACTCTGGGGAAAGGCCCATCATCATGGGCTCTGAGAAAGGGGGAACATTTTTCACCTTAGGAGAAGAGATGAATCACTTCTTCTCAGCACTTTCTAGCCAGTTTTCTCTGTTTGCTTTTAAGTAAAAGCAACCTATTCAGTAGTAGCTTTAATTATATCTTTTCCTAATAATGGTTGCCATACTAAACCCACAAAATTACTGTATGAATGTTTGATAATCAGCTCACATAATTTACTGGAGATTTACTTTCAGTATTGCCTTGATAATCCTACTGAGTACTTATAATTCCATTACTGGAGATGTTTATCTCAGATAAAGACAGATATTGAGTTCTAAACAAACTAATTTTACTGTTGATATGCTGAAGATATGACATTTTTCCAATTCTTACACTGAGAAAAATCAGTTATTTTCTGACTTGATATCCAGATATTTGTGTCATCTTATTAATGATGTGGTTAAACCAATAAAAAGCAAAATTGCTACAGCTTGACTATTGACAGAGCAGCAGAGATGATGTAATATCTCAATAGATCAGAAATGCCAGATATTATGCCAAATTATGGTTTGGCAAATAAAGTTGAGTCGTTTTCTTGCTTGTTTTTCCCTCTATTTTCACTCTAAGCCTTACAAAACTAATGTTTATTAATAGTTTTTAATACTATTTTTAAGCATGATACCATTTATTACTTTAAATCGAGTCCAAGACATTTATTAGTACCACTATTTTCTTCTTATAATAGAAAAAGAAGACTGAGAAGAGTAAGAATTCCAATTGTAATTTTATAAAAATTATAGGATGGACAAAAATACAGACAGTCGAGGACAGTTTTTGGACATGAATAACTGTCTGGCACCAATAAAACTTTGTTAAATCAATATTTGTGATTTTCTTTGGTGTTGCAGTATTTGAATCTAGTTTAAACATGAAACATTGACTTTTTTATGCATCCACTTTCTATGAAATAATAAAAAATGAATATGACAGTTTATTGGTTTGTAGTCTATCCAGTTTGCTCTTTCCTAACAACAGGAAGCACCAGTTTGTCCATTAATTAATAAACATTGTTGTACATTTTAAACGCCCATGCAAATTAAGTCATGTTAAACAGAAATCCATTCCAACAATGTCAGTATATCCACAAATCCTTAAATGTTGTGAATGGACTTTGGCAATCAGTTCAAATTGTGCTGCCCGTTGGTCTCTTAAACAACACTTTAAATATTATATATTTTCAGCCAGGACAGATTTTGCTGTCAATTAATTTCAGCCTTCCTGCCTCCTCACAAGTCCACTGTCCCTAAATACAAATGACACACCTCCCACTCCCTGCTCAATATTACCATCTTCCCACTCTGCAAATGTTAGTGAAGGCTTCTTCCCATCGATGTTGCATAAAGAGAACTCACTGTGCTTTGCAGCTCTGCGAGAACCAAAATGATTTTTGTGACACTCTGATTGTGACACATTGTCACATGCAAACCAAGAGTTCTACATTTTAAATTTAGACACTGCACATTATGTTTCATTTCTGAAATAGCAACAGTATATTATTATACCCTGACACTGCGACTGGGTTGAACGGGATAAGAGAGTGTGATGAATGTTGATGATGACTGTATTTGTTGAAGTTTGGGTTGCATGGTCACAAATAACTGGGAGCCAAGGACAGTAGCTTCTCTCATACAAGCAAAGTTCACTTTGAACACAGATGAATTATGGCTATTGACCAAAAGTGACACCAATCTGCCTCCCAGGCTGACAGCCAGATGCACAGCTGTACCCATTAAATACAAGGAAGGAAATTCATGCTTGCAGTATCAAATCAAATTTGATGCTCAACATCTTAAGCACCATAAATAGTGTCAAAACTGAACAGTATTTGTTGTTGTGTAATTTGCTAACTACTATATATATTCGAGTATAAGCCGATCTCATGTATAAGCCTGATTTTGACCTGCAAATTTAGATTTTTAAAGAAACCCATATATAAGCCTGATGTTGTTCCATCAGTTTATTTATTTAGCAAATTACCTGTTTTTCTGGGTATTGTCATAGTATTCCTTTGATTTTCTAAAAATAATCCACCAAAAATCCATCCAATAATCCACATACTGGTAAACATGACATTTATTTCAGCAGCTGATTACCGTAACTGACCAATCACAACAGAACTTACTGGCCACCGCAAAATGTGCTGGATAAGACGTTTTGTCAGGAAATACATCATTCTAAGGTATGATTTAAGCTATTTTCCATGAGTAGTGGTAATGAGTAGTATTTCCACCCCTGAAAAGGTCTTTCTCTGGGATCAAATTTGAATTTTTCGTGTATAAGCTGATCCTTTGACTTGCTTTGTGAAATTTGGTAATAAAGGTTTGGCTTATACTCGAGTATATATGGTACTCAAATCTTATCTCTCATGCACAGAGGTTACCTTGACTGGCAAAGGTCTGTCGTGAGGCTAATATATGATCCATATTTGCTGCAGATCTCTAAGGTTCTGTTAGAGTATCTGTCTCGTGGGCAGATTTGTGTTTTACAATATGCACGGCAGGATGCTTTGAATTCAGAATCACAGGCCACTTAAAAAGAAATGTCCCTCCTCACCATTTCTTCAAAAGCCTCCTAGGTTAATTTAAAGATTTTCGGAATGTTCTCTTTGTTGTGATTGGTCATTTGGGGGGGTATTTCGTGAAAAGCTGAACTTTCTTCATCTTTTAAAATATTCCATTCTACCATGGATAAATGAGTAAATAAATACAATTTAAAAAATACAGCTGGACAAATTCAGAGAGCAAGTTGCTGTCAGCAAAGTAAAGGGTGTTTAGTATGAACACAGCCCGATATTGCTTTTCCTTTACGTAGCATTCACAGGCATTATTGACCGCAGGCTCTTCACCGCCCCAGCAACTTTGGCCTCCTGTGGCTTTCAAATAATTTCTCAGTAAATTATTTAACTTAAAAGGAAATTATTAAAAAATACACAAAAGCACCTGAGCCTGATTCATTGATTACAAACCCACTAGACAATAACTTCAAACATGTGAACTCCACTTAAATCACTGACAAGATCACTGCATGTGTGCCAGAGAATGCAGTTTATGTCCTATTAAAAATAAATAAATAAATACTATTGATTTATATTAGTTTGTCAGTGGTGGGCTGTGTATTTTACACCTAGGCCTTTAGTGCTATCCTCCCGCAATTAAACCACCTTAGAATAACCTCACAATGACACTAGGACTATAGGCTGTTGTCATTGGACGTAGCTACCCCATATTCACAGTGACAGTAACCTTTATCGAGTGGAATAAAGTGATTTAACACGAGGCTCAACANCCCATATTCACAGTGACAGTAACCTTTATCGAGTGGAATAAAGTGATTTAACACGAGGCTCAACACTTGTGACAGTTACAAAACACTAACTGCAGAGACATGAATACATGGTGACTGAAAGCATCAAGGATGTAGCATTATTATGCATTATGACAGGATGCTCCATCACAAATAGACATTGCATAGCTCAAATCAGTGTCATTACCAAAGAAATAAGAACAAACTCATAACAACCATCACATTTACTCATACGACCAGCAAGCAAGCAAAAATGTCGTAAAACACAAATAACACAAGCAGTATTCAACAGGCTTCCCCACAGATTCCAGCCACATAAAATCCATCAAACTTACCAAAGCTGCTCATCATCTGAAGACAAAGTCCATCCTCCTTTCTGTCTTTATAAAGAGTTTAACGACATGATTGTACAGTACATCGCTGCGTTTCAGTTCCAAAATGTAAAAAAAGCGTTGCCAGTAAATCCATTTCTTCTCCTGCTTCAGCCATTGTGCGTTAAAAAACAACAGGGCTAAGTAAAAATCGAAACAAAAAATCTAAAACACTACATCTAAAAATGTAAACGTAAAGGAAGAAAGTTTAAATAAACATCAGATAATGCTACGTTACGTGCTAGCTAGGTTTACTTGAGTTAACTTACTGGCTCTCTTCTTCTGATGAATTTCTGGCAGGCTGTACGCTGCGGAGCGTAACTGGCCCTGTGATGACGTAGCCAAGGCCAGCTAGAAAGCCCTGGCCTGTAAAAGAATATGCCCAACATGGTAAACTCGAAATCTGATTGGCTAAAGAATATGACAATCAACAACATCGTCCCATTTGCTTCAACAGCAGATGGGATTCACTCAAGATTCTGAAGGCCTCAGGCTAGATATTTTTTACCTGGAGACAGCACAGGTGGAAAATCTGATTGGATAAAAGCTCTAATTTCTATGAGCTGCACTGGAAGCAACACAACAGAGGGGGAGAATGAAATGACATTAATAACAAAACTGATGGGAACGAACTTTGTAAAATATATATAGCATTAATTAAAAATATATATTAAATTATAAAAACATAATTTAATGATTCTGACAATCTCTAGGCCAGCAGAGAAGGCTTTGCTGGCCCTGACGGCCCACCACTGCAGTTTGTTTGATCTGGTCAGTTTTTAATGTCCAGTAACAGTTTTCATCCATGATCATTTGTTTCTGAAATAGAACTTTGGTTTTGAAACCTGTTTGTGTCTGTGCCATTTGAGCCACTGCTTTTCACATTTCTGTGAGAGTCAGGTTTTAGTGCTCAGCTTGGTACCATTTGAATATACTTTTGAGAATAAAAATTGACAGAGATAAATTAGGTAATAAATAAAATGACATTTGAAGCCTATGGGTGGTGTAGTGAAATCACATTAGTTCAACAGGAGTAAGCCCAATTACAGTATAATTTCATTCAGGGTATACTTGACATGCAGAGTGATACATAATTGAAATGGAGCTGCCAGCAGGCCTTCAGAGAGAACTTCCAGTTCCAACAAGGAGACTTAACAGATTCATATGAAAATGTCTACAGTCCACCAGAAGAATAGCAGATCTTTGAACATTTATCAAAGAATAGAAATGATCACTGATCTTAGCAATGTGGCCTTCACATGTGCCGTGTGCTTTGGAAAGGACACATTCCTCTTTGAAATCATCTCAGAGGTATTCAGAAGGTTCAGGAGAACACCAGTATACTGAAAATTATACATCACAACCCTTTATAACTCAAGTTTCCAAGTTGACAGGTGACTGATATCATAACAAGTGAATGCCTAAATGAAAAGGACCTTTCTGTTATGAGTAATTTACAGACTTGTGTTTAAAATTGATTAGGGTGTTGTGATTCATGAATGACTTTTAAAATATTGTCCTTTATGTCATGCTAGCAAAAAGTCTAAAGATATCCATGTCAGTCTGTCCAACACTTGATACTTAATGATGTTGTTGACCCCTTGAGCTCATATCTAGTGCCACTTTTGGGCCAGCATTTCCACTTGAACATAACAATAATCAAAATGTAATTCAGTCTTGCTCCCCAAAGGACAGCGAGAATTTATTAACCAAAAACATGCCACATATAGTAATATCCATATCTTTTTGCTGACAGCTTTTATAACTCGATGTTAGGTTATCAGTAAATTGTAAATGTTACAGAGAAAGGTCAGGCAACTTGAGACAACCCTGTAGATAATGTAAACATAGACTGGATATGCTTAGATGCATAGTGACAGCAAATCATACTTGGCCATGTCACATTCATATATTACACATTTTCAAAGGCTGCAGCACAAAACAGAATGATCAAATTCATCTTATTCAAGGCCTATGCTAGTAATGCACATAATTTTGTGTTTTGTGCCTTTAATTTTGCTTGATTCATTTACTGACTCATAAACAGAAACATTGTTTTGTTTCCTCTCTACCTGTTTTCAGCCTTCTATATGCACCTCAAAGGAGACAATACATTCCCTTCCTTTCTTCACATTGCTTAGGTTCTTGTGTGACATAGCGGTGAAATTATGCAACATGTCCTTCTGTATATTCATTTCACCTCTGTAGTTTAGGATCTAACAGTAGCTTTGGGCAATATTCTGTTTAATAACTGTCTTATATCACTGGATAATTTATCTCTTCCTCTCCCCTCCCTCTCCTTTCGTTCTTTCATCTCTGCTCACAGAAGCGTATTCAGTGACCCACTGCAGTCATAATGTTTGTTGCTGAAAATTTCTCTGCAGATACATGTTTCCATCAGAGTAGTCAAACAAGCAAATGAGTGACTAAACTTCTGAAGATTTGAGTTTGTGAAATGTCCAGACGGTTGCAGACAACAACCAAGATGTATTAACTGTGCATAGCTGTTTATTATAGTTCATATGTTTCTGTGCACACACAGCATGTTTAAGATAGTCCACATCTCCTGTTGCAAAGCTTAAAAGTCTTTCTGTCTTTCATTTCTCTTTACCAACATATCCTCCTGTTATAGTTATAATACGCTATTCAGTTCAGATAATAGCTTTTACCATGATTCATCTCATCAGCGTACATCAGAGAAGGTCTGAGTACTCCTTAAATTGTATATGCATTGGAAGTGGTGTGTGTTATGCTGTCTTTGAACACCATATATGGCAAGGAGGCAGCAACAGGTTTTATCAGATGTTCTTGAGGGAATTCTGGCTAATATTTCTGTTTTAAATTTCCCTCCATCAGTTGATTACGATGCTATTTCCTTCTACCCATTTGCCTCATTGTCTTCCCTCTATGTCTTTACTTAGAGGATGAAGACTTTCCTCACAGTTCCTTGGCCGTTACCTAAAGCAAGCATTGAATATGCATGAGTTCAGCCTCGTAAACTGCTGCTCTCAGCGCTAAAGTCAGTAGGAATCCCAACTCAGCAGATGGGAAGAATCAGAAAGAAAACGTACCGAAAGAGAAAGGGAGGAGAAGTTGCTTGATTTATCTTCAACGCTGACAGATGAACCCAATTTCCTCTCTTCATGTCGCCCTTGCAGAGTAAATGAGGCACAAGCTTATGCTAGCATGCTAGTTCATATGCAGAAACGAGTACCAACGTGAGTTTGTGTGTTTGCATGCAACTGTTTGTGTATATGAATATGTAAGTGCTTGAAAGTGTGTATGCAAGTGCTTTTGTGAGTGTCTGTCCATATCATTTTCCTTGAAGGGCTGGACAGTTGCCAGGCAACTGTAGCAGCAGCTCAGCATTCAGCAGGGCAGCAGCGGAGCAGACACTTCCTCATGACGACAGTTTTGATAAGCAACACAGGTCAGCGCTGATACGTTACCAGGTCAGAGTCACAACCGGCTAAGAGCCAGATAATTCAGTTACACGGTTACTGCAAACTATATCTTCATTGCTGAGATTAATCGGTCCAAGCGAATGTTTCTGTTACAACATGGATACGATTTAACGTAACAGGATTGCTCTATAATCCAGTTTACGTATCCTCATTTAATAAATGCTGCACGACAGCAGCCAAGAGCAGCTGTGGCTGCTTATAAATTTGTCAATAGCATTTCTAGATCACAGTTTAATCAAACTTTGCTTTATCATTACCTTTAAGTAATTTTGCTTTGTAAATACAACAAGTTACAGCATTATAATGTTGACTAACCTGTGCAGTTTGAAAGAGCTGAAAGAAATTCACATCAGGTGCATATGTGTGGAATCTGGGAGGAAACACAAGTACCCAGTGTGTGTGTGCGTGCATGCGTGTGCCCAATAACAACATGAGCTACCTCCTGTACTAGTGGTAGTGATGTTATGTCCATTAATTCATCTGTAATGCATAAATGAGTAAATAATTAACAAATAAACATCTAGAATTAAGAAGAAACCCAACAAACTGGCTCCTAAAAACTGTACAAACCTTACTTTGATTAAAAACACTTTTACATACCCATAGTCATAAAAATAAATATTAATACAGATAAAATCCACTCTGTAGGCTTGCATTTTATAACATTTTCTAAACTGCTGTGTGCACATCAACCACAACAAATAAAAACAGTGAGAAAAAAAAAAACTATACTAATGATCTTCAGGACATTCAGCAAAAGATTTGGCAGCTTAGAAGATTATTCAAAATTTAATCAAGTTGCCTTCAAGTACAGTGTTGAATGAGGCATGTGTGCATGTGTGTGCATGCGTGAGTGTGTGCGTGCATGTGTGTGTGACTCACCCTGATAAGTGCTAGAAAGGTCATTTTGGCAGGTTATCATCACCATCATCATCTCCGCCATTTTCATTAGCATCATCACCATCACCCACAACAACAATAAAACTTAATTTGCTGTTCAACACACTATACACTTGTTGACTGCCCTCTTCCACCATCTGTCCCACCTACTCCAATACTTCACTGCTTGTCTGTTGTCCCATTCCGGTGGAAGAAGTACTGAAGTGGAAGTGTTAATGCCAAAAGTAAAGTATTGCCTTTTAATTTTTACTAAATTCATAGTAAGTAAGTATCAGCAGTAAAATGTACTTAAATATTCTAAATAGTCTTTGTGAAATGAGCGTCTGTGATTATTGACACATTAACATGTATTTGTTTTTTCATCCAGTCGTGTGAGCAAACTTGTGTCTCTGGTTTTACACAATTTGAAATGAATTGATGGAAATTCTGGAAATTAAATCAGGTGAGTCAGGTGAAAACTCCCAATTTGGGGTATTGCATGCTCAGGCCAGTCTGACTTTTATTCTTGAGATAATGGTGAAAATGTACTTATCAAGACAAAAAAAGTATTGATTACTAATAAAATGTCATCTGATCTTTGTCAAAAGTCACAATAATAAGAATCACAATAATAACAAGGAAAGACTCGTATTCAAACATTCACTAAGTTTAAAAAGTGAATGAACCTCGGGGCTAATTATTTCTCCAAAGCTTACTGGAGTTGTGGTTTGTGAAGATGTTCTATAAAAAAGGCTACAAAATCTTGCTACAGACAGTCTGCAAGATCTGTTCATGTGAACTGCGACCCCATGAAAACAAATTTCATCCGATCTTAGGAAAAGAATTGTCATGGCAGAAAGCTTGAAAAGGCTCCAGAAGCATCTCTAAAGACCCGGGTGTTCAACAGTTCACAATATGACAAATTATCTGGAAACTCTCCAACTCTCCACAGGAATCGACATGCCTTTGAGATAAGTAATACCTGAAGAGTTGCAGCAAAAGACCTGCAGAAATATTTGGAAGGACTCTAAAGAGGAAACCACTGCCCTGCAAAACAAAGAAACAAAAAAAAAAGTCTCAAGTTTGCAGAAGACCAGCTGGATGGCACACAAGGCTTGATTGCTTTTCTTTGCAGAAATGTGAAAAACTGTATTCAGAGGGAAAAGTGCACTGCAGAGCAACATCAAAACCTCATAAAGCATGGAGGGTGGAGGGAGATCATGGGTTGGGCTTTGCTTTGCTGCCTCAGGGCCTGGACAGTCATTGAAGGAACAATGACTGAAAAATTACCTAAAAATTTCACTGCCACTTTGCTGCATAAAACACTCATGACTGACTTTCTATTGTAAAGAGTTGTGCGTGTGGTGTATGTTTTGTATGTGCGCATGTTACATTTTGTCCCCTTCGTTTTGTTGTGTTGTAGCTGTGCACCTTCTTTGTAATATGTGCACTGGAAGCAGGTAACAAAACCTTTTGTTGCTCTCCTGTCTGCTGAGTTCCCTTATGTTGTGTATTTTCAGTGAGGATACTGAAAATTAACAATTTGGCAAAGTTTTAGTGAAATCTCCTCAGATTTCATTGTGAGTTTGGGGCTCTGAAGTTCCCGACAATATTAGAAGGCCATGTTTTTTGATTATGTGAATTTGTGTGCTGCTCCTCTGTAATCTGGAAACTGTCTTTGTTTGTCTCTGTGTTTGCTGTCGTACCCTGCAGGGTTTCTCAGCACAGGGGACCAGTCTGCTAAGGGAAACTATGGCTTGTTGGACCAGATCCAGGCTCTGCGCTGGCTCAATGAAAACATTGCCCACTTTGGAGGCGACCCAGAGAGAATCACCATCTTTGGCTCTGGAGCTGGTGCCGCCTGTGTGAACCTTCTCCTCCTCTCCCACCACTCTGAAAGTAAAAGTTTTTTTCAGTGTCACTGTCATGTTAGCAGTCATAAATCCCATTCAGAAAGGCTTAACAGTTCAGGACAGTATGGATAGAGTATTTCTTCACTGTGCGTTAGTAACTTCAATAAAACACCTTCCATAAATAGTATTATTCATTATTTGCTCCTACCCTTTTTTCAATCTATATCAAAAAGTTGCCAACCCATGTGAATGGCTTCTCGGCAAACACACACAGCCAAACATCTCATTATTACTGTTATTAATTTGTATGAGGAAAGATGTAGTAATTTGGCGCAAAACCAGACTGTCAATCTGGACAGCAGTAGATTTGACAGATGGAGAAAAACAACAGGTCATTTGCCAGGAAGCCATCGCTCACCTGGGGATGCAAGTGCTGTAAAAAAGCCAAAATAACCAAATTCAAGTGTGGGACTAAAAATCACTGAATAGCAACAGTGAATCTGTCCTTCTCCAGTAAAACTAATCTTGTGTGGGCAAGGCCATAGAAATAGATATATTGATGTTATGAATAAGACTTTCATCAGGAGCGTGTCTCATATTTATCACGTATTCATGCTGGGTTACACAGATATAGTTGATATGTTTTACTCGATCTGTTTATACTAATATGAATGCATATTAGTATAATGGGGATTCTAAGCAGATACATTAACATATGTCTTATTGAAGCTTTATTTGAGTTTTGGAAAAATACAATGAGGTATTTAATTCAAATAAGAAAAAAACTATACAGGTGTTTTCAGTTATTATGGATAATTAGAGCTCTTTTCAGGTAGAAGTGGGGTGGAGTTGCACCAGTTGGCACCTGCAGCATCCTGACAAGTGGCCTAATCAGACAAAATCAGTAAAAACGTCTGTGTGGGTGTTCCATGGGCACGTCAGGGCTTTTTAAGATGAGCAGTTAGGAGTAATATTTGAAGTGTGCCCTTTCACTGCAAACATGCATCTAGACTATTATTATGCATTTTGGTTCTTCATATTTCATGCATAGGAAAAAATAAATCAAAATAGGGTTGATGTCAGTGATCATGTAATTTAGGTTTGTAGTCTAAATGAGTTGGAGACAGTCTGTGACTTCATCTGTCAGATGTTCTACTAACCTCACAAGCAATCTCCTCTGCTGTAAAACATTCACGATTCTGACACAACCTGAATAAGATTCTAAAAGACACATCATGACAAGTGTGAAATGAATGCTTGAATATATCATAAGCTTGGCTGGTTTTGAGACAGAAGAAAAAAAATCTTAAAATGGGAGATAGCTTTCCCCATCCAAACACTAAATACGAAGCAAATGAGAAGATTGTTTTGCATGTATTGAAGAGCAGAGTATTCTCCAAAAAGAGAATTTCTCTAACAAAAGCTCAAAGCACATGAATTGAAGAAACAACGTCAGTCTGATCTAGGTCAGATTATCCAGGTTGTTCTACCTTTAATAACAAAGTAGATAGAGATTACGTATGTAGTACTTTTTAAATGGAAGATCCCTAAAATACCCACCAGATGCTTGATCGCTAATCCTACAATGTGATTTGGTTGGTAAAGCCCAGATGGAGGAATGAAATAACACTTTGTGCTTTACCAAGGGTTTAGATTCTATTATTACTAAACCTGTTCCTTCACATTTATAAAGTAACTCCAGACAGATAAAACAGCATTTTTCCCTTTTTGTTGTATGAAGCAGATTCACAAAATTATTATTATTTTTTTTGTTTTGTTTTGTTTTATTTTGTTTTGTTTTTTTGCTTATGCTTTGAAGTGAAATTTGTAAATTTTCATAAATCACAATTATTTCGACTGGCTAGAGTGAAGACAGATTGGCAATATAAGGTAGGAAATTCATTTCATTTTCTTTGCAAACAAACAATTATGTCATTGATTGGCCAAGTTGTTATTGTAGTTTTGTGTTAGCTAATCATGGTCAAAGTTCATCTTATCCTCAGACAAAGAAAAATAACTAACATAATGTAGCCAATACAGACTTTATTTGATTCACTGTCTTGGTAACATTGTGTCAGAATTTAGAGTGAATTCAAGTGATTCAGGCATTCATAACATACTGTAGATAAAAGGGAGCGAGGTGATTTTGCAGAGGTCTGTGGTGCAGCTCGTGATATTAGGTGCAAATAAGTGGGGCCTGAAAAGCATAAGCATTATTTTAGCTTCCAAAATCACTCTGTGTGCCCAGGATTTGTATTGACACTGCTGTCCTACTCGGTCTGTTTGAGTGCAAGCACAGCCATGACAAGGGACATAATTCAACATTCTACTTTATTCGTTCTTGTGGCACTTATACATCTTTGTGTTTTCCTGTAAAAAATGATGGCACTATTATTTTCCAATTAGTTGCATCATTAGGAATTCTGCTTATCAGGAACTTGGTAAAAAAGATTGGGCTGTTTTAATTTCTGATTAATACTGGGCTACTACTAGTTATGTTACAGGAAAGTTTTGGTCATCATTAAAGTTACTTCATTGTCAAAATAGTGTGTGATCAAAAGTCATATGCTTATTAATTAAACAATGTCATGTAATTAAAGATTCTGTATGTTCCAACCAATTTCCAATGAAACTTCTATGTTAATAGGTGGGTTAATCTATATTGTTAATTAATTTTTAAAAATACACATTGACATTACGGATTATTGCAAATGTATTTGTGATCGATGCTCATTTTTCTCCATTTTGAAGTCAAGACTGAAACACAGAGTGCAGTGAAAGTTGGAGGCCGAATAGCTTCTAAACTGACTGTATCTATGTGGAGAGGATAAATGAGATGAGAAGCAGAGTTGGAGCTGCAGCTGAGAGGCTTCTTAATTGATTTCACAGGGAGAGGAGCGGGGGTGGGGCACATGCAGAATATGGGGGGGCTTAATTATTAATGACAGAATCTGCAGAAAAAAACAGAGGGACAGCAAGCCACTTTATATAACAGTGCAGCGGGGCTTTGTATCTCTCCCTCTCTTTCTCTTTTCAATACAGATATTGAGCCCACAGTCATCATTAACATTCTGTGCTCCTCTGTGTAGACCTGTCACAATTTTTCTCTCTGTTGTCTCCCATCACATGTCGTAGAACTGTTTCATTTTCCAATCATTGAATTTAAAAAAAAAAAGATTTTCTCACTGAAAATTAGCAGCGTATCTAAACTCGCTTTATATGTAATACTGATTAATACTAATTGTAATACAGTTGCTCCTCCTCCAACATATATATTATTTAAAGCACCCACGTTGTAAGGCCTTGAAGGCGTCATCAGCTGATGGGGAGAAGTGTGTCAGAGAGATATGGCACTAAACTAAGAGAGGTTGTTTCCTTTCTGTTGAAGCGGTACCAGTAACGTATTCGCTTCTGCTGTGTCCAGGTCTGTTCCACAGGGCCATTGCTCAGAGTGCCACGGCCATCTCCAGTTGGTCAGTCAACTACCGACCCCTGATGTACACCACAATCTTGGCCAAGAAGGTGGGCTGCACTCTGGGTGACATGGCTGAGTTAGTAGACTGCCTGAGGAAGAAAAGTTTCCGGGAGCTGGTGGACCAAGACATCCAGCCTGCCCGCTACCACATCGCGTTCGGCCCAGTTGTAGATGGGGACGTGGTGCCAGATCACCCTGAGATCCTGATGCAGCAGGTAAACTGCGATTTCTATCGCTACCATCCAAAGAGCGATCCCGTTTTGTGAAAATGGAGGAGAGCCATGTCACTCATCTCCTGCATTGTGTTACTGCTGCAGTTTATCCTGTCATCACATGCTGTGTTTTTTCACCAGGGGGAGTTCCTCAACTATCACATATTACTGGGTGTCAACCAGGGAGAGGGACTGAAATTTGTGGATGACAGTGAAGGAGAGGATGGAATATCAGCAGCCTCGTTTGACTACGCAATCTCCAACTTTGTGGACAATCTCTATGGATACCCTGATGGTCAGATCCTTTTCTATTTTACAATAAATTACAGTATGAAGGTTCAGTGCTCAGTTCTCAATACTCAGTAGCATGTACTGTATGAAATACTTGTTAATGTGTCAATAATAAACTGCAAATTTTGAGATACAAGTTTTTACCCGACAACTGAAATATGTTGTGATATTTATCTAATGTTGAACTTAAATTCATAATCGGAAGAGTAAAAAGTAACTACTTTCATTAGAATAGTGAAGTAGTGTGTGTGGGCAAGAAGTAGCACGAAATGGAAATACTCAAAGTAGCTGAAATGTGTATTGTTTTAGATAACCATGATCTCTGTCATATCACAGCACACATACTCATGTTTCGTTTCCTTTTTTTCAAGGTAAAAATATCCTGAGGGAAACCATAAAGTTCATGTATACAGACTGGGCAGACAGGGACAACAGTGACATGCGGAGGAAGTCGCTCCTAGCTCTATTCACAGACCATCAGTGGGTGGCTCCAGCTGTTGCCACAGCCAAACTGCATGCTGAGTTCCAGTCGCCTGTATACTTCTACACCTTTCATCACCACTGTCAGACTGAGGCAAGACCTGAGTGGGCAGATGCAGCTCACGGAGATGAAATCCCCTATGTGTTTGGGATTCCCATGGTGGGAGCCACTGATCTGTTTCCCTGTAACTTCTCAAAGAACGATGTAATGCTCAGTGCTGTAGTCATGACGTACTGGACCAACTTCGCCAAGACAGGGTTAGTATAATGTCAGGCTTAAAGCTTGATTGATTGATTTGTTGATTGTTCATAGAGGACAGAAAAGCAGACACACAGCCCTGATGTATCATCAGATTATTAAGTCGTTATGTCTGACATGTTTGCAAACGATTATCATTCAGACAAAAAACAATTAGAGCTGTATTCGAGTTGGATTTCTAGCCATCTAATAGATGTTAATTCTTTGAGTGTTCATCTCTGCAAGTGACCTTTAAAGGAGCGTACTGGTGATTTTGAATGTTTACACCTAATACATACTACTCATGTACTTGTTACGTTACTGTTAACCATTTCCCAAAACATAAGACCATATTTTAGTTTTTCTTTATTTTACCAAATCTTTTACCCTTTCATAATCAAATGTTCAGGTGATACACCCACCTTAAAACTCAATGTTTTGCTTGCTAGCATATACATCCAAATGTAGAGTGACCTCTCCTGAGGTGTGTTCCCTGCTGAAGCCATACATTTTCTTTCGTGCAGCTCTGTGTTGAACCGGTTAAATTAAGTAACTTAGAAAAAAAAAAAAAAAAAAAAAAGGAACAGTGTTTGGTTTGGTGATGGATTACGTAACTCAAGTGTATTTCAACTCTATACAAGTTGAGTTTTTATACCGTACTGGAATTAACTGAAACCAATGGCTGTCTGGAAAGTAGGAAAAGCAAATCTAAACTGTACTGCTCCAGTAGAATGTTTTGGAAAATGGTTGGCAGTAGTGCAACATGTATGTGGTTGTATTTTTTGGGCTCAAACATGCAAAATTGCCAGGATGCTACTTTGAAGAGTTGCCATTTGATTAGCCAGTTGGTAGCATGTTGTTAGCTACATCAGGTCTGGCATGTTGAAATAAACTGGGGTTTTTTTCCTTCTATGATATCTCTTTCTTTTCCAGAGATCCAAACCTACCAGTTCCTCAGGACACCAAGTTCATCCACACTAAGCCCAACCGCTTTGAGGATGTTATCTGGCCAAAGTTCAGCTCCAAAGACAAGCAGTATTTGCATATCGGCCTGAAGCCACGTGTCAGAGACAATTACCGAGCCAACAAGGTGGCCTTCTGGCTGGAGCTGGTGCCACGTCTCCACAGCCTCCATGAGGACATCATCGGCTGTAAAACGCCATCTCCACCGCCTGGAGGTACCAACCGCTGGAAGGGCCCTCAAGGCCCAGGCACCCGCTCCACGCGCCACCCTGTCATCTCAACATATCCCCCTGATCCCGAGCCTGACGGTTCAGAGAGACCTCGCTACTCTCCCTTCCCAAGTGAGACTAGAGACTATTCCACCGAGCTAAGCGTGACGGTAGCTGTGGGGGCCTCGCTGCTTTTCCTGAATGTGCTCGCCTTTGCTGCACTTTACTACAAACGGGATAAGCGCCACGAACTTATGCAGAGACGTCACCGCCGACTGTCCCCACAACGTGGAACCACAATGGGCATGGGCGTTGGCATGGGAGTAGTAGGGGCCCCGCCGCACAACGACCTGGCACTGAGCCAGGAGGAGGAGCTGATGTCGCTGCAGATGAAGCAGCAAAGAGTGGAGCTGGAGCACGGCACGCCTCTCCCTTCTCGCGGTGTCCATGGTGACCTGGAGCCCTTGCGGCCTCCCGTGTGCCCACCCGACTACACGCTGGCCCTGCGGCGGGCGCCGGAGGACGTGCCACTGATGACAGNCCCTCCACTACACCCGTCCCCAGCCACAGCAACAATGCCCTCCCACACCAACACTCCACCACTCGTGTATAGGACCAGGCACGAGCTCTGCTACGCCATGCCAGGCTTACAGAGAAACGCCACCAAACTGCACCATAACGCCCTCTCACCATCACCACTTTCTTTCCTCTTCCTCCCTATATCTTTGTCTTTCCTCATTAAGCCCTCAAATAAAGCTGCAGTTTGTAAGATTTAAGCAATGAAATACCTCCAAACATAATCATAAATCAAGGGGGATTGATTTTTTTCTTTTTGTTTTGTTTTAACGCTCCTTTGCCAAAAGTCTGTTATCATAGTTTACTGCTTCGCCCCATTAAAGCGCTTTCAGTGTCTGGTGCTGAGGTCACCAAAAATGCAGCTTTAAGCTTGTAGCTCTCTCAAAGAGGTCTAGAGCTCATCACAATCAGGCATCCTGTGTCACTTGGTTGTTTAGAACACGTGTCTTTGTGTCAGTGTAAAACTATGTTTAACACGGAACACAAATATTCATTTTCATCATTTAGTGAAAAGATGATACAGTCACTAGCAGTTTTGAAGGAGACAATATAAACAAGCCCAAACAAGCTGTCTGTCATACGCAACGATTTCTTGAAACTTTCTTGAAACTTACAAATTGCAGCTTTAAAGGCCCAATCTGGAAGCAGAATTTGGCAACAATGTTTAGCGTTATTTCCCCACAGCTGTCATTGTACTTTGATATTTTTGAGATTTTTTTTTTTTTTTTTTTTNTTTTTTTTTTTTTTTTTTTACTGTAAAATGTCTTTGATGGATACTATTAGTGAGAAACAAATCAGTTTAAACCAATTTTCACCCAGATTTTATTTCCCCAAATCCAAGACAACACTTTTCACGAGTTCATCTAATGATTATGACGGTGGAAAAGTGAAGAAAAATGGAGAGAAAATGCAAATGACTAATAATTATCATAATAATAAACAGTGAAACTACTAAACTGGATTTCCACCTGGATTTTTCTATTATTGTTTTCTTCCGATTTTCATCCACTTTTTAATCTTCAAATTAAAGACCAAAACATTAGCAGTCTGAGTTCAGGTGGGGCCTAAAAAACATAATTTTCCTATCAGCACTTCCAGATTGAGGCTTTAACTGTTGGGCGGTACAGAAAGTGACTGAATCATACTCAGTCTGTAGGACGCAACCTGGAATCCAGGCTGTCTTACGGCTGGCTGTACCTCTGCCACACAGGCTCTAATCATGTGTTTGACGTTATTTCTCTCTATCTCTGTCCATTTAACTGGCTCTCTTCTCTCCGCCTCACACTCGTTCCTGCATCTGCCCCTGTAGCTCCTTTTATCACTCCATTAACATAATCGCTCCACTTTCATTTCCATCTTCTTTCCTCTCTCTCCCAATCACTTCTAGACTCTTTTTTTCCTTTTGGAGTCTTTTATACAAAAACACAAATGTATATGATGTATTAATAATAAATTCTAAGGATATGATTAAAAAAAAGATATTCTGATATTGCATTTTTACCAGCATTCTTGGTGCCAAGTACTGTGATAAAGTTCCTCTCTCACTGGCGTCCAGTGGACGGTCTAGAGAGGTCCATCCTGACTGTATACAAAAGGAATTACCATCATATAAAGTGCCAACCCCTCACATTTTTTACGTTCTTTTTCATCCACACAGTTTCTTAAAATTAAATTCAATATTGCACTGTGGCTCATTTAATATATCCTCGTTTAAAAAAAGAAAATATGAAGATTTATTAAATAGTTTGCTGTTTGGGATATTTGCATGTTTTTTTAAAGGGTGTGGAGGACGTTTTTATTGTCATTTTGATTTTTTTTTTTTTATGTTTTGCCTTGTTCATCATTGATTTTTTTTCTTCTTTTTTTTAATCATGTTCATTTCCTGTTTTAATATCAGCTGCACTTTGTGGTACTTCAAAGGGTATTAAAGTATTAAGAGGCGAATATTGTCTAAATCTATAATTATAACAAAGAAAAGAGAGTAAATATTTCCTCTTTAATTTTTTTCATTTCCTAACACCGAGGCTGTCCGTAAACTATCTGAAAGACTGATGAATGCCCTCATCGTTTCCCCTCTTTATCTTTTGCAACTGTGAAGTTTGCACAGTCATTGTCTCAATCCCACGTGAATATAGTTTTTTAAGTTACAAAAAAAAAAAAAAAAAAGNAAAAAAAAAAAAAAAAAATGACAACTTTACATGAATACTCTCTAAGGTTTGTGTCTTTGACCTTAGCCACATGCTTCAGGTGTTTCTTGAGAACTGCCTGACACATCTTTTTGTCTGCTCTTTTTGTTTCATGACCCCTCCCCTCTTTAGATGGGAGAAATATTTATGATGGTCAAAAAGGTGAGGAAGGTTTGTCGTTTCACATCTTTCGCACAATTGATCACAGAGATGTGTCATACTCTGGACAATTATGAAACAACGCTGTTACCGAAGTGACATTCAAGCAACGCCCGGAAAAAAAATGTTTCCAGTGATCAGCGGTGATGAGGTGTCGAATGCACACATGATACATTCAAAGAACCTGAGTTAAAAAAAAAAAAAAAAAAANAAAAAAAAAAAAAAAAAAAATCTATAATGACAAACATTTCTCATACATCATGAACGAGATATTAAAGTGGGATGAATTCCTGCTTGTAATGTTCTGTATGCTGTCTGCTTAGGACCCAGACTGCCACCCCTCAAACCGGACTGGAGAGAGCAGAATGGACAAACGAACAAAAACCACACACGGAAACAAAACTGTACATGTTTTAAGTGTAAGAGAACAAACTGGAATTTGTAAATATTATGTTTGTCGTTTGGTTTTGAGTGATTGGCCAGATTTTTTTTTCTTTATGACAACAGGTGCAAGTTTAGATGATTTATTTTTAGCACTCATGTGTATGTTTGATTCTTGGTTATTTCTAGATCTTAAAGGCAAAGTCTAATAGGTTATGGGCATATGCATACGTTTAGTAACATACATAAATAATCTGTCAGTGAAAAAAAAAAACAGCATGGTGGAGGTCAACATAAAACATGAGAAGGATGTGGTGAAATAAAATGGCATATGGCTGTCTAAAGTATAATGTCCACATCTGGCGCTATCCCATCAATCATGAAAGCAGCTTTGGAGTGAAATGAGCCAAAGAACAGCTGCAGAGAAAACAGATGAGGGAAGGAAAAAGAGGGATGACAGAGCCAAGGTTTCAAATCAAAGAATTTTACTTGTGATGTTGTTGGAGTCGGTTGTTAGCATCTCACATTGTCTTGATCATTGACATACAGTAGAACCATATCTGAGGTTGTGGAATTCTTTGTACTTTTGTAGTCTTAGATTCTAATTATTGTGGTTGCTTTTGCTATATTTGAAGCTGCGTCTGCACATTCTGTTCTACTGACCCACCTGTCCATTGTGACTTTGAGTTCCCCCACATTCTGAAACAACAGCATTAGAAAGATTTTTTTTAAAACAAGGGTCAGGACAGCCAACAAATAATGGAAGCACACTCACAAAGTTTACATGTTTACAGTACCCTATGGTTTTGATGTTGGCTACAGGTGTGAAAAAACAACATTAAAAAATAAAAGCATTACAAGTATCCAAATATCTTCTTCAGTGGAAAAGTAAAGGCTTGCACCTGTTTGTCTACTTTTCTTTAGTCGGATTCATTAAAACTGCTTGAAGCTCAAAGATACTGTAAGAGTATAATGACCAGATGAAGCTGAAAGAGTTGAAAGAATTAAAATTAATATTTCTATTTCAAATAGAGGCTATTACACACTGTATGTTGTGTATCTGAACTGGAAAACATTAAAAGACATTCTTAAACAAATATTGCCATTGCTTTTCCATTACTGCTCTTCAGGTTGGTCACATAGTTGGTGATGATGATGATGATGATGATGATGATGATGATGATGATGATGATGACATAAGATGATTTTTTGTTAGGAAAAAGCAGTTTGTATGGCTGCTCACAGCATCAAAAACATCACAAAGAGATACAGAAATCATTTAAAAATCAATCCATATGTGCACATTTTTTTGGAGAATTGAATGCAGCTTTTTGCTGATGACTAAATACTGTATATTAAAACTCTTAAAAACAAACTTAAATGAGCAATGAATAACTGGACATTTACAGAACAAATATCAATGGTCACATGGATCATTAATATACTAGTTGGCAATATTCAGAGTCTTTATGAAATGCTTTGACCTTTGTAAGATTTTCTTCCCTCAGGCTAACAACTTCCTGTGGAGAAAACTCATTTCAGTCACTTCTATCTGCAAATATCTTTTAACAAGAAGATGTTTTTGTTTGACATTTACAGAAAAAATTCATTCCACATATTCAGAGTTTCATTCCATATATTCAGACTTTGAATACCTGATTTATTTCCTGAAGGGCATGCCATAATATATACATATATATATATACATATATATATATATATATATACATATATATATATGAAAAAAGCACCCCATGGGGGGGGAGAGGGAGATTTTAATTTTATTTTTATTTTTATTTTTTTATAAGATCGCGGATATAAGCGGCGGAAATGAGGTTCCTCCGTAGGGTGTCTGGGCTCACTCTCAGGGATAGGGTGAGAAGCTTAGTCTTCCAGGAGGGACTTGGAGTAGAGCCGCTGCTCCTCCGCATCAAATGGAGTCAGTTGAGGTGGTTCGGGCACCTAATAAGGATGCCCCCTGGTCGTCTCCCTAGGGAGGTCTTCCAGGCACGTCCAACTGGGAAGAGGCCCCAGGGAAGACCCAGGACACACTGGAGGGATTACATCTCCTGCCTGACCTGGGAATGCCTCAGAGTCCCCCAGGAGGAGTTAGAGGGCCTGGCCGGGGACAGGGAAGTGTCGGTCGGTCTGCTTAGTCTGCAGCCACCGCGACCCATCCATTATCATCCGGATAAGCAGATGATAATGGATGGATATATATATATATAAAAGAAAGAAGAAGATATATATATATGTATGTATATGTGTATACATACATATATATAATTTTATTTATTTATTTTTTTGCTTATTTGAATAGATTTGTATTACTTTGTTTATTGCACCATGTGTTTGGGAACAATGAGCCTTCATATCCTTATTTTTATGATTTCATGTGCCCTCTTTTTGCATGTAGGATTTGGAAAACAATCATCCCCTAACTATAACACAACTACGGTGCTGTAATTCAAGTTGTATTTTAATGCCTGTTTAGCAAAGTCTTGATCGACAACATTTTGTGTGAATTCTGATTCTGCCTGCATGAGGAAGATTTTCGTCTTGCCTTAAAATCCACACATAATCTGACAGTTCATCTTAACATAGCATTTCAGAGATGTTATAATGATTTCTCTTATACCTTTTTTGTTACATCTCAACAACAGTGAAATTGGTTGTCATATTAGGCATTTTGTCAGGCACACATCATCATCTGAGCTCTGACTTTCATTCCATGAGCTCTTTTATGTCATCAAAGGATTGTCATTTTAAAGCCTAAAATAACTTGGCAGCACCTCAGTTTTATGAAGGCAAACATCATCTGATTACACAGCTGCTGCACACATGAAGTCAATAACAAATACAATGGAACAGAGAGATGCAGCGCTACTGTTGGATAAAAGTATTTTAATGCACAACCATTCAAACCCTGATGTGAAAATTATTTCTTTTCCCATTTGACCACATTTTTCCACTTATGAATTCATGTGCGTAATCGTTGCTGAATAGGTAATTTTACACAATAGATTACATTATAGATTAAATCATATTTCTTTTTAATCTCCACAAAGTTGCATTATACACTCAAATTTGAGATTCATTATCTAAACTGAATCAAGAAATATTATTACTTTACTGAATACATCTTCTTTGGTATTTTAGATATCAGATAAATAATTTTTTAGATGATTTTGTTTAGACAACCAATACATATTTGGGAAGGTAATAGCGTTTTTTTTTTTTTTTNCTTTTTTTTTTTTTTGTTTGTTTGTTTGTTTGTTTGTTTGTTTGTTTGTTTGTTTGTTTTTGACTCCATCTAATTACCTCTGCAGATAATAAATACATATTGTTTTCCTTGGAAACACTGATCATAAAAATATTCCCCCTCCCTCACTAGGTGGCAGTGTGCATCTGTAATCTGCAGCAAATAAAAAAAAAAAAAAAAAAAAAAAAAAAGAATCCAGCCTGCTGCAGCAGAAAATCATCTTATGATCACAGCTTTAACCCAAATAAAGCAGCTCTGCAGGAACAGAACTCAGGCTTGCTGCACTTTCTGTCATTTTGTCTTGATGTCTATATGGGGCAAAAATATTAAATCACTATGCAGGTCAGAAAGTATCTTGAGAAACCTTCAGGAAGATATATTTGGTATCATGTAAGACCAAAGACTGTTTGTTAAAAAAAAAAAAAAAAANTAAAAAAAAAAAAAAAAAGATTAAAATACTGTGAATATTTTGGAAAGACTTTTCTGGCCATTTCAGTTTTACTGGAGAGAAAAAAAACATTGGCAAGTGTGAGGAAGACCAGCAGCAAAAGTCCCAAGGTCAAGCAATATCTGAACCAGGAACATGGCAAGTAAATGGTGCTAAAGAGGATGTTCACCGATGATGCTCTTTTTGAATAAATGCAATCCCATGTTTTTCATTTTTCAGAAGATATTCAACCATCATTGTTAGAATTTAGACAAGAATCCTATCCAAGTATCCTTCTTGTAGAATTTCTATTTAAATCTTAAAGAACTCCACAGCAAATTTGAGACTGTCCATAGTGGATTTTCTTATATTCAAAAGACTTTTATTATGACATCAACCAAATGATTTAATTGGGGCTCAAAGTCATCAGATACCCTAAAATAGCAAAGTCCTGTTATATTTGTTTTTACAACTGTTCAATCATTCAAATGCAGATATGCTCAATGGATTCATTGGAAACTACAGGTTTAGAGATACAAATTACAATGGAAAGTCATTGGCTGCAGGGGACAGATGGGTTATCTTCATATGTCTTGTCTTTTTTTTTTTTTNCTTTTTTTTTTTTTGTTTTGTTTTTGCTGTCTCACTGTCTCACCTTAATATAAAATGAAATATTAATAAAAATGAAATATCTGAGAATCTGAGACAAAACCCCATTAAATGCTGTGTGTGTAAATTGCATTTTGAGTAAGAGAAACACACAAAGCATGCCAGTGAATTTAGATCTTTTATTTTAAGAGCCAAAGTCTTCAGCACATTCCTGTTATAATCCCTCCATTTACAAAGCAGATGTCCTTCAAAGTGAGTCATGATCTGAGAGTTGTTTTTTAATGACTCAGGGAAAAATAATTTCTTCAGAAAACATAATGTGAAGACACAACCTTTTAGTCTCTTACAGATAATAAGAACTTTTTCATTACACAGCCAATTGTGTTACTGAAACCTTAACTTATACACTACAGAGAATATGTGAAAAGATTTGTATTAATTTGCCAAATCAGACAAAAGCACATATTTCTCTTCTATATATCTACTAATATTCATAACTTGAGGACTGAAGGGATGAAAGCTGTCAGATGGTGTGCTGGAGGTAGAGTGGAAGGGGTGAGGGGGAGATGCAGTTGTCATAGAAGATCTGAAGGTTCTGGTCAACATCCAGGTTGGTTTTCAGGAAGTTCTCAAGTTCCTGAACCGACATTTCATTCACACTGTTGCCTTCTTTGGCGTTCTTGGCCAAGGCAGTATGGGATGGGAAGTGAACGTGAACATCATGGGGAGCGTTTCGGTCATAGTCAGTGCAGCAGTACGCAGACCACATGTTTTCAGGGATGACCATGCTGTGGTCCTGGTTGTTATGACTGATCATATTGCCTCTCATGGTCACTCCTGTGACTATGTATGTAATACCACAGCAGAAGCTGTTGAGGCGGATACGAATCCTCTCCTCATATTGATGCCAAGGCCTAATGTTGAACTTCTGAATCTCTGGAACCACATTGGTCAGGGTGTAAGTGGCAGCACAGTTGTGTGGGGTGGACTGGTGCTGGTCTGGGTTCAGTTGGCCTCTCTCATACAGAACCACATCAGAATAATCATCCAGGACTGCCTGGTTGTCCTCAGACTTCATCTGCAGATAACCTGTAGGAAAAGGCAGCATGTTTCCATTTCCATCGATTTCTGCAAGCTGAGGAAACATGGAAGAGAACTTAGAGGAGATTTTTTTTTTCATATGTTGATAAATTATACAGTATTACCAGAAAATCAGTAAATTAGCGTAATTATTTAGATACCACCTTATGATTATTTTTGAGTATGAAACCAAAGGCAGAGATAAAGGAACTGAATCTATAGAAAAGTGTCAGTGTTGTGTGCTATCGTGTGTAAACTTTCTGCAAAATAGATGTGGTTCTATAGCAATAACTGAACCTCGACTTTTTGCTCCATTTGAAGAAATAGATTTGCAAAAATAAGTCAAAGACAAATGTCTAACCTGCTGCTCATACATCCAAGGATAATCCACACATCTGTCTCCCTCTGTTTTCTTGAAAATATATGCTGAGTAAACTGGAATGCACTTCTTAGGATCATATACGGTCACATATTGAGGTTTGTCTGCTTAACATTAGCAGATCTTCTTCAGTTTAGTGCTGAAGATCCCCAGTGGTGGTGTCCCCATATACAGTACATGGAGTCCTTACATCTCTCTCCACATGATTGAAATCCTGAACAACAGTTGCCAATGTTGGGGGCAAAATGTAGATTATCAAAGGAGCAAGAACTAGTGTTAAAATCTTCATGGTCAAAACTTCTCTTGAAAGGTTCCTACTGTTACTCTGCAAAAGAAAGCCAGACAATGTGTGCAGTTATATTTTAAATGTAACAGAGCAGATATGCAAAGCAAGAACATGGCCAGAGAAACCTATTATACATGGATGTGGATGTGTTCCACATTACTAAACCATTTTGAACCTAAATACCAGAGTCAAATATATATTGTTGCAGTTGTATTCAGGTTAAATCCGATCTCATATCAGAATTAAACTACTTTGACAGTTTTGGGTTCTCGACAAGGATCTCATTTGACCACTTGCTTAAAGTCCAACCAAGGGGATTAGTATTACAATGATTGTTATTAAAAGAGAGAGAGAGAGAGAGAGAGAGAGAGAGAGAGAGAGAGAGAGAGAGAGATGCATTGTGCTAAAAGTAAAAATTAAAAAAACAATACTTTCTTCTACATTGTTGCCATATAGTTCCACATGGAATTTCATAGCACCCGCAACACCCTTTCTAAACAACTAGCAACTACTACACTATCTCTAAAGCCTGCATTGTCATTTAAAGGCACGGCATGTATCATCCAGCCACCGCAGAAGTTTTAAAAGTGCTAATTAACAAATAACCTTTCCCTTTCATAAAACATGTTGACCTTGCAATCTCTTCTTCTCCAATGTTGTAAGCCTATGAGTTTCCTGCTTTATGGCAAGCCATTTTGTTTAGCTATAATTGAAAATTACTCTCACTGAAGCCTGAATTCTGCTGAGTGCAGTGATTAAACACAGGACATTAAAATGAGTCATTCAGGAATGTGATATCAGTGTAATAGTGAAATGGTAAAATGCAAAACTGTCTAATCTGTCTCAGTTAGGAACAAAAGGCTTGTAGTGATGGGTGTAGTTCACTCAATGTGAATGTGGACAAGCCAGTGGGCAAGAATAGATAAAGCTTGTGAATTTAACTATGCATTGACTTGTTATGACTGTTTGTGCACCAGTGCTGCAGACTATGATCATCAAAAGAATGCTAAAGAAAAATACCATATTCACAAAATGATCACTGACATGAACTATTTGTTTTGCTCAAGGGCTCAGGAAAGATGGTTATAAAATGTATTTTGTGATTTAGTTGCATAAAAATTCACCAGAGTGTAGGACTTATTTCCTCAGAGAAGGAGACAAAAGTGTAGCAAAACTGATTTCGCAGGAGAAATTAGACAAACGCAATGTCAAGGACATGAGTAATAAGAAAATAACCTTTTTAACCTATTATGGCAGAGAATGGAAGCCACCATCTCCAGTGCAATTAATACTGTATATTTTAAACTCTCCTGTCCAACTTTTTCATCCTTTGAGGATTAGTAATGTCTTGTCTTGGTCACATTATGCAAATTGTTGGACTGAACTCATTGATTAACATTACTTTTTGACTGGAGCTACCACTGAGAACGTTTTCCCTCAGATGCACTATAAGAAACAATTTTATGAGTGTGAACTTAGTTTTGCATATATTAAAATGTCATTTGATTGCGATTAACATGCAGTGCAGGAACCAGGATGGCCTGGTGCTTACAGTGATTATCAGGGTCCACCCATTATCAGGGGTGGACTTCACTGAAAGGCATTGGGCCAGCAAAACAAGCCTCCCAAAAATACAAAATTACACAAAAGCATCAAAATCATTGTCAGTATGGGCCCTTGTGCCTCACCCTCCAGATTAGAGGGGCTCACAGGCATGAAATTTAGACTCAAACTTGTTATTCAGAATGTACATGAATTTAACTCAAATTTTTAGGACTTATAAATGCAGGGTTCTTAATTTTCATGTTTGTCAATTGTTGCTAAATTAAAACCCGCAGTAGCAAATAACATGGAAATAAGATCAATGACTGTACATGGATGAAAACTTGTGATCTCAGACTAGTTGATTGGTTGATGCATAATCCTGCAAAAACTCAAATGTTGGCTTTGCATTTTATTTACCTTGAATCTTTAGTTTGGTTAGAAGTAAAATTATACTTACAGGTACAATACATTGCATTCAGTATTTTATTGGGTGTGGCTATGTGCTTTTACCATGGTTGCTTCATACTAATCAAAACATGAATAAATTTTTGCAGCTTCAAGCAAATGAGAGAAATTATCTGAAGCTCAATCCTTCCATTTTTGAATGTAGCATTTGTTAATGCTATCTCTAACCCTAACCCTAACCCTTATTTGTTTAGGAAATAAGCATTCATATGGTAGAAATGGTACAGTATGATATTTCCTGGTTGTAAATGACCCTTGCCAGCAGGATTCTCCTCCACTCTCCACCGCGAGACTCCAGGGAGCTGACGGGCTGTCTGCGGGAGAGGATGCTAGACAATGCACTGGACACCCCACTTCATTTGTTAACATCTTATCCATTTTCTCTTGTTAGAGAGAGCTGAGTGGGATGATGAGAGAAAATGAGACATCACCATTTTTCCCTTGCTGGGCCAAGTGGTGACTAACCATTGCTGGTCCTCAAATTCTCCCATCTTCCCCTTGGGTGCATGTGTGGGTGATGAGAGAAAATGAGACGCCAACACCTTTCCATCGAACTGGGCCAAGTGCTGACTGACCATTAGTGGTCGACATTCTCCCATATTCTCCTTGTGTGAAGGTGTTTATGTGTATGTATCTATACGTATGTGTGTAGGGGGAAGGGGAAACATTTGGCAATTTGCCTCCACAGCTGGGCTACAAACTATTTGACCTTTCCTGGCCTTTGACTGTTTCAAAGCTTCCAATCCTTGTGATTAGAAATCAAAGGAGAGGAAGGGGAGGGATTTTAATGGAATTGGGGTATGAAATGTAAGTGGAGAGAGAGAGATGGATACAGGGATAGATGGAGGGTGTTTCACACACCTGCTCATTGTAATACAA
Organism: Lucifuga dentata; assembly: GCA_014773175.1. Taxonomy (NCBI): domain Eukaryota; kingdom Metazoa; phylum Chordata; class Actinopteri; order Ophidiiformes; family Bythitidae; genus Lucifuga; species Lucifuga dentata. The sequence continues at coordinate 173,237 of VXCM01001253.1, forward strand.
TGTAATATAACAGTCCTGTAATAAATTATGTTTTAAAAAATAACTAGCAATTTTTAGTTGTTGACACTGTCAGATGTCAGGCCAAAGGTGAAAGACACAAATGAAATGCTGTCTTTGACTGAGGAGGAATACATTTTGTATAGTAAATGATGAAGTGTTGAATTCTGTTTGCTTATGTTACTGATGAGTAGTACAGAATGGCTGGGGTGGGTTAGCATTAGCATTAGCATTCATTTTAATTTCTCAAAAAGTCTTGTCACAAGCAAAATCAAGGACCGCACGTATCCAAAAGTTAGTTCACATATGTAGATGATGATAAAATAAAATGTCTTCCTTCAGGAAGCCTCTTTTATTTTTAATCTTCAGAGGAGAAATAAGGGAATTCAAATGTTGTTGATTACCTAGACCTTCTTTCCCATGATGTTGTTGGGTGCAGCTATTGCTTAAAATTTAATTGATATCCCAAATTTTACCTGGAATACAATAATATATCCAGTAAGGAAAAGCCTGAGAAAAGGGCACAGTGCTGGAGTTTGACTGGGTCCCTAAATCCTCCATAAGGTCATAGTGTCCTTGAGCAAAACACAAGAACTCCCACTGATTGCTCATTACAACTGCTCTGAGTGATCAGCTAAACGTGTGAAACAATGATGAAATATTATGTGTTGCATATGTGATTGCTGAAGTTTTTGACTCTATGCTGCCCTCCAGTCAAATGATCCCTAATGCAAATACGACTTGATCAGATTAGCTGGAGCCAGTCTTTCACTGCCCTAATAAGTCAGTTTGAGTGAGTGTTGTTATTCATCCAGTCCCAGCCTGCCTCACTGATCTGATTGAGTTATGACAATCATAACTCATAGAGCTGCAGCTGATGATGCAGTTACATGGAACAGACATTTTTTATCTGTCAGCAATTACCAGTGAAAATTATGCAGAGATCAAACCCACTCAGCCAACACATGCTACTTTAACTTTTAGCAGAAGAGAGGGAACATAATGTACCTACTGCATAACCTTCTATGATCTTTCTCATCATCAATTACTGAACATTACCACAAGTTATCAGGTGGTTGCTCATCATAACAATAACCCATGCAACAAGTGAAAGTTAACACATTTCTGTTTTCTGTTTAGCCAGTATGAATCACTAATGGCAATGCTTTGGCTCAGCCTTTACAATTTTCAAATATGTGACTAAACCATCATACCTACATCACCTATTGTATTATTTTAACTGCTAAATTTGCATGGATTGGCTGATAAATCATTTGGTTATTAAACTTCCTGGACAATGGCAAAATGGAAAAATCTGAACAGAATGTTATCAATCTTGGTATTTTCATTTTATTTACATATTATTAATATATTTATTATTTTTATTTGTGTTGGGGGTAAGTTTTGAATAAAGTGTTTCAAAACTTTTTTTATTACTTTATTTATTTTATTACTTTATTACTTATCATAAATCCTTTTGACTGTTTCACAGTTTCTCAGATTGGCTGGGAAGCCACTTTGATAAGTCATGTTAACAAAAGTGATCCATCAAAGTTAATGTTCTCAGTGTGGAAATCATTTCACACCACCACACTAAAACAATTTAAAATAGTAAATAAAACATACTGCATATTTTAGTTATGGTGTTTTCTTAGCATAAAGTTTAATTACCCTCCCTTAATAATAAATGTCCACACGTCTGCAGTGTTTACTGCAAATGTGTCTGAAGTGAATGATCCTGATCTGTATGACAATAAATTCCAGTATGTCCTGCAGTAACATATATCTCCCACTAGGGGACAATGTAGGCTAATTTTTGTTGCTTGTTTTCATTTCCTTGATGATAAGTGTCACTAGGTCATTGATAATAAAAGCATACTGCCATAAATTTATTATTATTATTATTATTATTATTATTATTATTATTATTATTATTATTATTATTATTATTTTGATTATTTAACAACATGGCTCTGGATATGTGTTCTTATTTTTATCATGATTGATGTCCTGTAGATTTTCTTTTCTTTTCTTTTCTTTTCTTTTCTTTTCTTTTCTTTTCTAATAGTTTAAAAAATTATAACTTTATTGCAAGTGTCAGAGCCATGTTTGTCAGAAAGTTGATTTTAAAGAGAGAACTGCAAAAATATAATAAGACAGTACATTTATTATAATTTACTGTGATCTCCAGTTAGAGTTGGTCAAAGCAATTTTGAGGCATAAAATCCCCCCCCCCCCNCCCCCCCCCCCCCTCCGAACATACACACATACACATACACATACACACATTCCCGGATATATAAACAGCACAAAAAGTATAATATTTCTTAAATAAATGCCCCCTGGTGGCCACAGGATCCTATAAACTGCTTTGTTGCTTGTTCCTCAGGCCAGCTCAGTATTATGTTATAACCTCTAGTGATCAATATATTATTAGTATTAAGTATAACCTTTAATAATACCTTTTTGATCACTTATCATTAGATCTCATGCTTTTTTTTTTTTGACAGAACCAAGTTCCACTGCAACAGTAGTCTGTTTCAACTATAAGAAACAATTTCTAACTTAATTCAGCCACCAGAGGGCGGATTTCAGCAGATTATTGAGCAATGAAGTTATCCTCCCCTCGTTCTGCACTAAAGCCTCCTGATTGGTCCAACTACCCACATGGGGCTGAGGATTGGCCAATGGTGTTTAAACTAGTCAGGGGCTGTTGCTAAGGGAAGTTAGACGTAAAGAGCCGTGAACAATCTGTTCCATCATTGCTCTCTCACACTCCTGTTTGCTCCTCTCACTCCTCATTAGCTCTCCTCTCTCTCCTCCTCACTTCTCACTCCAGCCCTGCCTGCTTGTTATCGGGAGGTGAAGGGTGGAAATGAGCAGAGGAGAGACTGGTNTCACTCCAGCCCTGCCTGCTTGTTATCGGGAGGTGAAGGGTGGAAATGAGCAGAGGAGAGACTGGTGCTTTTGCATTTTGAGTCACAAAGGCTAGACCCTCCCCCATGAAAAGAGTGATGTAGCCCCACCTCCCGCGGTTATCCTGTGGCTTGACATTTGAGCCCAGCCAACATTCAGGCTGTCACCACACCTCAGCCTCTGATAACACTCTGAACACTCCAGAACCTCTATTTTCTGTTTTTACATTGCATATCATTTATCCTGATACCGTGATGTATATTTGGACGGGCTGATTTAAGATCCATAAATTTAATAGAACAGTATATCAAACCAGATTAGGATGATTTATGCATATACTGCATATACTGCTCAACACTTAGAGAAAGCCATAAGAAAGTTATTGCACTGGAAGCTTATAATATTAAACTTATCTAAATATATCTGGATATTAGTTAATGCTTCATTAAACAGCCAAGAGAAAGGAAATTGTATTATTACATTCTCATAACACTATAACACATATAATTGTTCTTGGCAAAATCATTTGTATGATATGTGTATATTAATCTTTTGCACAAATACACGTGTAAAAGCCTGCAAGCCATCAATGACATGAGTAGTGATAAGATCTGCATGAGAAAATGAATTGTTTTAGTGTATGGTGGTGTAAAATATATCTTGTACTGTACTGGCCATGTTCCAACTCTCACTTAGCCATTCACACACACATATACACACAGAGGAAGAGGGGAATAAAAAGAGGCCCTCCATGCCTCCATCTGCTTTTTACCCCTCCTCCTCTCCACTGCAAAATGTGATAGATCTGAGTTCTTCTCCTCTCATTGGCTCAGGGCTTGTGATTGGCGGCATGCCGGCCCGCCCTGTTGGTCTCTGCACATGGATCAGTCTAATGTGAGAGCCTGAGCATCAGAGAGAGGATTGGAAACAGGAAGAGGAGGAAAGGGGAAGAAAGGAGAAAGAGGAGAGGATCGGTGAGACAAGGTGGAGAGGAGTGAAAGGGAGGAAAAGGGCAAAGGGGAGCAGAGGCAGAGGGGTGTGTGGACCAAAGGCAAGGGAAAAAAGAAGAGGTAAAAGAGGATTACACTTGAGCACAATGGATATGCAATCTGCTAATGACAATTAAATTATGCTGCATGCATTGTACAGTGTGGTGGAAGTGTGTGTGTATGTGTGTGTGTGTATACGTGTGTGTTTCTGTTTCTCTTTGCATTTCTTTATTTCCATGTATTTTTTACACCCTTCTTTCTGTGTGTCATTGTTCTGTCATGGCTGAACATACTGCAGTATGTGTCTGCAGCCTGTGCTGCACATTCATGCATGAAGCACACACACACACACACACACAGACATACATACATGCACACACGCACACATGCAGTGTTCACGTGTGCACACAGTGGACAAACAGAAATTAAGAATGATGAATGATGTGAAGTGAAGTTGTTGGGGATGCTGCTTGTGGGGGCAACATTTGTGCAACAAGGGTTGGCTGTTGAACATCATTTCTGTGTGTGTGTGTGTGTGTGTGTGTGTGTGTGGTGGTTGTGGTGGTGGGGATTGTTGTACAGTAGTAAGGAGCTAAAGTGTGACCAAGAGCAGTTATTCCTATTTCGATTAATGTAAACTGTGCCATATATGTTGCTCCATTGAGTTCAACTCAGGGTTGTAATATATTTTATACAAAAATATTTTGAGTCATTAGGGATTTATTTATGTTTTTAAAAAAAAAAAATAATTGACTCAAATAACTGATCCAGAAACTAATCAGCTAAACCAGCAATATACAAAATGCATCCACTTTTCAGCACACATTAGGTAGCTTTGTCTCAGGTGGTCAGTTTAGGCAACCACCTGGACATCCATTTCTAGGTTAGCATTCAACACACAAGCTGGCTGTCTGGCACACACACATAGCCACAGACACACACACACACACGCACACACATACACACACACACANCACACACACACACACAGGACACAGACACACAGACATGCCTCCAGTGCTGTCTTTGAACCCGTTCACCCTATCCATCGGTTTCACCAAATCCATTCAGTATTTGCAAAAGACACCCCTCCTTCTTGTTCTTGACCTTGCCTTGGTACATTCCAGTACCCCTCAGAGGGTTGTGTTTTATGGAGCATACACCGGGAGAAGCCTCCATCATGGAAAGGGAGAAGGGGATGTAGTGGAGGAAAGCGGGGCTACAGGGATGTTATTTTTAGAAATGTGATTGATATTCAGCTCATATGTTCTTGCCTGCGATCGCATAGATATTTCAGTCCTACAGCCAGTAAGATCATGTGTAGTATGTACATGCATTTAGGGTGTGTGTGTTTGTGTGTGTTCCTCCACCATCCTTCTGTACATAATCATTTGTCACTTTCCCTCCACCTGTTCTCTTTATTTTCTTTGTATTAACTAGCCTGGTTGCGAAAGCCACTCCAGATAAGCCTGGTCTGGTGCAGCCCAATCTTCCTTTTATGGTATCAGATCAGTATCCTTTCTGACACACACACACACTCACACACAGTCATATACACACATACTCCCTTTAAGTCTCAACAAGGGACATCAGGTTTTTACTGCGCTAGTAAGGAGCTACAGAAAATGTGATGTGTGCAAGAATGTCACAGACTTGTGTTACGCCTAAATGAAAATCAGCCTTGTGTTTGCACAACTGCTCAACACCAAAGGATACGTATCTTTTTCAATTCATAGAGCTCCTGCATGAACGTTGTCATTGCAGACGCTCACAAAAACATGAGACAGAATTAAAGAAGCAATTAAGTTACCTCTTCTGTACTCTTTCCTCTCTCTGTCACACTCACACATACACATGCAAACACTCCCCTCCTTGCTTGGGGCCTTACTCCCAGCTCTGGAGTAAATGATATCATCGGTTGCCAAGGATACAAGGACACAGCGTGCAGAGAAAAAGGGAGGGTGAGGCGAAGCCAGAGCCATACTCACAGCCTGAAAGAGAAAGGAAGAGGCTGGGATATTAGGTATCAAGAAAGAAACAGAGCCTTGTAGTAACAAGTTGTGATGATACCAAAAGTAGCACTGAGACGAGAAAAAAATCGTACTGGCATGTCAAATGCTAACGACCCATCCCACCTCTATCTCTCTCCCCTCTGTCTCTGGCTTTCTCTTCCTTCACATTTCATTGTCTTTCTTTGTCTAGGGGGGCTGAATTGCAAGAGTGCAAGTGTGTGTGAAAGCATGTGTGAGAGGAAATGAAAGACGAGGAAAGAGAGGGAGAGAATGACAAGAACAACAGGGATGGAGGACAGATACTTTCCTTACTCTGAAACAATATAAGCCCTGTCTCCCTGTCTCGTACATCTGTGGAACAACTGACTGTGGTATTTCCTCACTCTTATCTACTGTGTGTGTGTGTTTGTGTGTGTTTGCCAGCTAGTGGGGAGTGATAGTGTCTATTTAGGGACCTGACACTGCACAGGACCACTGTCTTTCTATTTCCTGATTGACTGCATCAGTGAATTTGGAATCTGTCTCCCCTCTTCTCTCAGCATTCATCATAAGGTAAGATTGGTAATATGGATGTTTTTTTGATACATGCACATACACACACTAAAGGTTTTTCAATAAATGTACCCAAAAGAAAACAGGAATAGCATTGTGAAATTGTAAGAAAGGTTAGTCAGCCAAATTGAAGTTTCAGTGGAAGCACAGGCAGCCATGTCTGGACGCATGGCTGTCTGTCCCTGGTGCCAGAGGTGACCAGGGTTTCCTTGGCAACAAGAGGGAGCGAGGCTTGCAGACTGAGGGGTAGAAAACACAGATTTAAGCATCAGGCACTATCAACTAATCACCCACCAGAATAAAATTTTGTGTTATGTGCAAATTATTTTTTTGTGCACAAATATGTCATAAAAAAGTAACAGAATGTTTTTTTTTTTTTTTTTTTGTTTTTTTTAGAACTAATGCCCACATTCAGCATAATAGATTCTTACAGGGTATTTAAGCGCAGAATTCGTCCAACTTAACCCCTTTTCATGTCACGTCTGCTAGGCCTGGATGTAAATTCCAGATGTCTGACTTTAACCCTGCACAGCTGGGATTAATATTGTGAGCACATTGTTGGGCAGAGTCAAATTTAAGCTGCTGTTGACTGACAACACGGTGACAAAACTGAGTTTCAGTGTGCAACACGGACACTCAAAAACGCATAATCTGTGAGTTTTCTGGAATTGAAATCTGGGTAAGTTGTGCTATTTTGAAACAAGGAAAAAAAAAGTCATTTCAGGATACATTTGAATTGCAGTAGCTGGCATAAATTACATAAACATTATGCTTTTTAGGATAGACAATGTGACTACACCATGAGCTGAAATGCCATTGCTGGACACAAACAAGCAAGACTAAAAATAAAGCCATACAACCACAACGCTGAAAACCAATAAAGCACCCCTACTGCTGAGGAAGCTTTGAAGCAAAGTATTCTATTGATTATGGTAAGAGCTCATTTCAGCAGTAGTAGAGATGAGATTTATTGAGTGTACTGTATGTTAGGACTGTAGTAAAGAAATTCAAATGCGGAATGATATAATTGTACATGACTCTAATAAAATTAAAGCCATAGTAGTAAGAGCTACCATGACTTCCGTCATTCTAGCAACCGGATGAAAATGGATCCTTAAAGTTTAAGAAGTTGCTCACTTAGCTCATACAGTGCTCAAAGTGAAGTTATTGCAGCACAGCATCATGACAAGCAAAGACATATTGAGGGATATGAAGGCATGTAGCAGAGAAACCTACTGGCACTCTACAAGAACCTAGATCTGTCATCTATGATGTACAGCAATACTCCCACATTTCTCTTCAGCATGCAAAGTTGATTTTTATAAGGTCAGTACACTTTAACACAACACAGCCAGTGTTGAAATGCTTGACAGAAGCAATAGTGTGAACAGTAAGAGATTTGATCTTTCTGAGTTAGGAGACATGACTGTGTATATCAGTTTAGCTTCTATATTAAATTGAGGGAGATTAGCTACAGGAAGTTAAGGATTAGAAAATGGGACCACAGTATATTGTGGTTCAGTTTACTTCATAGAGTCCATTATGCCTCTGGAAGATGTAGTAGCTGAGGCAGATGAAAGGAAGAAGCAGTGTCAGTGTTGTGTGTTGCACATGTGTTAGGTGCTGTGATGGGTGCTGATTCTCATTCTTCTTAAAGTGATGCTGCCATTCGTCTTTGTGCCATGATTTTTTTTTTTTTTTTTAAATCATTGCTTGGCCACTGGCTGTAGTGGCTGCTGGGTAGCAGTGATTAGAGGGATGCTGAATGCACCCAGTAGCTCTGGCTGATTGATGATATGACCACTAACCAGATACAGAGCAGAGGGGTAAAAACAAACAAACAAACAAACAAAAAAATGGCATGTGTAAATAAAATCTGCTGTAGATACACAAATGAGAAGGGGAAAAGCATATATATTCTAAGACCAGAACAAAAAAAAAAAAAAAAAAANAAAAAAAAAAAAAAAAAAACCAATTACTGTATTGTGTTGCCATGGTATAGACCAACATGAGTACATATTCTTCTCTCTCTTTGTACGCGCTACATGCAGAATGTATCACTCCATCATGTCTGTTGCCCACAGGCAGTTTCTTGCTCTCTCAGGTTTGGAGTGGAGGGCCTCCCTAACACAGACCAAGGCTGGTAACTACACGCTCTCTCACTCNCCCCCCAACTCAGTGCACATATTTTGTATGTGGGTGTCCTATGCACACTACAGTAGTTTTCAGTATTACAGTTTTAATATTAAAATTTGATATGTAAGAAAATATACTATTTACATTATGAATGAAAACAGCCCAATGCCAATGTCACAGACTGTAGAATGAAAAAGATCCAGAAATGCATATGGATAAGGGTCATCAATACAGCAGCTGGTGCATGAAAATCATATATCGGTGTTTTAATTTTGTATTCTCATGCTGTAACTAGATGCTGAAATTACATCCAGTTATCTGAATCATAATCCAGGAACTGGATCACCTTGGTTTCACAGCCAGAGTTTTTTTTTTTTTTTTTTANTTTTTTTTTTTTTTTTTTTAATTGAAATTGCAAATATTGCAAATCTGGTCTTTCCTTACTTTGTTTTTATCATAATTGTATAAATTTAAGAATTAGTTATGATTAAAATGATTATGTAAAGCAGAGCATGGACGTTCTCACTGCATGGCAATGTCATTGAATATGCTAAGATTTGACTAGCTGAAAGTGGCAGTACTTTACAATACATCACTGCAGCACTATATTGCTTTATTTAGTTAAAATATGGTATTTCTCTCTCTAATTTAATTATTTATTTATTGAATATTTTAACACCACATGCAATAAACATCACCTGTGTTTCAGGCTGCATGTATCATCCAGCAGAGCTTTATTCTGGCCGTAACATATGGGACTCCTATCCTGCTGGAGGACCTAACAGAGGACAATGGGCTCCTACAAACAGTCAGCCCTGGAGCCAAACACAAAGGTCAGTAGCTCTTATACAACACTCTCACACTTTGGGCCTCTTTATTATACTTTAGTATGAAAAGAAAAGTGGTCATGTTGCTGTGGCAGTGGACATAAACACTTGTATTTGATTTTACTGTACTACAGTATTTTTTCTGCATCTTTAGGCATATTGATGCAAGCAAGTATAATATCGCAGTATTCATTACATGGAAGAAACATGGGACATGGTACATCATTAAAGCAAGATCACAAATGGTGTATATGTATTCACAGTAGTAGACCTCTTAGCCAGTGGTGGTGATTCCTGTCTTGGACGAGGCAAACCTATTAATGAGGTGTGCCGTTTATAAACTCTGAGCACTAAATGATTTTCCCAGAGAGCATTTTTTTTTTTAACAGAGGTGACAGGTTTTGCTCTGAGTAACTTAAGTCAAATGAAAGACTTCATCATGAAATTTTGCAAAGTATACATGTAAGAAAACTGCATTCATAAACTCGGCAATGTAATATTTATATTCAGCAGAAGTAGAGCGATATTATCTATTGGATTCATGCCCTGATTAAAGTACGTACAACATCCACCTGCTTTTTTGCTCTGATTTGATCTCCATCAACTCGTAAGAAATAGCACGAGTTGCCATCTTGCTAGATGCTCAACTTTTTTATTCTGATAGTCATTAATTCTGTCTGAGTTTGGCGATAAAAACAAAACAATGATCTAAGAGGTCCTTACAACTGCATAGTTGGTTGATGGTTCTCTGTGGGTTTATCATTCAACTCTTTTTAAATTACAATAATTTCACTGAATGCTAACATCAAAAATATTAATTAATGCAGGTTTAAGAGCTAAATTGTGTAACAAAGCAAGCACCCATCTGGGTTATATAAGTCCTCAATTATGCAAAGGCACTTTAACAAGCCATGCAAGTTATTTTCATAATTAGAGCGTAAAACTTGTTTTTAAAAGAATGGTCCTAAAAGAGCCTGCACTGATGTACCCTTAAGTAAGACATCCACCCCCTAATATGTTAAAATTTTTGGCAATGTAATGGGAGAAAGACAGCAAACAGCTGGCTGGTGTGAAGTAAACAGTCAGGAAAAACAAGAACATTTGGTCTTAGCTTGACTTTTATCCACTAGTGTAGGGTGGATTGCGCTCTGATTTGGCTGTACTTGTTAATAGCTGATATTTTGAACTCTCATCCACATAACCAAGTTCAGAAAGCATATGTTTTTTTAAAAAATATTTACGTTTTTGCTAAAAAAAAATGCAATTTTTTCTACAGATGCCAAGGAGGGCGCAATCAATCACATCATCCAGCTTCAAGTCGTCTTTATAATAGGTGAGTAAAACCTCAGCAGTTCATTATGAACATGTACATGTGTATGCAAGTGCTCATAAATTTTGCTGCCTATATTATTAGTGGTAGTAGTAGTAGTACTAGTAGTAGTAGTAGTAGTATATTATCATCTATATCACTGCAATATACAGTATTGGAATGGTTTCAAATTAAATCTCTTACTTAGGGTTAGGCTTTGACCATTGCTTGGCATTGACTCTGGTATTGGGTCACATATTGGGTTTCAAAAATTGATCTCTCTGCTGACTCAGTTGTTCATTCTGCCACAGGGCCTTCTTTTTGCATTCAGGCGTCCTTTTTTCAGGTGGAATCCATCTTAATGCATCTTCTGCAACATGTCCATGTTCTGGTGCAAAACACGATATAACCAATGCAAACATGGATGCTTAATCCCTTGAACCAAACTGTTGCTGCTTATGATTTTGTCCAGGTCTCTAACTGTGTGCTTATTTGGCTAGAAGATACATTTTCGTGAGGCAGCCATTAGGATTTGACATTTTTCTTGTGCTGAATGTCTGTACCTGTGCTTCTTAGGCATCAAACAGGTTACATTTTCAGATGGGATGATGTCTTCCAAATGTTATTTGAGCTCTTCCCAGCCTTGCCTTAATTGCTTTGAGTGACAATTATTTTTACTGATCTGCTCAAGTGTGCAAAGTTCTCCACAACCACCAAGGATTAATTATTAATGCTTATAGGTACCGTAAATGCATAATTGTGCCAATGAGCATAACTTGCTGTGCTATGAACCAAGACTGGTTTGCAAACTGTTTGGCCTATTAATGTAGATGGCTATGCACTATAATGTTTCTGGTAATTGAAGTACTTTAAGGGAAAGACAGAATATTTCCTTAAGAAACAGTTTAAAAGACAACTTAAGTGAGTACTTGCAATTTGAGCAAAAGATCAATAAAACATTTATTAATGCTACCATGACTTTTCAAAGCTGCGAGTGTGTCATGCCTGTTGCTCAGTTCAGTGGTTCATTTGCTTAGAGGGGAACGAACTGCCAACCATGTCCAGGAAAAGGGTGTCTCCACGGTGCCTCTGCGTCTATGGGATGGTAAGGATCAGCCTTTTGAGGCCCAGAATTGGAGTCACAACTCCACACGTTCATTCCACCACCGAGCTGGCGGCAATAGCGGTTATCCCACAGGACCTGGAGATCGCTACACAAACTGGGACAACTCTGTGGTGAGACTGTGTTAATTAGCACCATTATTTTCAAATTTTGTATTATTGCAACTCAAGTTGCATCATCATTTGATTCTTTAATACTGTGTGTGCTTCAGTATGGGTGCCCTCGCCCACTTCGTAACAACAGAGAACTCCAGTCCCCACCAGAGAGGTGGGCCCCGTCAGACTACCGCAGGGACTTCCCCAGAAGAATGATAAACCATAGACCAGGGCCTTGGAAACGTCCAGACCTCCACCAACACCGAGACCAACTGCACAAGCACAGTGCACCCCTTCATTACCCCCTATCCACTAGGGAAGAGTGTCCTGCCAAGAGGAGAAGGAACTCTGGCCCTGATCAGGTACAGTTTGTTGTCTAAGTATATCAAAGCATAGCCACAAACTGTATCTGTGTGTAGTCTTTTATATTTATACAATAGCACCACCCACTGGTACAAACCAATCCAGTTTTATATGAAATTTGTTCTTTTTTGTTTAGCCTGGATCAAAGTATTTACCTTTACTTGCTCATGCCACATCACCACCACGCCACCACCGCAGCAACCAAGATGACTGGAAGCCTCTAAATGACAGAGCAGGTCCTTGCCGCCACTCTGACCACAGGACCTCACCAACACAGCAACAGGTAGACTTGTGCAACCTGTTACCTGTATCAGTAAATGATTACTGCTATAACCACAATTTTTGATTTCTATCATATGAGCTTGATTCATTTGTCTGAAAATTTGCAGGAGACCTCTAAATTACGAGCTGGAGGACACGGTAACAGTTACCTGTCCCCCCTAAACCAGAGCTGTGGCAGCAGACCACCCCACCATGGAAGCAGAGGGAAGGTTGACCGGAAAATCTCCTCTTCACCAGCAGACCACACCCGTGTGCCTTACAGCCGACAAAACCATCATTATCACTATCAACGGCACACAGGCCACCCTCGATCCCTACAGCACAACCCCCCAGTACATCCTCTGGAGGAGAAGGACTTCCGGAATCATCGTCACAAACAAAGCACAGTGAGCAATAAACCATTTAAACAGATCTGCAGCGTGTATCTACTTTTCTATTGTGCTCGCTATGCTCTTCTTATGCGCAGTGTGTGCACCATATTACCTTCGTCATCCTTATAAATATTCAATATTTTATGCAGTTTCACCACTTGCTATTATTATTAATTTTAGCATCATAGGTTTAGTGTAATTTAATGACTTAAACCCAAGCAGAAGGCTTAATAGCTATCATTTCATTCTACAGGAAGTTCAGCACACTAATCTAAGGGGCAGTTCAAGGGATCAAGCCTGCTCTGAGACCTCTGGTGCAGAATCTATCCACTATTCATCCCTCCCCTGCAGTCTTAATGATGGAGGTCCTACTGCCAGCAGTCCATCTGCTCCTTCCAGTCCCTCTTCATATAAAACGACTAGTGGCAGAAAAGATCCATCAACCATTCATCGGTGTAATTCTGGTCAAATTATGGCCCAAATCAGAGGACAGCAGAAAATCCAAGGAAACCCCATCCACACCATGAGACATAGCCCTACATCTGGCACCTGCCTCTCATCTTCTACTGGTCCAAAATCCAGGTTCCTCATCTCAGATGTCAAATTCAGAAAACTCTCACAGCCCCTCATCTCTCGACAGTCCCAGCACAATGGAGCAAGAGTTAACAAATCGGAGGCAGAAATGAAAGAACGCAAACATAAAGATAGACAGGGGAAAAAGGAGAGGAAGGATGGAATTCAAAAGATAAACAAAAAGGGTGAAGTAAGAAAAAGGCGGAAGAAAAAGGAGGAAAAAAGTTGGGATGACAGAAAAAAGAAAAGGGAGAAGCCAGAAAAGAAAAACAAGTTAGGTTCAAAAACTGAAGCCACAGAAACAGAAATGCTTACTTCCACTTCTATGTGCTACTCTTCGGGAGAGGCCAAAATGAGCAAAAGTAAGATCCAGGCTGCAACTCTGAACCCAGAGAGTCAAGACAAATCACCACATACCCCACCCAAACACAAGCACAGGGAGAGGAGTGAACGAGCAGAGAGGACATCTCATAAACATCAGATAAGCACTCAAATTAATTCAGAGAATCTCTTATCTCCTTGTATCTCCCCTCATCCCAGATGCATGTCACCAGAAACATCCACAAAACCAGGAAATCACAAAATGTCCAAAAAAAGCTGTAGTCCACACAAACCCCTTGTCAATGAGAAACCAAAAGAATCTCAACCCTTGAATACAAACCCCATCCAGACCAGCAAGAAGCCTGCCATCATCCCATTCCAGTCAGGAGATGGACCAAAAGCAAAGCCTGATGATACACTCCCTTCACTTTTATATAAAGCCTTAGCACCTCTCAGTACAGCTGGCTCCGTAAGCTTAGATCAGCCCATCCATGGTAAAGAAAAGGGGCATGGAGGGGTTCTTAATGCCCCAGACCTACAGCCTGTGGCAGTGATGGGCAGTACAAGAGAGATGGGAGACAACCCTGCAACCAGCCCCCCTGTACTCAGCTGGCAGGGCTCTCCAGTATCAGATTTGGAAGAAGATGGGGATGATGAGCTTGATAAGGGAGTGTTAAGTAGGCCCGTCCTCCAGCCCAGCCCCACTGAGTGCTTTTCTCCTCCTTGTGAAGACAGCGAGAGCACTGATGGTATGAATAAGGAGCCACGTGAAGGTGGACTGAGTGGTTATTGTCAGGATGACATGGATAAACTCTGTGGTTCACCATGTGCAACTGACAAAGGTGCTAATGAAGAACAGGAAAAAAAGGTGGGCGGCAGCAGGGACACACCTGGTTCTCTCCTTCATCAGCTTCACCACCATAAGGCAGGATTGAATGATGTCTTCAAGAGCCTGGCCAAATTCCTTGGAGGTCAAAAAGTCTCGTGTCGAGGCGGTCCATTTGGGGGGCCTCCTACGAACATGATAAGAGGGGTGAAGTACTCATCTTCTCTTTCGCTGGGGCCAGAGATCCACCGACAGGAGCAGCAATACTTCTCGCCCAAATCAGATTCCACAGCCTCGTCCAAACCCAGTAACCAATCACCAATACACACTACCTCAGATGCACCTTTAAAATCTCACGTTTCCGCTGATTTTTGTCAACCTCTCACAGACACTCTGGTACAGAAGAAGCAAGAAGAGGCTATAAATAATATAAAAGAGGACGGCGGGAACAGGAATACAGATATTCTTCCTGAGAGAACAGAGTCGTCTCTTTTTGATGAGTCACTGAGTGCTGAGCTGAGAGTGACCACCACACACACAGACACACTCGACCTCCTTACTGTCCCTACCAAGGAAAAAAGAGGAGCAAGTGAACTGATAGGAAACACTGGCACAGAAAGGCAAAGGAAGCAAAGGTCTGAGGATGGAAGAAAAGAAGAAGAGGTCAAGGTTAAGAGAAATAAAAAAGAAAGCAGCATCATCAACCATCATGTAAACAAAGCAAATGAAATGAGGATGTTGGAAGAAAAGGATGAGTGTAAAACACCTGTTCCATCCTCAGTGCCGGTCATCTCGAGAAACGTATCGAGACCTCACAAAGAGAGCTTACAGGACCACAATCCTCAGGAAAATCATACCTTAAAGGACAAAGACATTCAAACAGAAAAGGTGAACACTAGTACAACAGAGGGGATGACATTTGCGGTGAAGAAAGAAGAGGTCAGTGAGGTAGACAATAACAAACCCTCACCACCTCAACTCACCTCATCTGGAAACACGGATACTAATGCTGCGAGATCAACTGTAACAATCAATCCATCCAAGCTACCAGCAAGTAAAGCTCCCTGCTCAGCATCTCCAGAGGATCCTCTGAAGCTGAAAGCATTGTCCATGGGCTTGCGTAAGGAGCTGAAGGTCCTCTTGATTAAAGTGGAGAGCGATGGCAGACAAACATTCAACATATCAGAGTTAGAGAAGCAAAGAATCCCACTTTCCAAGATCAGCATCGAAAACACAGCCAGCGAAGTGATCAGTGCGTGCAAGTAAGTGTTCTCTCAGTCTGGGTGTCTGGAGGAAAAGATTCAAATGGAATTTATCTGATCCTTCTTGATTAATTTTGTGTGTGTTTGTGTGATCTTTTTTTTTTTCCAGAGGGGTGAGAGTGAAGGGGAAATTCAAGGAGTCTTACCTGCTCTCTGCCTTCTCTGTTAAACCTAACATTGACATCAAGACCCCTATTCCTCGAGAAAAGCTTAACCCTCCCACACCAAGCATCTATGTGAGTTCACATAATATTTTAAATTATTCAAATAATTTCAGGAGGGATATTTGCCTTTTTTCTATTTTGTTTAAAGATACACATTTCTAGAACTCTTGAACTCATGAAGTGACAAGCAGGGACACAGTTCTCAATTCATATCCTTAATGACACTCTATTGTTTCTTCAGTTGGAGAGCAAGAGAGACGCCTTCTCTCCAGTCCTGCTTCAGTTCTGCACAGATCCCAAAAATGCTGTTACTGTCATCAGAGGCCTTGCTGGCTCCCTCCGCCTAAGTAAATTTATATACCACACTTATCTCAGCACAACCAAATAAATTCAAGAACTTAGAAAATAATAACTACCAATATTGCCAAAAGCATTAAGAACTCAATGGACTCCATTTACCTTCAGGTTTTGTAGTATTTATTTGATCTGTTGTGGTCATTCAATACATTCAACCTTACAGTGGAGGCTGGACACTGACTATGAATATAGATTATTGTCCATATAGATAAACTTTCATTTTGCTTCTATTCTTACTCCATTGCTTCCTATTTCATAATATGTTGTACATAACTTGTACTTATACTGATATTTTAGTACAAGATCAGATTCACCAATATATAAATCATAAGCACATAGTGATGATGAATGCATCATACCTGAGGTTTTTTTTAACTGTCTAAAAAAAAACTTTAAAAAAAAAAATTCTTACTGAGCCTTGTGTCACAGATATTTCATTGAAATTATAATTCTGCTTTTCTCCATGCAAGACCTTGGTCTGTTCTCCACCAAATCTCTGGTGGAGGCCAATTCAGACCACGCAGTGGAAGTGAGGACTCAAGTTCAGCAGCCCGCTGATGAGAACTGGGACTCCAGCTGTTCAGCGCAGACTTGGCCCTGTGAAAGCAGCCGATCACATACAACCATTGCCAAATACGCCCAGTACCAGGCCTCCAGCTTCCAGGAGAGCCTGCAGGTAGACATTTTCCCACATGGCACACATATAGCACATTTTTAATGATAAAGGTATAATTAATGGAATAAATAATTGCATTTGATTACTGTACATTACATGCCTTCTACTTAAATCACTCCCTAAGTCCTTATTGTAACCTAATTCCAAATATCATCAAAAACTAGTGAGACATTGCTTGCTTTAGAGTCATTGTGCTTCAAAAAGAGAAGAAGATAATAAATATATTACAACCTGTTAGATTTTTCTGATAATAGTAACACTGTTGTGCTTAAAAAAGATCCTATAAGAGATGTTGACATTTAAGACAGTGGTTAATATGTGTGTTTGACCTTTTTTTTTTTGTTTTTTGTAATGGTGTTTTAGGCCTCTCAAGCTTTCAGTGTGTCTCTATGAGTTGCTTTTGGTGCTAGAATGGGAGAGAATGGCATGCATGTGTATAAAAACTGTAGGTCTATTTACAGCAGCCATAAACACGTGAGTGAAACAGTGTTTGATAATTCAAAATGCTGTTGTAATATAATGATTCCCACTTGGATTAGATTTATCACTGCATCACCACCACAATGAAAGTTGCAGGTGATGTGAGAAAACTGCATTTCTTTTGATTGGGTGGGGACAATGCTGCAATACAAATAGATTTCCCTGCAGTTACATCAGCCTATAGAAGTCCAGCTGCTCATAGAAGAACAGCAAAGCAAGCATCTGTTACCATATTTACTTATGCAAATCTTCAAGAACTTGTGCGCTTCTATTCAACATCAGCTGTTACAAGCATTTGGACTAATTCTACCCACATTTTGGGCAGGTAAATACTTTTTGTCTAGGAATAGCCTTTGAAGAGAAATCTGTAATGATGCATTTCAGCTTTTGACCTACCTGTCAGCTAAGCTCATGTAGATGTCTTTGTAGGAGGAGAAGGAGAGTGAGAATGAAGATGAAGAAGAGCAAGACAAGTCCTCAGACCCTTCAGCTGCCATGAAACTGGGTCTTACATTAGCCACCAGTAAAGGCTGTCCTACCTCGAGTACTACTAAAGTCAATTCTGCTGCCGTCTTCAGCAAATCCAATGCCACCTGCACTCCAAGGTTAGCACACAGTTATGATCTGATTGTACTAAATCTTCACCGTTTTGAATCTGATGGTGATAATATTGACTTCAGACTTTACTGTTTCCACCAGCTCAGAGCAGAAACAAGCAGGAAAGATAATCAAATTTGGGACTAACATCGACCTTTCTGACGCTAAGAGGTGAGGTGGTTGTGAACTGTTTGATATGATTAACTTGTGATGAGTCAAATAGAGAACTGTGAGGGTCCTTGTCGTTTCATATTGCACATTATGTGTTTTTGAAAGGTGGAAGCCCCAGCTGCAGGAGCTACTGAAGCTGCCCGCTTTCATGCGTGTGGAATCCAGCAACAACATGCTCAGCCACGTCGGCAATACCATCCTGGGCATGAACACTGTGCAGCTCTACATGAAGGTTCCAGGCAGCCGCACACCAGGTCAGTATGCATTGGACATCATGCGTGGGCTGTAGAGTAAGCCTGTGTGCCTTATGGAAAGTCTAGGTATAGTACATTATTTCTCATAAGTAATGTTCGGTTTAATATTGAAGCTCTGATGTGTCTTTTAGGCGGTTTCTGCTGAAGTTACATGTTAAGACTTCCAGAGAATCACATGGCCGGTGTGAAACAGCTTCTAATTTTCTACAGAAGCTTGTAATTGTTTTGTTTCAAATGCCCAATTGAACAACATTAATGTTGTATCCTCTATATTTCAGTTTCCTGTTTTCCTGAAACTGTTCAACACAGTCATTCACATTTAAATATATAGGTATTTAGCTGCAAACCTAGACCAGTGAGTCTGAAGTACCATACCAGAGATCATGCATGTTTGAACCCAATATATACAGGCCTGTATATATGGTGCATTACTGACCCAATTTCCAAAAAAAAAAAAAAGACCTTCATTTAAATTTCCTCTTATTTTTTCAAGTCCCCTCATCTGTCAAGATCAAATGTTCAGGTGATACACCCACCTTAAAATTCAATGTGTTGCCTTCTAACACTTATGCATGATTGTAGAAAGCACAGCCATTTTAATTTCTCTCCTGGGACTATATTTCCTGGCAGAGAAATACATAATCTTCCATGCAGCTCCGTGTTGGACCTGTTAAATAAAGTTACTTCACAACTTCACAAACAAAAAAAGAAACCCTAATGACATCATGTTTGCTGTAACGGATTACCTATCTCAAGCATGTTTCAAGTCTCTACAAGTTGATTTTATGTGCAAACTGGGATGAACTAAAATCAGTGGCTGTCTGGAAGGTAGGAAAAAAATTCTAAAATTTATTGTTAAAGTAGTAAATTTTGGGAAATGGTTGTCAGTAACATAATGTGTATGTGGATTGTATATGTTGGGCTCAAACATGCACACTCGCCTGTATAAGGAATATGAACCATAAACATGATTATTACCTACAGCAGTAGTGCAGCTTGGTGCCACATGTCAGTTATGTTTGTGCTAATGCAGTGGCAGACAATCTTTTAATCATGAGTCTGCTTAATTATTTTGACAAGTAGGTGTCACTATTGCATTGTGGTTAGCTAACTTTAACTACATATTGAATGTTGCACAGAACATGCCCAATGACATATGTATGAATAGTAAACCTAATCTGGTCTAAGTTTAGAAGTGAGAACCCTGGGTTCCATGCCAGTTTATTTAGGATCAATGTTTTTAAAAAAGAACTTCAACCTTCAACTTCCTATATTTCCTAAACGGGATGTTTATGTGTTCCATCAGGTCACCAAGAGAACAATAATTTCTGCTCAGTTAACATCAATATTGGCCCTGGTGACTGTGAATGGTTTGCTGTCCATGAGAACTACTGGGAAGCCTTCAACAAATTCTGTGAGAAGTGAGTGAGTCTTTTTTTTTTAAGGGATCACTTTCACTCCAGATTTCCAGAGTGTGTGCATGCTAACCTGCATTGTTGTCACAATTCTTTTTTTTCCCCTCAGGCATGGTGTAGACTACCTTACAGGCTCCTGGTGGCCAGTCCTGGAAGACCTCTACAGCTCCAACATTCCTGTGTACCGCTTCATACAGAGGCCGGGAGACCTAGTGTGGATCAATGCAGGGACTGTGCACTGGGTCCAGGCCGTGGGCTGGTGCAACAACATTGCCTGGAATGTGGGACCACTCAACTGTAAGTTACAACAAGGTTAGAAAAGAAGATAACTTTTACAGTATGTTGCTCACTTTCAGCTTCACAACTTTTTTCTGTGTGCATGTGTTCGTGGGGTTTTTTTTGTTTGTTTTTTTTTGTCTTCCCAGCTTACCAATATCAACTTGCTCTGGAGCGGTTTGAGTGGAACGAAGTGAAGAAGGTTAAATCAATAGTTCCCATGATCCATGTTTCCTGGAATGTGGCTCGCACCATCAAGATCACTGACCGGGATACCTTCAAGATGATCAAGTGAGATAAGTGTGTGTGCTTGTTTGTATATGTGTGTTTCATGTGACTTTCATTATCTACCCCTCTCTGTCTCAGACACTGCCTGCTGCAGTCCATGAAACACATCCAGATTCTGAGAGACCAGCTGGTGGCTGTAGGGAAGAAGATTTCTTACCAGAGTCGTGTGAAGGACGAGCCGGCCTACTACTGCAACGAGTGTGATGTAAGTCTGCTTTGACTGTCTCCCTTATGACTTTGTGCATCTATGCATGTGGCATAGATCAGATTAAAAACAAGATTTCAACTGTAGTGCCAAATTTGTTTTGGTGCAGGTGGAGGTGTTTAACCTGCTGTTTGTGACCAGTGAAAGCAGCAGTAAGAAAACCTATGTGGTCCACTGTGAGGACTGTGCTCGTGCTAAGAGCCCTTCACTGGGAGGAGTCGTGGTGCTGGAGCAGTATCGGATGGAGGAGCTGATGAAAACATATGACAGCTTCACTTTGGTCAGTCTCACTTTGTAGTTTTCTAGCAAGATACCAGTAATGGCAAAATACTTATGAAAAAGGTTCCTACTCTGCAGTATCTCCAGATTATATAATCAGTCTTCTACAGTGTTACAGTTACAAATGCATACCAGCAAGCAAAATGAGAACTGTATCACAAAGCACATTATGAGACTTGAAGGGCATTTGTTATTGCACATACCTCCACCAAGGCCGAACAAGTATAGAGAAAATTTGTCTTGTTCGAAAAATATAAGGATTTTTTTTTAAACTCCATACTTCTGTGATGAATTCCTCTGCAAATCCCTCCTCATAATTACATGGAAATGCCACACACAAAGGTCCACCTGGGTTGGTGGACCTTTGAACCCAGGACCTTCTTGTTGTAGCAATAGTTTCCAAAATGCATCCACATCCAGACCAAATTGCACCAGTCCAAAATGTAATGGGTTCTTTCCCGAGCTATGGCCCACCATTCCGCCAAGTTTTGTCAAAATTGGTTCACAAAATTGTTGAGTAATCCTTCCAACAAACAGACAAACAAATGAAAGCAAAAACACATCCTTCTTCTCACTGTTGCAGATGACACTATTTAGTGTGCACTATTTAAGGAAGCAGTCAACTGAGGACCTGCAGACATCTTTTTTCAAATCACAGACTCTGATGTACTTATCCTCTTGAGCAGTTTTGCATCTAGGCCTTCTGCTTCTTTTCTTGTCCTGATTAGATCCACTTTGTCCTTTTCTCTCAAGGCAGTGGTGGACACTTTTATTTGAAATCTTCAGTTTCTTGCAAAAACAAAAGGTAGACCGCACACTGAAATACAAGCTCTGCAAAAGGCAGTGCAATGTTTTGACCAGCAAAGTCTTCCTCAGGCAAACCAAAGGAAGCCTGAGGAAGACCTTGCTGGTCGAAACCTTGCACTATTAAAACCCTTAGGGAGCTTGTATTTCAGTGTGCGGTCTACCCTTTCTTCTTGTTCTATTCTGTTTTAGGCCTGCACCTGATCCCAACTTGGGCCGGATGTGCCATCACTTTACTTGGTTTTAATCTTTAGTTTCTTGGCAATCTGATGCATGAAATTTCCCAAAATAACAATAGACTGATATATTTCTTGAAAAAGAAATTTCTTGTTTTGGCCAAATTTTTATTGGATTTTTAGGAATGCCGGTACCTTGAAACCCAAGTAAAGACAATTTGGCTGATTAATTGAACAGAGTAATGGGTTTCAGGTTTGCAAAACAATTGCAAAGGTGTGTCTAATAAGCATTTAAACAGGATCAACTAAGCTAAAAGAGTCACCAGAACCGGCCGGATTGTTTGGGGCGCGGTTTTTGAAAAACATTTTTGGAATTAATTTTTGTGATACGACTACG
>VXCM01001254.1:0-15423 GCA_014773175.1 Lucifuga dentata
TCCTATCCTGTCCGATCCTATCCTGTCCTATTCTATCCTATCCTGTCCTATCCTGTCCGATCCTTTCCTGTCCTATTCTATCCTACCTTGTCCTGTCCTGTCCTATCCTATCCTGTTCTATTCTATCCTATCCTGTCTGATCCTATCCTGTCCTATTCTATCCTACCTTGTCCTATCCTGTCCGATCCTATCCTGTCCAGGTCCTGTCCTGTCCTGTCCTGTCCTGTCCTATCCTATCCTAAAAACCTCTGCAATGCTTTTATGCTTAAAAAAGAAAAAAAAATCCACTTCTGTTGTCCCTTGTTGCAGCATCTCTGTGCACGCTGAGTGAAAACAGCTCATTAAGGCCCTGTTCTGAAAAGCCAGAGCCTGAGCTAGCAACAACCACAGACTGGACATTTACCTTGCTAGCTTTGTGTTGGTAAGCGAGTCTAGCCAGGCATGTATACAGGTAAATTCATACATGTTACATGCTGATGTCAACACGCTACAGAAGTAAAGGACCAATCAAAAATTAGTTTTCAGGGCAGTTCAGGAGTTTCAGTTTGTCTTGCTGGATAGGCGTCAACTTCAAGTCTTGACCCATGACAAAGTTCAACACAAACTCTGATATTTTACAGCATAAACACGAGAGACAAATGTGTCCTTTTTGAATATCTGATTTCAAGTAATGCGATTTTCCACTGTAGGAAAAGTTAGCGATGACCTTCGGGTTAGAAACACAAATGTAATTCCCTCGATGCAACAACAATCAGGCGAAACATGTGATGTACTGAGGGAGTTGTCTGTCTGACTTCCACTTTGTGCTAATTTCTACTGGAGTCACAGATAGTGAAATGTCAAACAAAAATAGCTCACAAAGGAGAAATCAATGGAAATCATCTATTTTT
Source organism: Lucifuga dentata (assembly GCA_014773175.1). Taxonomy (NCBI): domain Eukaryota; kingdom Metazoa; phylum Chordata; class Actinopteri; order Ophidiiformes; family Bythitidae; genus Lucifuga; species Lucifuga dentata. Next base: position 891 of record VXCM01001254.1, read on the forward strand.
AGATCAGCTGTTTTTAGTAAAAATTACATTTTAGCTCGTTTGAAGAGGACGAGTTTTATCTGATAGCGGCTTCCTGTTGGAAAAGGCGAGTGATGATGTTGATGGGAGATAGGAAACATGTACAAAGATGCTGAATTAGGAAGATGTGCCTTTGAAGCTCATTACTTAGTTTTATTAATGAGCCCTTTATGTTGAGGTTGCTCTACAGCAGGTAGTTGAAGATTTTACTGTCCCAAGAAGCTTTCGGAGGATAAAACTGTCATTTAATGCAGCATTGCAGAAAGTCATAACATTATATAGGATGTAGCTGTTCTGTGTACCGGAATCTAAACTCAAGCACAAAAGTGGTGCAGGTTTATCAGCGCCCACATTAACATGAGGCTCCTGATGCTCCAGGTGTTCTTAATGAAAATCCTCTGTTATTTAACAAATGTAATGTGCGTTATCAGACATGATGCGTAAAAAGAATCTGACCTCATAATCTCCCCTGCAGCCTCTGTTTCTTCTCTAATTTTCATATTACGCAAATTAAAGAGGAAGTATGCAAAACTGTGCCAGCTATAACCAGACTTGGTTAGTAGCGGAATACACAATGGCGTTACATAATCAGGATACAAAAAACATGTAACTGTATTATAGTTACAAAGAAAAAAGTAATCAGATTACTGATACATTTAGTAGAAAAAGGGGATTACTCTCGGGATTACACTTGAAAAAAGAACGATTTTCTGCCAAACACACAACATCTCTCTCAACACCGCTCTTCTGTTTACGAGCATCGCCATGGACACCAGTGGAAAAAAAAAATGCTTTGCTGCATGGAAATTTTGCATTAACATGTGATTTTGCCTTAGCACCAGATGAAGCAATATGAAGCATTTATGGAGCAGCTCATTAACATGTCGATCTTCTCTTCATAAGATTTATGAATCACCTTCAGCTAACAACACTTAGCACACTTTAGCATGACACTGTAGTACCAGGATATTTTTTAAAAAAATGAATTACCGCATATACTGGAATATAAACCAATCTCGTATATAAGCTGACCCCCTGATGCTGTTCCATCAATTTATTTGTTTAGCAAATTACCTGTTTTTCTGGGTATAGTATTCCTCTGTTTTTCTGAAAATAATCCACGTACTAGTAAACATGCTATTTATTTCAGCAGCTGATTACTGTAACTGACCAATCACAGCAGAGCTTACTGGCTACCGCAAAATGTGCTGATAAGATGTTTAGTCAGGAAATATCTCATTCTAAGGTATGATTTAAACTATTTTCATGGGTAGTGGTAATGGGTAGTATTTCCACCTGGAAATTTCCTTCTCTGGGATCAAATTTGAATTACTCATGTATAAGCCGACCCTCCGATTTACTTTGTGAAATTTGGTAATAAAAACTCGGCTTATACTCGAGCATATACAGTAATCCCTAAATGTCAGTTGGCAAGAAGATTTTTGCTTGAAATATCAACAATGTGCTATGTTTTTATCACACTCCTGCTCAGAGAATGTGAACTGGAGTTTATATACTACCCACAGAAAATGGTCCCAGGCTGAATATTTAAAACTACAGGACATGGTTTTGATATTCAGGGATCCATGCTGGCTTCAGCCCGGCATGCAGGGCCTGAGGAAAGCTTGTCAGTCATAGTCACAAACATCAGGAATGAGGCCGAACCATAAAGAAAAATGTTTAGTACTTTGCCTTGATGCAGGCTTGTCTGTCCTTGCCAAGCAAATCAAATAAGCTGTGTCCTTGTCTGGAAAAGTTACAGAAACACAACGCTGCGCTCCTCATCAATCCAGCAAACCAGATGTGGAACAAGGTCTGCTGTGTCTGAATGAAGACAGGACTCAGACACACTCGGCTTTCCTCAGACACATGTTGGACATTAGCTTTAACACAGAGAGAAGTCGAGTTGTCTGTGTTAAACACCGTCTGTCTTATTCTGCTCATTTATCTTTGTAACGCTAAAGAAATGAATGCATCACCATGCAGGCAGAAATTATACTAACTTCCACATTATTATTCCCATTTAGGCGTCTATTTTGAAACTTCTGCAAATGTTTTAATGTGCAACAAACATACTGATCCACATCTACTATCCTTTGCTGCTGTACCATTGTGCACACTGAGTGAAAACAGACCGTTTTAGATACTGTCTCTTTAAGCCTCCCTCCCTGCTCTGTTCTGATTGGCCAACTGTGTCAGGCCTTAAACATGGATGTTGAACATGCTGCTGTTTCACGTTTTTAACACATTTATTTGCCTCCAATTTGTTTATTTCTCTGATAAATGTCATTTTATTTAACTTTTAGGGAACATGGCCAAAGACAGAAGATTAAGATAAGATTTTTAACATGACAAACACGCTAATAAACTGCTGCATTTCCTCATGTAATCCTTCAAAGTCCATCAAAATGAAAATACGAGGTAAAGCCTCTGATGCCCAATTTTGTGGATTCTAAATACTTCAATCCAAATTTTTAATTATTTCATTACAAATATTTCAAATTTAAAGATACATTTTCCCACACTGGTGGGTAAAAAAAAACCTTCTGTGTTAAATTTTGGTTATTTTTATAATTTCACAGTCAAGCAAGGAAGCAATCACCACAATAAGTATGTTTACACGCATGTTAAAACTTAGATTTTACTTAGATTAAGTCAATAAATGTCATGTAAACACCATAATCAGATTTAAATTGGCGTAAATCAGAGTAAGTTTATGACAAATAACAGATGACGAGATTGTTAATTGATTTATTCACACACATAAATGTTATAATTAGAGTAAGAAGCCTCTGCATGTATTTCTTCACCTGTCGGACTCTCCGTATACTCTGACTCATGTATTTGGTAAACCGCTGAATCCTATTAATTCCATCCATGTGTACAATTTACTCATGATATGCATGTAAATGTACTGAATGAGTGTTTGTACTTTTGATACAGAGTACTGCTGATATTTATTTTTACTTCAGTAAAAACCTTGCATGCTGTATTTTTTTTCCATTAGGGAATTACTTTGAGCAAAGTATCTGAGTATGTTTTCCATGCTAACAGTGTTTTCCAACAAGTCCACAAAGACTTCTTATCATGGGAAATAAAATAATTTCTCTGAGACGAATGGATGTCTCATTTTCCATTCCAGCAGTGGAAAAAGTGTCAGAGAGCGATGATAACCCCTCGCCTCAACAACAGGCTGATTCTCTCTGTTTGAAGCAGAGGGGCAGCTGCAGACATGGACTACAAAACCCAAATTTGAGAATAGAAGCCTATCCGGCATGTCAACAGCTCATGCCTCGGCTAACAGTTGGAAAAGTCACAATTCACCCCAGAAAGAAGTTCAAAAGCAGAGCGAGTTGATGGATTCACGATGCGTCGCTCGTACTGGCGAGCTAACATTTGTGTTTTACTTCCAGGAGCTTAGAAAAGGAATCTGAGGCATGTCTTTGTGTTTTTCATTCCTGGACAAAGTTTCCCTGGTTACTCCGGAGTTATGTCACTTCGCTGGCTGTCGTCAAAAAGGGAAATTACATGGTGAGACAGCGAGAGAAACGGGCCTTGTTGTGTCCACTGCAGCACAACATCTGTTCAAAAAGATCATTTCAACAGCCTCAAACCAAATGCAATACGCTTCCACAAAATAATTACCCTCTGGTACTTTGTGTATGACTTCTTTCTAACTAAAGATGGTGATACTGTTACTTTTTAAAATGAGGAATCAATAATATTAATAAAAGCATTAATACTTTTCACAAAACTGCACGTCAGACTTTTCATTGATTGTCAAGGTTTTGTCTACTCTTCTGTAGCTACACAAATAATACTGTTTTGGTTTTTTTTGTTGTTGTTTTTTGGAAAAGTTACCTTGGAATTTGACAGAAACACCCACAAACAACTATTTCAACTTCCATTAATATATTTTTGTTTCTATTAAAGTTTAATTAGCTCCTCAGTGACCCTACATGCATGTAGACAAATTTTAAGTATGGAACAATAACACTTATTATCCAAGTATCACTTTTCTTTTCTTATTATAAATCTATAACTCAGAGTGTCAACATTTGCAGGGGTACACTTTATTTTTTTATTTTTTTAATCTGGTACTAAAATGAGCAGCAGGAGTTGGTGTTGGTGCACACTTAGCTGGTAGTTGTCACCTCCTAACGAAGTCTAAAGAAGTTTCTTGGGGCTAGCGTTAGCATCTCTGGCTAAAGCTAACTCAGGCGTCTCAGGTCGTACAGAGGAGGCTTTAGTTGGAGCATTTCTCCATGAATTATGTGCCATTTGGCTGGTGAGGAGACATATGAAAACTATGTGATGTAAGCTAACCTAAAATAAATAACAGTGTACGTCAACAGGATAAATGAACTTTGAGAGGAATGGGAGCCGCAAAACCAGATGCTAAACCGGAAGTCCAAGTCTGAAGAAGTTAAGCTGCAAAAATATTTCCAATATCAGCATGCCATAAGAAAAAAGCATTAAAATGCTTTATGCAGATGTGCTGTATATCACTGTGACAGGCTGAATTTGATTGGCTGGCTGAAGCCTCCATATTTTCAGCAAAATGTCTCCATGTAGACCATCTAATATTGTCAGACTTCTCCAAATTTACAAGGGATGCAACCACACACACACACACACACACGCACACACATGCACATGCGTGCGCACACACGCACACGCGCGCACACACACACGCACACACGTTTGTCTGTGAGTCGTGTATGTACTCATGTCTCTTTCTTTTCATCACAACTATTTCCTGATGCTTAAAAACATGGAATGAGGATGGGCTGTTTGTTCTCTACCTGCAGCAGGTACGGCATCACACCTTTCTGCTCAGGTTAATGTGTTCGTGACGGCTAAATTACACAGGAAATTGAATTAATTTCATTAGAATGAAACCTGGAAAACAGAGATAGAGGGGAGGTATGGAGAGAGAAAGACAAAGAGAAACTGTGCACGATCTCCCCCCNCCCCCCCCCCCATTCTCTCGCTCTGTGTCTACATGTCAAGTCAGCATAGTAGCAGCAAAAGAGGAGCGGCAAACACCTTTCTTCTGTCTGTTCTGTAATGTAAACTGTGTAAACGTCTTACTGAGCTGCATCCAAAACGCTGCTGGATGTCACAACTTTATGACAGATTACTGCTGTAATTTACATGAAAAAAAAAAAAAAAGAGTTGAGAATTAAACTTTCACCTCGTGTGTTTCACAATGTAGCTACAACATACAGCAACTTTATTTCAGGCCCACCCACAGCACAGAATCCGTCACCCTTTTCAAAACTAACTGTCAGCGCAGAGTGCATTTTGTAGGAAAATAAAAATGCATCTATATTGTGCGTCCTGAGAGCAATAAACACTCATCCCAAACCTCTCGCTATACGCTTCAGCAGTTATAACTTTATGTTGCTTTTTTCTCATTTATCACCTAAAAACTGAAATTATTTACTCGACAGGATGACAGATTTGGCCTGTAAAAATCTTGACATTTCTGTCAAACTGCCAATTTTCTACTTGTTTATTAAAAAAAAAATTGCGACAAGAAAGAATATTTAAAAACTGTAAGGGCAAAAATTATAGAAAGAAACCTAAGAATTTCTAGAAAAAACAGAAAGAAATCTAAAACAAGAAGGCACTCCAAGAGAGCATACGCCAAGGCAGAATATGATCTGGATCGCCACTAAAATAAGAAGGTTTTCTTTTTTCTTTTGAAAAATGAGCTTGAAAAATGGATTGAAAAATGGATCCTAGATCCAGAATCATTTCTTCCTCTGGACATAATCAATCTATCCAATTTCATCCAAATTCATCAGTAACTTTTTAGATATCCTGCTAAAAAACAGGCAAACATAAATAAAACCTGGTGGTCGCGTAACCTTCTTGGTAAAGGTATAAACTGATTCTGTAAAGTTTTTTGAATTTCTGTGTGATTTTTAGAAAATATAAATAAATCAGGAGAAATAAAAACTATTTTACCAACATATTAGAAGAAACTTGAAAAAAGACAGATTTATTTATTTTTTTTTTTAAAGATTCTTCCACATTTTTCCACACGTGATTGTCTTATGAATCTGTTTTTTGATTGAGACTTTCAAAATCACTCAGCAAACAACAAATGAGGCATTAAAACACACTTCCACAATAAGACTTAATCATTCTGTTTAATACAAATGACTCATGACACGTGACCCAACAAGTCACCTGGTCCAAGGTGTAACGATCCTGAGGGGAATGAGCTAAAGAAGCTACCTGGATTACAGACAAAGCATCTTCAAGTTCAGTTACCTTCAACTACTATAGTAAAACTGTAATAATGATGTTAGACTCCAGAGGTTTAAACTAGGATGAGCAGATTTATTGTAGTTAAATAAGGACAGACCTTTCCTTCTTTTACTTTTCCTGATATATGGACCAAATGATGACTATTATCAGGGAAATATTTCAATTCTGGTCTCTGCTTCACATAATTTAGTTTTAATAATATTCTTCCTGTTTTGATTTTGTTACTCCCACCCCCCAGACATTTCTGACCAATGAGCAGAGCGAGTGTTGTCACGTGGCTTTTGTTGATATATTTCATTCCGATTAGATTTTTTTTTTTTGTTTTTGCATGAATCTCTGAAATACGGGACAAATTAGGATTTTTTTCAGAATAAGTCGGGACTTTTAACCCTTTGGATTCTCAAATCATTTTCCTAAAAAAAATTCTTCATTCTTGAAAAGAAAAATCAAATCTAAAAGAACTGAGCAAAAAAAAAAAAAAAAAAAANAAAAAAAAAAAAAAAAAAAAGTCTAAATTAAACTAAATTACAAAAAGTTGCCAATTTTCTACTTGATTCTAGACAATTTTGTGAGAATAAAGGAAAGTCTCCAAAAATAAGCAAATAAATGTGATTTCAGACTCCAGAGGGTTAAAAAGGATCTAAAATACAGGACTTTCCCAGGAAAAACTGGTCACGCTACCTTAAACCTTTTCCTGGTTTAATCTTCATCATCGCCGCTCAGTAAATGACTGTTTGGCTGGAATATTCAGGGATGTTGTTGCCGTATTTTTGAACATTGCACAGACATGTCAAACTGTGCTGCATGAAGCGCTGAGAGTCCGCAGACTCCACGAAAACCAAGCACGACAGCGTCTGAATCCACTGATTAGTGCCTTGAGGGTGTGATGATCAGTGGAATCAGTGGGCGTTTGGCTGGATTGAAGTTCTGCAGCCCTGCATGGGACACGGTTCAAGATGGTGGCATGGCGTCAGAGTTTCTTTTTATGTTACAAATCTGTGTCAGCAGCAGAAGAATAATAATTTTTATGACATTCACCTCTGCTGATAACAGTTAGCACAAGTTAAGGATTTCATCAACTTCTCTTACAGACTAAGATTCAACAACTACAATTTATTAAAGGACCATACTGGTCATTTTGCATGTTTGAGCCCAATATATTCGACCCACATACAGGTTATGTTATTTACAATCATTTTCCAAAGCATACTACTGGAGAGGTAAAGATTAGAGTTGGTTTTCCTACCTTCCAGACTGCCATTTCTCTCATTCCAGTACACTATAAAAAATGAACTTGTAGAGACTTGAAACATGCCTGAGATAAAAAAAAATTGATCACAACAAACACATCTGTTAAATCGATCTAAGTAGCTTTATTTAACTGATCCAAGAAAGAAAATGTATGCCTCCGTCACAGAATATAGTCCCAGGAGAATACGGCTTTTACTGAGAAATTAAAATGATAGTGCCATCTCCATTCTGAAATATGTGTTAGCAGGCAAAACATTGAATTTTAAGGTGTGTGTATCACCTGAACATTTGATTTTAAAAGATTAGTGGATTTGGCAAAATAACAGGAAACCTAAAATACAATTTCATGTTTTAGAAAATGGTTGTCACTAATGTAACGTGTATGCGGATAGTATTTATTGGGCTTAAATATGAAAAATCACTGGTATGGCCCTTTAAGATTCACGTGAATCAAATAATTCCTCATAATATGAAAAAGATGCTCACGCTGCTGATCTCACTGAGGACCAACACCTCAGCATGCAGCTGGATGAGGCTTTCAGCTGCTTTGTTTGCTGTATCAGCCTTTAAAACTTAATAAATGATATCAACACGAGTCTGAAATTGTTTCTCATAGCGGAATGACATTTATATTTTTCTGTGTAGCTCTTTGTTGAATTGGTTACATATTGTTAATTCAACAAAAAAATTTAACAGACATGTTCGCTGTGATCGATTACTTATCTCAAGCACGTTTGAAGTTTCAACAAGTTGATTTTTAATAGCGTACTGGAATGAACTGAAAAAAATGGCTCTGGAAGGTAGGAAAAACAATTCTAATATTTAACTCCAGTATTGTGTTTTGAATAATGGTTGACAGTAACAAAATGTGTATGCGGGTTGCACATATTAGGCTCAAACATGCAAAATCACCAGTATGCTCCTTTAATGCTGCATTAGAGAAGCTCAGCAAGCAAAGGTGGATAAAGTACATGAACAACATAATATGTTCACTTGTGATTAACTTCTTGTTACAGACAAAAAAATTCAATAGTTCCACCTGCAGAGTGATTTTAAATTTTAAATATTTTGGAAGAAATCATTTTTATTTTTGTAGATTTTTAAATTTATGCCCCAATTAAGCAGTGGATGCATGTGTTAGATATTACAGGCTCTAACTGAACAGAATGAACTGAAATTAGCTGACTTGCTAATTAGTTTTCTACGTTGGCTGCAGTCTAAGAAAAAAAAAAAGCAATTTTGGAAGAGCAATTATATGAAATAAGATCACACCTGATTCAGCTGATTCAGGCTGTCTGAGGCGCCATGCCGACTCCGCAGATGACTGGTCTCTATAAAATATTTTATCACAGGATGTGATTGATGCTGAATAATTCAAATAGTTCTATTTCACTTAAAAAGACGTGGTAGGTGTTAGAACACCTCCCACATCTGGCACATAATGCTTCTTCTCAGCAACTAATTATTATCGCTCTCATTCTGCATGCTAAGTTAACTTTACAGGAAGGATCCCGCTGGGTTTCTTCTTTCATAAAAAAAAGTCAAAAGACGGGAGAATTTTTATGAACTGTGCTGCCAGCATGAGCAAAAAAAAAAAAAAAAAAAAAAAAGAAAAAAAAAGCTAGGTGGACTGTGATGAACTGTCTGTATAACTTTGATCTCTCTCTCTCTCTCTCTCTCTCTCTCTCTCTGATAAAGGAGAGGAAAGTTTCCTAATATTTATTTCCTGAGGTTAAATTTCTTTCCAATAATGACCAAAGTTTTGGTACAAAATCCCACTGTTGGGATTTTCAAATCTTCCCTCCTTGCTAATCGTTGACCCGTTAGCCGTGTGTCATGGGTCACATGACAATGACACGATAGCATCTAGCATCAGTTAGCATTTGAGTGGCTAGTTTCTACTGCTTTGTAGGTAAAAAGAGCTTCTAGAACAAGGTAGGGCTGTCATGATAACAGATTTTCACTACACGATTATCGTGGCCAAAAGAATTCACGATAATGATTTTATCACAATATCTATAGAAAATTTGAAAAAAATAAATAATGCTACCAGTCAAATTCATCTTTAACTTTGTTTAATGTGCATTTTTCCTCTCTACAATCTAAAGGACATCATATCCTTTGCTATGAAGTCGGCCAGTGATTAGTGATTCTTCATGCTGACATGAACTACCATGTCTGCTTTTCTTTGCTTCTCCACCGACTCAAACGGCGTTAGCTTGAATCCCTGCCTCTCTACTACTTTGACGCTGCCTAACAAATAACCAGGAGAGAGAAAATCCTGTCAAGTCCAACGCCATGATAACTTAGCTTTAAAAACACGACTAAGACCTTCATGGAACATTTCCCGTTTCAAAGCTAGCAAGCTAACTGCTACTTCCTGTCTCTACCATGGTGAAATCTACAGGACGATGGAGGTGAAGGTGGTGAACAGTCTTTGTTCTCTGTCTTTGTTCCTGTCTTTGCTACCAACTTCCTGTCTTTGTTACCGAATCCATAAAACTCCCACACTGGCAGCTAACATTTTTCCTCACACATGATTTAGCATGGCAGCAGTAGCTACACACTGTGGTAGTAGCTAGCTAGCTAGCTAGCTAGTTAGTGCATCACGGTGTCATGTCACGTGNGAGACAAAGCAAGAACAGAAAGAAATGGAAATGATTTAAGAGGCGCTGGATGATATTATCGTGTATTATTAACATGTTATCAGTATTTCATTTTTTAAATATCATGATTATTGTCAATACTGGTATATCAAAGCACCCCTAAATAGAGGATGACAAAAACACTGCAAATGAAGAGACGGGCAACAAAACAGGCAAATCACATGCAAATTCATCAACCATCTCAGAACTATATCTCACACGCTGGAATCTGATTGAAATAAACTGCAACAGCCGAAAGCCATGTCAGGTCCAGATGCTGTCAACAAAAGAATAAGAAAACATCTCCGGTGACCACGGTAACATCACACTCAATCTGAAGAATAAAACACTTTTCAGAATTCTGACACAAAGGATGAAAAGGAGTCCATGGAGCCAAGAACATACATGATGGAGAAGCACAGCTTTTTCCCTTCATGGCTACATTTTGTCCATACATGGTTGGACATTTCCAGCATAACAGTGCACCATATCATCATGTCAACGGCCATCATGAAGTGGCTCCAGGAAAATTATAGAGTTTCCATTGTTTCAGTCACAATCTCAACCCTCTCAGCGTTTCTGGGATGATGAGGAAAAGCTGCTGCGAATTGTTGAGTTTTGATAAAATTTTAGGGATTCTGATTCGAGAACCAAATCTGCTTATAAAAATCTGACTTCTTTCAATATCACATCTTGAAAATCACTTCACTAAATGACTAAATGTTTTGTGCAATGGACTTAGTATAAAAAAAAAAAAGATTAAATAAGAGGTTTCTTAAAATCAGAGCTTCATGAATCGCAGCATTGTACCAACTTGGAACCAATTCCAAAATGAGCTGGCTATCAGAACCCAACCCTGACCGTGCAGCTGTCCGATCTGCAACAACTGCACAGTGCAATCATTTCCACATGCCTCCATATTCCTGCACAATACATCCAGGACCTTTAGTATCCATGCTCCAAATGAAGTTTCAACCATTACTATTTATTAAAACTCTACCAAGAAAAATGACTGAATAATTCCCTATAACATCAGAGTTGGTAGTGATGCTGATCCCACTGAGTAACGACACCGCAGCATGCAGTTCTGCGCAGGTTTTAGCTGCTCTTTTTCTTTGTTTTAGGTTTCTGAGTCCATTTAATTCTTACCAACACCTCCATATTTAATCTTCTGCAACTTCAACCAGCTCACAAACTTGCAATCCAATTGTACCTGCCTGGCACAAAATGGTGGGAAGACATTATCCATCTCTTAGATTTGCCTAAAAGTCAGGGAATATTATCATTCCACCAAAACCGGGAATTTTTCCTGTCAAAATCATAACAGCAACGAACCCAAATTGTGAAGGAACGCAATGTGTGTCATCTAATCTGTAATCTTTTGGTTTGATCATATTTTCCAAAATTTTTATGAACCTGTGTCACACCCCAACAAAGCAACCAAGCTGGTAACAAGGTCTTTGATTAATTTCCCATGTAAGTACAGACAACAAAGGCAGCATCCAAGAAACTATCAGAACAATGTCATGCTCTATAAATCTCTCTACACTGGAAATGCGTTACAATTTGGAGATCGACCAGGCATTCTCACTCTTCAGGTTGTGTGGTCTGCGGATTTACTGTTCTGCAAAAACGTCTCAAAGCATTTCTTTTCTGAACACAGCGTGTTGAAGAACCTGCAGCCACAACAAAGTGATGTCACTCATGGATTATTACGAGGTGGCTGCATGTATGAAACAACAGGCTTCAGCGGCTGCAGCGGCAAGAGAAGAGCCAGATCAACAGGTGGTGCTCTGTTCTTTGCTTTCCGTCTTGGATGACCCATTTTGGCATTTACAGGTGCAGAGCACACCTTAGGTGGTACGTGAAGCACTGTTCAATGTGAGAGAATGCACACAACAGTCCACACACATACACACACACACCAAGTGTTCACCTGAAGCATCACCCATGAGCATATGACCTACTTTAAAAGCTTCATTTCACAGTGGGTAACTTGATAGGTTCACACAGGTCAACGATTTTGTAACAAATCCATAAAAGATTCCATTTTCAAACGACATCCTGTAAACTGACTTCAGTGTTTGCGTATCAATGAAGAACACGCTAAGACAAATACTTTGAAATTGACTCTGTGCTTTATTTTTCTGGTGTATTTTTGTGGGGAAAGCAGAGAGAGGAGCAGAACATGCCTGCAGACCACACACAGCCTTCACAGCTTCAACCGCCGCTGTGTTCACTGTCGTCAGTTAACTCAGATGCCAAAAAAACATGTTCTGCCAGCACGCTGTGCACAGAGTGTTTCTGGGCCCGAACCCTGTTTAAGTGTTTACAGATCACCATCAAAAGTTGCAATAAAAAAGGCAGTAATTATTTCAACTTTGCATTTGTAATAAATTTAGAAAATTAACTACAGATGCAGAAAACAACTCCGGCTGCAGACTTAAAGCGAACGCAATTTAAATTAATGTCAAAAATCACCAAGAAAACAAACAAACAAACAGAAACATGTCCTTAAAATTCCTGTTATGCTGTTTGGAAGGCGATAATAATGACATCGGGAGTAAAAGCAGTACAAAATGGCTACCAACGTGATGCTGCGCTGATAGAGAGTCCTATCAAACCAGCCGTGACACAGCACCCACACACCGATAAACCTGGCATTGTCCTTAAATTGTCACTGAAACGGGGGTTGGGCTTCCCCATGACCCGAGGTCAAACTACAGTGACATGCTGCAGCTTGCAGGAAGCTCCAGCGAGCGAGCACATTGCTGCGTTTCTGAGCCTGAAAGACAAGCAGCTGCCATGCAATCCCAATGTCAAAGTAGCTTCCAGCAACAAGACAGACAGACTTTCATGTGGATGACTCATGCAGATTCAGTTGTAATAAACACCAATACTGTTGCACCTACTGAATAATTACCCATGTCATGAGAGTAATAATGAAATATCCTGCGAACTCTGACAAGGATGATTTTGCTGAAAACAGCTGTGACGTTTGGCAGAGAATTTTGCTAAAAATGTGATAGTGAGGCAGAAATAAAACTTTTAAAAAGCAGTTTACAGCAAGCATTTCTCTTCAAAAAGTTCTAAATAGAGATGTTTCCATCCACAGCCCGTTTCAGCAGCTGTAGTTTTAGTTTTTCTTTTTTTTTTTTTTTTTAAANTTTTTTTTTTTTTTTTTAAACAGAAAAGCCATATTATTTCACTTCACAGCAATTCTAATGTGCTGCCAAAAGCAGATGTGCCTCTACATGCTGTCCACCTTAGGAGACCAATCCATGTGACAACCTGGCAGCAAGCTTTGACAAGCCAAGGCGGATACTTTATTCCACGCTTCCGTAATACAGTAACACAAATTTAATCTCTTTTTCTCTCCAAATCCCTCTCTCTCTCTCTCTCTCTCTCTGTTTCACACGTCAGGATTACATCTTTCCCCACATTAAACGTTACACCAAAACCACCTTTATTTCCTTTTACCTTGAGTAGGATCAGGCTCTTTCTCCTTTTGTCCTTTTCTTCCCCCCTTCTTTCTGCCTTTCCTTTCTTTCTTCCTGCCCTCCGACATGCTGTCAGAAGAAAGTAAATCCTCTCAGGAAAACACAGGGGGAAAAAGTAGTCCTGTTGGTAACGTGGTAAGTTGGGCACCACCAGACTCTGAGCCTGTTGGAGCGTCTCTCCTCCTATATAGACTCACACCAATCAACCCCAGCAAGGAACCACCTACTCACAGCAGGGCAGAGAGAGAGAGAGAGAGAGAGAGAGAGAGAGAGACAGAGAGACAGAGAGAAAGGTAGAGAGACACAGCTCAAGAGTGGAAAAAGAGACAGAAAACAGAGGGAGGGAGGGAGCAAAGAAGGCATTTCCCATTCCTTTAAGGCAATCAACTGCTCCCTCGCTGAATCTATCAGATAAGCCGCGACTCTTCCAGGTCCTGCAGACACAGTTGAGGGCTTAGAGACTGACGGAGAGAAACCCGCCCCCAAGAAATCCACAAAAGAAGCCCATTCAGGGCTCCCTCCAGCCCTGTTTCCCCCGAAACCCCCGGAGCATCATCAAATGACCCAGGGAGACCGGTTAAGTTGTCCCGCCGGCGCTGACCCCACCCAGATAATTCAGGTGGGGGATGGGGGGTGGGGGGTGGGGGGACCTGCCCTCGCCAGGTTGGTGTCCCTAAATGCCTCTCATCTGGTTCAGATTTACTGAAACCAGATTCTGTAGATACGCCGCACGAGAAAGTGACGTTTGACAAGCGAAACATCAGATTACATTTCATGACAAACGGCTCCTTAAAAATGACACCAAATCATCTTTCTGCCCCCCCTCCCCTCCCCTCC
>VXCM01001254.1:15572-83431 GCA_014773175.1 Lucifuga dentata
CCCCCACTGTTAACGGCAGGTCCCAGCATGCCTGTGGTGGATCTGTGTTTGTCTATGTCGCTGCTGACCAGGTGACACAGCAACCATTACACCCCGAAAGGTGACTAATAACCACAATAATACATTTAAATTCATACAATACTTGGTAAAATAAAATAAACGCAGTAAGTTGAAATGCGCGATGAAAGAAACTGAGATAAGTACAATAAATGCATTTCAAAAGCTTGATTAAAAACGACAAGTTTAAGATAAAAATACAATAAAGCGCATTTAGTAAAGTAAGAATTTAGTACATTGTTTAAGTATTTGTACTTTACTTGAGTATTTACAGATATAAATGGTGTACTTTTTTAATTATCTACAATTCTCCAACAACTGCAGTTTTCTAGTTGTTTTGCAGATTCAAATTTTTTCATTTAATGTGACATTATTTCCTTTCTTTCCTTATTTCTTCTATTTGTTCTTTCTGCCCTTATTTTCTCATTTATTTAGTTTATTCATCCTGCTTCACCATATTTGTTGGTATTACATGTGTGTATCTTCTATCACTGATACTTCACTCCTGTACAATATTTTCTATATGTTCAGAAATGTTGAAAGCTGAGAGGAAAAGAGATCAGGGTTGGATGCATGAGAAGTCAGGGGAAAAAAATAATTTTAAAAAAGTGATTCCAGCTTTTAGAGCAAAACTTTTAAACTTTTCCTAAAGAGGCAACAACCTCGATGTCTGGCTGATAACAAGGAGGCTTTTTACAAGTTTGAAACAATACCTAATAAACATCACTTCATGAAAAGTACAACACATCCATCTTCAACTGACGGAGTCCAAACGATGGCTATATGATTACAGTATTATTCTAAGCTGCTATGTCACGGTACATTTTTTTTATTTCATGCTGACAGAATTCCAATGTCTTGCTAAGGGACTAAAAATGAAAATCCATAGAAACAACAGCTGAATGACTCTCAGTGAAACCTGGAAAAAAAAAAAAAAATCAGTGGATGACTCATGTGCGAGGCCCTTCCGGGGTTTGTCTCGGTCCAGCCCTCTGAGAATTCTTGACGCAGCCTGGGAGGAGGCGGCAGCGGCGGGGATTGGAGAGGGGCAGCAGAGGGGTCATGTCTTAACAGGTCAGTCGCTCTGCACAACAGCATAAACTTCATCTGCAGGAAAAGCAACCGAAGAGGCCAAACAGAGGCCAAACCTCCAAATCACCACCAGCTTATATCTTTATTTAATCAGCCAATTTCACCGAGATCAAAATCAGTCCTTGAACGCAGCTTTGACAGGCAGCATCTAAGAAACGACGACAGCACTTAAACAAACTGTCAGACAAAACGACATTCAAGAGAAACCGCAGGAAATAATAAAAACTATTAATAGAGGCGTCTGACATCTGATAATAAAGCTTCAAAATCTCCAAGGGGAATAAAAGAATCTAGCAGAGAGCTGAGAGGTGAAAAAAAAAGGTGTAACGTACGATTTCAGTCCTGCAAAGATTTGCATTTTACGTAAGAACTATCCAATAGGGATGAGCCGAGTACTCGGATGAAACGAGTATCTGTTACGGATAATGTAACAGAGGCTAATTAACTTTGAGGCTAATTAGCCACTTAAAGCTAGTGATTCTTAACTCTCCAGGTTAAGCCTTGCCCACTTCCAGGTTAAACCCCAACCATCCAAGTATGGATACGGATACTTTAGTTGGTTGAATGGATACAGATACAGATAATGGTGTACTCGCTCATCCCTACTATCCAAAGTTATGAAAACTTTGGATATTCATTCTCTAACCGCTAACTTCAAATGTGTTACATGAGCCTGTGATTAAGAAAGTACATCTAAAAAAAAAACAAAAAATGCTGGAACCAGGCATAAAAATGGAAGTTAGAATACTTTAACACAGGAATGATTTTATAAATAGTAGTGGACCAAGAATAGACCCCTGTGGCATGCCTTTATTGATAGTTAGAAAGCTAGATTTTCAATTAAGCCCAAAGTGTTCCCCTTCTTATTTCAGAAATTTAAAGCTTATCCTCCTCTCCTCTCCTCTCCTCTCCTCTCCTCTCCCAGGTTGTTTGTGATGATCTAATCCGTCAGCAGAGATAACCAAGGATGGGAAGGTTTTTACTGTGTGTCAGTTAGTTGCCTCTACAACTCTTCCTGCTATCTCCCTCCAATCTTAACACTTCCACCTCGACTACTCCACAAGCTGAGACTTGTTCCCAAGCCTCTTTGTGTGCGTGTGTTGCGTGTGTGTGTGTTGCGTNAAAAAAAAAAAAAAAAGTGAGTATTTGTGACGTCAGGGCAGAAACAAATAACAGAAACAAGAAACTCCAATGTGAGTTTCAAGATGACATTAGATTTAGCAGAAGTCCTAATGAACATGGTGCTTTAATTTTTTTTCAAAATCGTGACAAGTAACGCTATTTTACACAACAATCTGTTGATGTAGGAGCATAGGGAACACATTAACCTGCCTCATTAAAACGAAGTAGAACATTTTGCCACATATACATAGTATAAATGCAGGAGTGTATGACTTTTATGACTACTCCTTGACTTGTACCACCTGTGGATACTACATAAATGTGTATTTTAACAAGATAACATGAATATGTCAAGGTGCAAGTCCACAGGGACGAGAGAAAGGGAGGGAGTCCCAGACCACACACTAACATAGATCTTCAGCTGAGAAAATAGGTTCGTTTGTGTGCACAAGTTTTTGCGATGATCTCTGAACCAGGTTAAGCTTGTGAATGGACGACAATAAGAGTTAAAAAAAAACAAAAAAAAAACAAACCTGAACTNAGGTTAAGCTTGTGAATGGACGACAATAAGAGTTAAAAAAAAACAAAAAAAAAACAAACCTGAACTCTATTTTTCACACAGAGACAAATATGGTCACGGACATCTGCATCTAAACCTCTTTCTCTTTTTTTCCCATTCTACTTGAAAGCATCTGCTGTTTTTCAGCAGCCGTGGGCTGTCCTTGGATCAGGGTCTGGAGGTGGAGGGGCACAGTGGGCCAGTGTGGGAGGAGCGTGACTTGAAGAGTAAATCTTAAAAAAATTGGAGCCAAACCCCTAAAAGTTTTGACATGGATCCTTTGTATGCCCCAGTCATAAATGCTTCACAGGCCCCATCGCTGCCTGCCTCCTAATCCCTCCTCACTGCTCCCAGAATAAGGGAGACAGCTCTGTATGATGGAGGGAGCAGCTCCCTCTTCACAACAGCATACCTGCACATCATCACGTTGATACTGCTCACCAGCACTCCTGCCCTTTCACAAGCACGGGAGTTTATCTTTTCAGACATAATGGCTTTAAACAGCCATTAGGTTATGTTGTTTAGATGTCTGCATTTTTTTTTTTTTTTTTNTTTTTTTTTTTTTTTTGCCAGCAAAGTGCATATGGGTGTGCGGGGCTCAAAGCAGGGGATAGAGTCTGCTTTTAACTCGGCCGGGCGTCTTGACTTTGAGAGGTGAGGCAAGGGCAGCGGGAGACAGAAACAGGAATGAGAGGGGATAAATGGGAAGACTGAAAACAAGAGACAATGGAAGGAGGGAGAAAAGGTGGAAAGTGTAAAAGAGGGGAGTTAGAAGTAAAAATAATGTCAGCAGATGACAGAAAACAGCCCCACCTGCTGATATTCAGCTTTTAACCAGGCATCTGCTTCCTCAGATGACCACGCACTGAGTGCTGCAGTCAAGTCTGAAAAACACTGGAAGGCTGCCTTATTACTCTAATAAAAACACGCTCATTCAGCTGTAGCATGCCCTGCGATGCCACCTTAACGTCCTGTAGGAAGAAAAGTAGATATGTGGAGAAATGTTTGCAGTGTCAGTAATAAGGTGTGCGCTGCAAAATACCTATCGAGCCATTTTTGTCTATTGATGAGTCCTAAAAGATGTATTTTTGCTAAAAACATGTCCAGCAATGTGAAATTATGTCAAACTGTTGTCAAAAGAAATTGGTTTATTTCTAAAACTGGGTAAAGATTGAGATTTTTGCATGTAATAGCGTGTGCATTTGCCAAATTAACATCAGATTAGAGTTACAGACAATGTCGGGCTTTTGCTGATTTGAGGCATCATTAGATCTTTTTTGCATTATTTAGAGCCAAGTTGTATTGGAACTGAGAAAAATACAGAATTTTCAGTCATAATAACAATTTGGATGTTGGTATAAATGTTATTCACAAGTTGGAAACTGATAAATACCAGAAATTCCATTTGGACAATGTCTAAAACCTACATCTTCCAGCATAAGTATAATCAGGTAATTTTCTCAATCCGGCACTAAAACGAGTACCATGATTGAATTACATTAATTAACTGAAGATGGCAAGCCTAATCTTTAAATTTGCCAATTATAGCCTCTCCTGCTGCAGTCTGAGGAAAGCGAGCTGAAAAATATTTCCAATATCAACATTTTGTAAGAAAGCTGAATCTGATTGGCTGGAAGAAACATCCAAATTTTTCACAAAAACTCCATGCAGACCAGCTAATATCGCCAAACTCGTCAAACTTTACAAAGAAAATTTCTTGATCACTACAAATTTTTGCAATTCTTTTTTTTTTTTGCTCAGAGACCAAGGATGCATGAACACACACACACACACACACACACACACACACACACTTGTTGGTGAGTACAGTGTATGCGCTCTCAAACTCACCATGTCACTTTAAGTTTATCGCAATTACTTCCTGATGCTTACAAACATGTAGTGAGGAAGGGCTGTTTGTTGCTGCTGCAGGTAGAGGTGGGACGTGGTTCTCTACCTGCAGCAGGTGTCTCTCCTCTCCGCTTAGGTTTTTACTGTGCTCAGAATGGATGACACGCTCTGGTCCTGCAAAGTTTCAATGGAATTACTTTACTTTATTTCCAGTTGAAACCAGGAGAGACAGAGAGAGAAACTGTGCAAGTTCTCTCTTTTTCTCAGTCTCAAAAGAGAGATGGAGAGAAATTTGTGCAGCCCTGAGTATAATCTGTCTACTGCTTTGATTCAATTTGCATTCAATTTCTAAAAACCTTTATTCATCCCTGTAAGGGCAAAAGTTCATGACAAAGGACAAAACAGGAAAATCACAGAAAAGAAAGAGTTACTAGCTATGAACTTTCTGTAAGTCAGTAGATATGATGTGAATTTTTCTATTCGTCTATTTATTCACGGGACTCCATTAGCTCCCACCTCAGCATCACTAATCTTTCTGGGGATCACAATTTACGTGTAAGTAAAGAAAGTGTCTGTAAAACTGTTTTGACAGACTAAAGATGAGACAACATGATGAGACATTGAGGACTAATATCAGGAGGTGGGCTGGTGAAGCCCCCTTAAGGAGAGACACAAAACAAGTCATTGTGAGTGACATGCGGAGGCCTGAGGAAGGGGCTATTTTCACAAGGTCAGCTGTGCCAAGGTCAGCGGAGATTCCAAATCTGTTGCTGAAAACGCTGCACAGCAACAGCTGAGATCAGGAGGAAACAAACCAATTCCTCATGAAACGACAGAGCAAAGGATGGATTCCAACGCAGCGTGGCTATTTAATATTTACAGAGAGAGAGAGACTAAAACAAAAGAGCAACGGCAAGAACAAATTAAAGCGTTAAACAAGGAAGTGATCCTGGGTGGATTCGGCTCTTTGACGTTTCCGCAGCGCACAGCTGTCACCATGGAAACCACAGTCTTAAGGGTAGCAACTATGTGAGAGGGATGGTGGAAGGGTGGAGTGATCATGAAAGACAGAAGAGAGAGAGAGAGAGAGAGAGACAAAACAGGATGCAACAGAAAGAGAGGTNAGAGAGAGAGAGAGAGAGAGAGAGAGAGAGAGAGAGAGAGAGAGAGAGACAAAACAGGATGCAACAGAAAGAGAGGTAGCGATAATATGCCAGGAGTACAACTGAAGGAGGAGTGAGGGGAAATACAGGAGAGAGAGAGAGAGAGAGAGAGAGAGAGAGAGAGACAAGCAATGGTGAACATCTTTGATGAGCATCTGGTAGAAGAGGTGAGGAAGTACCAGAATATGATTCCAGAGAGAGAGAGAGAGAGAGAGAGAAGCTGCAGCCTGGTTATATGGCTCCATAAGAGAGATGTCCACGAGTCAGCCTGTGCCAAGCCTGCTGGGAAGCACTGCAGCAGCGTCTCAGAGAGAGACGACAAACAGCAGCACTGAGCATGCTCCGCTCTCAAGGCCATGAAGAAAATGAGATTTCAGCTCTTTAGCTTCTCAGTTTATTCATTTCTCTCTGTCCATTCCACCCCTTCATCTGTCACTACCCAACTTTCACGCAACACGGCGCAGTCTGCCCGTCTCCACTCCTTCCTCCTAAACACGACTCTGCGAGAAACGCAAATTGATGATGCATCTGATAACCGATCGAATCGAACGGTGGATTGAAAGAGGCATCTATTGCGGTTATGGCTGTGCTGACTCATCACGTAACAAGACTGACTGGGATCTGAGAGAGCAAAGAGATGAGCATAGCAACACAACAACCAATGGGGCATGCAGGCACACACACACCACACACAGACACACACACCCATCTCAAAGCTCTGTAGCACCAAACTCTTACTGATCACCTCCAATTATTGGATGGCAGCCAGAGCCGAGCTGTTAATGACAGATATACATTCATATAAGACCTACAATTAAGCCCGGCTTTAATTTTTATGAGTTCTATACAGGAAGAGCTGAAAGTTATGATGTGTGTCTTTCTGATTCATGACGGAAAAGTGGTGCCTGTGTCTTTTTTTTTTTTTTTTTNTTTTTTTTTTTTTTTTTTGGGTTCAGTCATGAAATGGCAGAGCATGTGTGTATGTGTGTGTGATGTGCCTATTACTGATTGTGATTACTGATTCTGCAGGGAAACTAAAGTGTAGCAGCAGCAAAGAAGTTCAATATAAACAGCAGTTGCGTAGTAAAGTTTAGGAAAAATATATACAATAAGACTCATGACATAGAACGTACTATAAACAAGTAGTATATACAAAAAGTGTGCTATAATATCAACAACAATAAAAGTTGAAAGCCACGCCAGCAGTCACATGCAGCTGCAAAACAACATTTATACTTTGACTTCACAGATTTTATGCATCAAATTTAGGCTTTTTGTGCTGCAGAGGGCATGGTGCAAAGTCAGGAAACCTGACCCTTACGACATCACAAGGTTACTTCCTGTTTGTTGCCCATTCCCAAACCGATCCCTGACAACTACGCCTTCACTGCTAGTGTCACTTCACACACCGACAGCTGCAGAAGGACTAATTAAAAAGGTTAACCGTGGCACTCGCCTCTGTCCAACTTAAACAGGAAATATCCGTCTCCATGGATACAGACAGACACCTCGCTCATCCAGCCGCGTGTCATAATATCTTTTCCCCAAAGCAACAATCATAACAATCATATGTCATAAAAATGGTAATTTCTTTAAATTCATATGTGCATATAGTGCTAATACTACAAGTAAAGTGAATTTAAGGATAAGTGCAGTTTTTCATTCATATGAGACAAAGTCGCATCATTGGTGATCATATTATCAATGATAAAAAGTTGTCATATCATGATATTGGCGGTATTACTGTGTTGACATGTTGATTAATTTTTACATCATGCTCAACAAGAAGAAACTAAACAAGTATGGCCTAAAGTAGCAGGTCAGCGCCTGACAAATTAGTTCTTAAAAAAAAAAAGGCGCAACCACTTGNGGCCTAAAGTAGCAGGTCAGCGCCTGACAAATTAGTTCTTAAAAAAAAAAAGGCGCAACCACTTGTTTGAAAATGTTTTGGCTACAAGGCTAACTGGCTAACAGCCAAAGTTGGGAACACAACAAATTAGTTTATTTCTGAAGCAGCAACACAGGTAAATACAGTCACAATGCTGCGAGGAGGAGAGCCAATCAGCTGATTTGAGATGCAAAACAAACAGGAAGTGGCACTGACTCAGTCATGCATAGCAGGAATGTTAGCTAACTGTACTTCCTGTGATAGAAAAAGCTAACGATGGAGTGAAATTAGTAAAGCAGTGAGTTTTTGTCAGTGTTGTTGTGATGTATGAACAGTGTTAGCTTAGCGGCTAACAGTGTTAGCTTAGCCACTATGCTAACTTCAGCTGAGTTCTTGTCCTGTGGTGGATTTGGATTTCAGAGCATATTTAAGTTTAGCATAGAGGCTAATTAGCTCTGGAGTAAAAATCATAACCTGCCAAAGATCATCAGTCATTTTATTCACTGACACTATTTATGTTTTATAACAACTGAAGACGAGCAGCTCAAGTTAATCTGAGTTATTGTTTATAAGCTAAAAATATTACAGAATTTATTTCTACTTTTACTGAAGGGGAATAATCCATCATTTCTACTTTTACACATTCATTTTTCCTCATGTTGGCACGTTGTTCATATCATCTTAAAATTATTATTGCAAAAGGTATTTTTAACTGCTCATAACATGGATGCTAAAACTAGCATCAAGTTTTCTGCAGAAGCACTGCTAACAAACAGCATCTGATATGGAGAATGGGACAATAATAACGTGTTTTAAGAAGGGCTTTGGTCATCCTCTTAACAGAAATCCTCTCTGTCTTCTTAAGGCTGTCTGATTGAATCTGTCTGTCTGTCTTTGTTTTTCCTCTCTGTCTGTCTCTCTGCCTGTCTCCGTCCCTCCTGTCTCAGCAGAGATAAAGAGGTTTGTGTGACTGTGAGCAGATTGACTTGAAGATAGCGGCTGGAAGCAGATCTCATCCACCTCCTCATTCTGCTCTTTCTCTGCTGCTCTCACCCAGATGAATAGACAAACAGTCTCCCACATGCTCTCACAGTTTATCAAACACACACCCACATGGAACCAGGTCTTCACGCAAACACATATGTGTGCTCTCACCACAGAGAACAACACACACTCAATCTAAGTGTCCTAAGGCCGACAAAGTATACACTGTCACACTCAAATACAAACATACCCCCTCAAACACGCACAGATGCATACGCATACAAACACACAGGTGCATCCATGTGTAAATACAAGAAGCACATGGGTCAGAGACGCGTTCAGAGTGGACCTGTTGTCCACACACGGCATTCCTAATACAAACCACGTCCCCACGTCTGAATCATGTCTGCGTCACGCTCCATACACTTACATACGAAATCGCACACTACCGGATGACTTTCTGTTTTATCATTACATTACTCACAGGTTTACTCACTCTACAACACTCAACTTCTTTTTTTTTTTTGGGATGGAACCAAATACAGATATGTACGACGGAGTATTAGGGCCATATAACATGAAAAAAAAAAGAGAGAATCATTATTTTAAGTTTTTAAACATGAAAATTTGCCAGTTTTAAAAGTCCATATGCTTATGATAATTCGATGATTTTGCGCTAAAAGTACAAGTATTTCTTTATTGCTAAATCCGATGGAAAAGTATAATTTAATAAGGTCATGTACTTGCAAAAAAAACTCGCAAATTTGCCAGTTTAAAAACTCAAAAATTTGCAGGTTTTTAAACTGGCAGATTTATGAGTTTAAAAACTAAAAAAAAAAAAAAAAAAANAAAAAAAAAAAAAAAAAAAGAAAATTTTTAATTCTGGATAACCATTTTTAAAAAATAATGTTTTTAAACTGTAAATAATGAGAATGGGAATCAAACTACCTCACGCGTGACTATGTCTGCAGTACATGAACTTATTAAATTATACTTTTCCTTTGGATTTAGCAATAAAGAAATACTTGTGTTTTTAGCACAAATTCATCGAATTATCATTAGCATACTGTACATACTTTTAAAACTGGCAAATTTTCGAGTTTGAAAACTAGAAATCATGACCCCTTGTTTTTTTGGCTTTTTTTTTTTTTTTGNTTTTTTTTTTTTTTTGGTTTTTGTTTTTTTTTGACTTATATGGCCCTGGTACGCCGTCATAGATATTTGATCCATGTTCAACAACAGATAATATCTGAATAGGAGCCTTCGTTTTTATTCTTTTGTACTGCACAAACTTTCATGGTAAAAATAATAATAACTGCAAAACAGAAAACCCCTGAGACTACAGTTGCAGTAAATCCTTTTTATTCCAGAATTCCTCACAATGGCTAGTACAGCTGTCATATTATTGGGTAATTCATAAAACATAATGTAACACTTCAATAATGGCAAATAGCATCACGCAACCACATTCTCTCATTCATAAAGGCCGGTTACCAGCATCTTTTAGCATTTTCCTCGAAAATGACGTTATTTACATGTCAGGGAAGGAATTCACAAAATGCAAAAATGAAAATCTGTTTCAGTTTGATGGTAAACTTCAGTGAAATCTAAGTGATGTTTTAAACTATATTTGTTGCACTTGTGTTCGTGATCAATAAATGTGATAGATAAGCCAAATCAGCTGATCAGTCAGCTGATCATGATATTTTCATGCCTCAGCAGCTGCGCTCTGCATCTCTTTTGCTCTTTAACTTCTCCTTGTGGTATCAGTAAAGTTTAGTTTATCTTATTGTTGCCATGAAAATGCCACATATCAAGAATGTGTGTGTAAACAAACGTAAACTAAATAAAAATCCAGATTGGTGATTGAATTAATCAATGTTGGATTTCCTGAATCAATGATTCATTTTGTACATGTGATTAAAATGAACCTGAAGCTGCAGAGATGTAAATGACATGAGGGAAAACATGGGAAGGTTGTGGTCTTATCAGCACTCCCCCTTCAAAAACATACGTGCATCCGCTCTCGGCTTTGCATTCTTCACATCAAATCAAATTCCTTGTGCGCTCTGCGCTTGTCCTTTATCTCCAGAATGTGCTTTTAGAGCAGCACAAACATGTCACAATGAGGACACTGAGAGGAGTTTCACACAGAAAGCAGTTTCTTGGTCAAATCATTTACATTTTTGCTTCTGCCTCTCAGGCCCGAGCTTTGCCTTATCGAGAGTCTTGCTTATCTCTTTGTTTGTTTTTCGCCAATGTAGGCTTTTCCTGGAAAACAGGCCACTGCGCATGTGGAAGCTTAGATCATGCTTTGGCGGCATAAGCCCAGATCAAGGCAAACTCAATTCAGTGAGCTTGATAAGTGGGCAAGAGCGTGGCCCCTGTTGATGGGTGCCAGGATGGCTCACACTGTGCTCTGGCAGGCCAGACGTGGCTAACGGAAAACCAGGGCTGTGGTGGGTCATCTCAGCCCGACAAGACGGCTTCACGGGCCCAAAAAACACTCTCCACCCCTCTGAGGCAGCTAAATCCACTGCCAAGCGCACCAGTGACTGACAAGGCCAGAACCAAAGGGAAGGAGGTCAAAGTGAGCTAAAGCTGCAAGGCGGGAACCGGTGTGAGCAGCTTAGTGATGGAAGAGCAGTTACAAAGTTACAAAGCCCAAAATCTAAAAGCTGAAGCGTTAATCACTTCACCACAAAGCCACAAAAAACGCAGCACAAACAACAATAAGCTGCTGGAAAGAAAAGGACTCAAATCATAATGTCACAGTAGAAGTCCATTAAACGCCAATAAACAAGCACTAGCAATATAATGTAAAAGTTTTCCTGTCAGATGAAAACCACGTATCTCCAGAGAGAGAGAGAGAGAGAGAGAGAGAGAGAAAGAGGACAGAAGAAAGGAAAGATTGAAAATAGAAAGGATTTTTTGATGTTGAAGGTGAAATCAGAATTTGAAGGACAGAAGTAAAGACACAAGGAGATGGAAGAAAGGAACGGGAGTGATGAAAAAAGAAGGAAAGATGCAAGAAAATAAGGAAGGAAGGAAGAAAAAGACAGAAGGAAAGAAAATATTCAGGAACTGAATAAAAAGAATCTACAAGCTATCAGATTTGGCAGGAAAAACAGAAATCAGCATGTAATGGAAATACTCGAGTAAACGTAACTTGAACTTTCACCTCTGGCTGCAGGTCGTGTTTGTTTGACTGTGTCGACTCATTTAACCACAGGAGGCAGACGGAGGTCAAAAGTTTGACCCAGAGGACGAAAAGAGAAGCCGTCCTGCGTCTGATTTGATTGCGGTGGCAGGTTCGGGGCTGTTTTGGAAGGCTGGCTCGCCTGCAGAGCTTTCCTGGCTCGTGGCCATTTCAGCATGATAACTGCCTGCTTGCGAGCCTAATGTCATGAGACAACACAGGAATGAAAAGAAACATGCCTAGACAATGCAAAGCAAAAGTACACATCCCAACAGATGCGAAAGAGGAAAAAAAGCGGAAATGGGGCTACAGGGCTCGCACTGCAGGGACTTTCTGTAACACACACATCTCACGCTGCCTTTCACGAGTACAGCACAGGAATGTTGCTTTCTCGTTTTGGTGAAACACCCTCGCGGTTGAGGGGTATCGANGTACAGCACAGGAATGTTGCTTTCTCGTTTTGGTGAAACACCCTCGCGGTTGAGGGGTATCGATATCACAAGGCCGATAGATTCCTCTTTTGTCTGCTTTTGCTGCAGTGAGGTGACGGTAGCGTGCTGGTCTGTGGGGCAGCTGGGACACATCTCAGTTCACCCATGCACACACACACACACACACACACGCTTAGCGAAGCTTGCTCTATGCTGCTGCTCACTATCTTTCAACAACAAGCCGAGCAGGGACCAGACGGAAAGAGGTCCTATTTGTGCAGGAAGATAAATACGCTTGTGCACCCAGTCCTGTCCCCTCCAGATTACAGCAACACAATAATGAGCAGGAGCGCCGGTGGAAGGGCAGAAGAAAGCAGGGCTGAAGGACAGAGTAACAGCCTACTTCCAAAACACACACCCACACACACATACCCATACACGCAAGAGTAATCACTGGCAAACATACACATGCGCATAGCTTTTATCTCTTATTATTGCACTACGATCGTCAATAATTATCAAAGGTAATTAAAGGAGCTTATCACAGGTGCTTTGCATTTAAAAGGAAAGCAATTCATGCATGCTGTTCCTGATATTTCTTAATAACTTGTGCATATAAGTGGGACAAGAAGTACTGAAATAATTTACTTATGTAAGAGTAAACAAGTTTCAGCAGGAGGATTTACTCAAGTGTCAAAAGTAGAAGATACTCGTGATGAAACAAACGGTTCCTTTCAGTGCAATAAAATAATGAAAATCTTCCAAACTGAGCATAAAAGGAGGGAAATAAGGAAAGATCAGAGGGAAGGAAAAAGGAGGGATGAAAGGGAGATGTAAGGAAACAAAGTTGGAAGCAAAGAAGGAAGAAAAGGACAAAAAAAGGAAAGTAAGGACAAAACAGAGAAATAAAGACAGAAAGAAGACACTACAGAAGGAAGGAAGGAAGGACAGAAAAACAGAAAGAAGCAAACAAAGTATGTAAAATTTAAAAGGGACAAACAGATTTCATTATAAATAGATTTCCATATTCTTATTTTCATTTAGGATCTATTTTTAAACCTTTGCAGTGCAGTAATGAGTTAAAAACGCTACTAGCCATTGCTGTAGCATTGCTGTGCATACTGTGTGAAAACAGGGCATTTCAGGTTCTGTCTCATTAAGGCCCCCCCCCTCCCAAAAAAGCCTGTTATCACACAATAAAAATGAAGGGAAACAACAAAAAGCATAATGTGACCCGTTTATATCTGTAAAGTAACTAGCCACTGTGTTTAGAGTACAAATATATATCGTATTTCCCTGAAAATGTACTGGAGCGGAAGTGTAACTCAAAATTGTGCAAGTGTACTTGAAGGACCATATCGGTGGTTTTGCATGTTTGATCCCAATATATACAGGACCTGCATACATGTTACTGGAGAGGTACATACAGTATTAGAATTGCTTTTCCTATCTTCCAGACTGCAGGTGAAAAATTTAATTTTAAAGTGGGAGTTTCACCTGAACATTTGATTTTTGAAAGATTAAGGGATATGGAAAAAGAACGCAAAAAATTAAATACAGTTGTATGTTTCATAAAATATTTGTCAGGAACGTAACATGTATTGGGCTTAAAAATGCAAAATCACAGGTCTGGTCCTTTAAGTTACTCTCGTGTTCTGTTGAATATGAACATGAATTAAATCCCCCCTGGGGATTTTACTATCTTTTGCCATCTTTCCCAAATCACTGGGCTTGGAGAAGCTCCAGAATGAACCACGCGATGATGTCACCGTGAAAAAGGCATGGAGTGGGTGTGGGTGTGACCATTCTGAACGAACGAGAGCTGAAACATAAAAAAAAACGCATAACTATTCAGCGGTGCTTGCGTGGAGTTATTTACAACTTGTATTGTGAGTCAGCAATGTCCCAATCTTGTATCAGCTCCTCCTCCTCCGTGTTAAAGGACGGTTACGCTCAATCACGGACCGCAGAATGAAGCAATTCATCCCGCGCTCTGCTATGAATGCATATTTTCCTCCACCTGTGCTGAAACAAAACTCAGCCTCGAACTGCGAGACCCCTTCGCTGTTCAGGGAAACATGATTTTTTTTTTTTTTTTTTTTTNTTTTTGTCCTGGTCCACTTCCAAACAGCACTAACAAGCCATTCCATTCTGTTTAAAGTCTTTTCATGTTAAGACACACATCAATCCACACCTACAACATACCTGAGGAAACAAACCTTCTCTCAGGATATGTACTGTGTGTGTGGGGCGAACATGGCCGGACACGTCCCTTAAACACACCGGGAGGCGCCCAGCGGGAGTGCCGGCAGCCCCTCTTTTCAACACTTCAGNCGTCCCTTAAACACACCGGGAGGCGCCCAGCGGGAGTGCCGGCAGCCCCTCTTTTCAACACTTCAGCATGCTGCACACAAACACAGTTGCCCTTCCCATGGTCCTTTTGTTTCCTATCCTTCTGTTGATGTTCCTGTCATGGACGACGTCTGCCTTCAGCGGACATCTATAACCGACATATTATACATACAGTATATGTTACAATTTTGGATAAACGTGGAGCTTTTTTTTTTCAGGATGCTCACTATGCTTAAATTGTTATGGAAATGCAGATAAGCTTCTAAAAGTAGCCATGTTACAACTGACGCGGGGAAAACATGCATATACTTGCCGACGCGTGGAACTATAGCAAATGTACTTTACAAAAAAATTCAGAAAATTACTCATAGAATAACACACCCATGTGCTGGCAACCATGCACACAGGAGAAATTTGCAGAAATTGCCTGCATTCCTTCTGAAACGCAGTCAAGCTGCAGCAGACAAAATGCAATCAGAAGCGACTCGAGGCGCTTATTGCGCATTTCCAAAGAGTTGCAAAGATAGTGCTTTGACCATGTGAGTAAACACGGTCAGAATGTCGGAATGTCGCAATCTTGCAATCACAAGAATTAACAGAATTTCAACCAATCCCCATATTATTTAGAATAGTTTGCAATGTTCCCCTAAATCCCATAATATTTCCATAAACTATGCTGAAATTGAAAAATTGCTTGCACATTTTTCCCCATCAGTGCCATTTTTTGGCATCAAACAAACCATTTCAGAACCAGTGATGCAAACCCAGGACAAACCTAATCCATCTGACCTCAGCAATCCAAATTCGTTGCAGATATGCAGACTTTATTTCCCCTGAAATGAACTTCTAAGGTGGAGCTCGCTGCCAGGCTTCACCCCAACCCCCCAAATCGCTGCAAATGCAGGTATTTCAGGAATATCAAAAAGTCACTTTTATGTTGAACACAGATGCTGACACAACAGTAGGCGCATGAAAAATATGAACTAAATGCAGCCTTAAAGGACCATGCCACCATTTTCCATGTTTGAGCCTAATATATTCAGTTT
Organism: Lucifuga dentata; assembly: GCA_014773175.1. Taxonomy (NCBI): domain Eukaryota; kingdom Metazoa; phylum Chordata; class Actinopteri; order Ophidiiformes; family Bythitidae; genus Lucifuga; species Lucifuga dentata. The sequence goes on from VXCM01001254.1 coordinate 31,317, forward strand.
TCATACATGTTACGTTACTGACAATCATTTCCCAAAGGATGAAACCGTATTTCAGCTTTCCTGATATTTTGCTAAATCTCTTAATCTTTCAAAATCAAATATTCAAGTGATACACCCACCTTAAAAATCCATGTTTCTCCTGCTAATAGTTACACAGCCTTATGAAGTCACAGTCCTTTAAATTTTTCCATAAACGCAGGTCTTCTTTTGGGACTATATTCCCCGGTGGAGGCATACATTCACTCCACGCTTTTTATTGAGCTTAAACGCTAAAATTACATAACTTCTAAAAAAAACCTAAGTACACGTCTTGTTGTCGATGATGGATTACCTATCCCAAGAACATTTCAAGTATCAACAAGTTGATTTTAATAACAGAATGAACTGAAACCAGTGGAGGTCTGGAAGGTAGGAAAAACATTTTTAATTCACCGTTTCAGTTTTATCCTTTGGGAAATGATTGTCAGTAATGTTACATGTATGAAAATTGAATATATTAGGCTCAAACATGCAAATTGGGTGGTACGGTCCTTTAAACGCCTGGCTGAGGGTCGCCCACGAGGTCACACACTGCTCAAAATTTGAAATAATGCTTGATGTAAATGCACCTTCATCGAAGATCGGCTAAGTGAAGAGGTGCAGAGGAAGGGGGGGGNAGAGAGAGAGAGAGAGAGAAAGAGAGAGAGAAAGAACAGGTGAGGAAGTACCAGAATATAATTCCTCCATGAGTGATTATAAAGACGTGTGAAATGGGCGGTAATTCCTGGCAGGAACTCTACAGGGGTTTGAGGAACATGCCTGTCGCATGCAGTAGAAAAAATCTTCACGACTGATATGTAAAGGCTAGAAAGAAGGTCAAACCAACCAACGGGGATCCGGCACAGCTAAAGTTCTGGTCCTCATCAAAATTTGTAAAGCAAAGAGAAACAGAGACAAACTGGTCAGCTGTAATGAACGCAGAAGAACCGTGAAAACCAGGAAGCATTGAAAGTCCATTTCTCTAAACGTGCACCAGGCGGTATTATTATTTTGTTTTAACTTTTTATGTATTCAGCATTTTTTAAACATTTTCTAAAAGAGAATCTAACAATCAGACATAGAACCAAAGAAGAAATCCATCCAAAGGAAACAAATCTAACTTAAAATCCACACAAATCCTTTACTTTATGCACTTTATATGCATTGTTGTCTTGTCCATTCTCTTTTCGTCCAGTCAGGTCATATTTCCTTCTTTCTCTTGTATTCCATCCACTTGTCTACTGTAGCTGCATTTACATGGACCCTAATATTCCGCTAATAATCAGAATAATCGCCCAATCAGAATAAAAATGTCTCATGTAACCACCTCAATCAGAAGAGACTGGCCTGATCCGGGCCGATCGGAAGGAATTTTCAATCAGGTTGAGAGGGGTGGTTTAAACCTTTCATAATCTGTTCAATCGGAAAATATTATCTTAATAACCATGTAAATGCTTAATCTGATAGTTTCTCTCTGGTTGGAATAAATCTATTCTTTCTGTGTATAATGTAACATGTATGAAAATTGAATATATTAGGCTCAAACATGCAAAATAGGTGGTATGGTCCTTTNGTAACATGTATGAAAATTGAATATATTAGGCTCAAACATGCAAAATAGGTGGTATGGTCCTTTAACTTGTGTACTCTCTTGAAAAAAAAATCTGGCACACGTATCCCATGATTCTCCGTTACTACATGCTCTTTGCTGCAGATCTGGATCAAGATGCAGATTACTAAACATTTTCTGTAATTAAAATATCAAATTTATGGGACTGTGCAGCAGCGGCGGAGCTCAGCGCTATCTGATGGCTCTCTAGTTTCACCTGGATAGATGTTTCCAGCATGTGTTTCTGTGCTGGATTATCCAGTGGAAAATTCCTGCCTATAAATAACGTCTATTTACCTGATGCTTTGTAGCGCTTCTCTAATAGAAAAAATATGACGCTGCTCACTTTTTTAAAGTTGTGTTTTCTTAGCTGACGTTAGCGTACAGTCTTAAAATAAGTCTGTAAGGTAGCACATACATATTTTAAGATTTGGGGTGATTTTGGGCTATAAATAAACTAAAACTGAAGTTGACATTGAAGAAATTAAGCTGTTTACACAAAGCTTTGATACCCTGTGATTGAGGATCCGTGTGTTTTCATCTATAAACCAGTTTATGGGACATTATGGAATGTGTTTTCTTTGCTGTTCCACCCACACTTAGAAAGGTCCACCAGCAAAACAGCATGAAACCGTGACTGCGAGCTTCACCCTCCTTCTTTACACGAGCAATAGCAGGTTACATGTACCCCTACTACATGCAAAAACAATGAAGATCCCCAGTAATTTGTGTGATCCTGACACTCCTGATGACAAGTATGTTGTTACTGGCAATTACAGTGTTCATAAGAGTATCTATCAAACGTAAAGCTCACGGTGTCAGTATGAGTTTGAACATGACATCGAGAACCAAAAGAGAAGAGGAGTTTGATTTTTTTACACGTCACGGTAACACGTTCGATAGCGGAGCGAGACGATGTTTCTAAGCTTTGAAAAATGAGTTTACTCTTAGAGTTTAAAGAGGACATATTCTTCCCTTTTTGTTATTTTTCCTCATCTTTATAGAGTAATGTAATAGGAGTTTGTGTTGAAGGTTGTTAAAGTGTCAGAACGTGAGGGTGAAGCCTACAGAAATTCATCCAGCGTGGGGCTGGTGCACGCTCAGCATGGCTGGAACGCTGACACTCATTTTGGCAATGAAATGGACCTTCCATGTGTCCTGTGAACCATGTGTTCATGGTTCTTGCGCTTCGATGCCAGCACGGTGGCGCTGTAGAGCACGACTTCTCGGTTTGGTCTTCTTTGAGCTTCACATTTCAGCTGTGTTGATTTTTCCAGCAACAGAAATGTTTCTTGAACTCTAGAGGTCAGCATCTCTTGATCTGGCATCCATTTAGCGGTCTTTATAATCATCATGGAGGAATCATACAGGTGTCGGTACTTCATCACCTCCTCTGCCAGTCGCTTGTCAAAATCATTGTCCCTTTGTCTCTCTCTCTCTCTCCCAGGAAGGCGTATTTACGTACATCACATTATTTCAAATTTTGAGTGTGCACGATCTTATAAACGACCCTCAAATGCAGCCAACACATTTTGACCAGCATTTTTTACATTTTTTTTTTAAATGTACTTATTGTACGTTTAAAACAAACATATAAAAATACTGGTACCAGTATTTTTGTTATGATTCTTTTTTGAATTCTGCTCTAATTAAGGCTTTTATGTTATTGAGTTTCTAATTCAGTTGAGCTGCTGCCCTGTCTTATTAATTAATTAATTAATTTATTTATTAGTTATTTAATTATTTTTCCTTTCTTATCCATGAGGTGTATATTGTTTGTAAATATTTGCCTTATATTATTATTGTTAAGTTTTGTTAAGTTTAGAAATTTTAAAAATAAAAGGGATTAAAAAAAAACAAACATATAAAAGACAAACAAATCCAAACATCATCATTCACAAAACTCAATCATATTCTGCATTCACTACAAAAAAAAAGGAATAAAATCTTTTTTTATCTCATGCAGGAGAGGCAGGAAGCTATAGGCTTATACAAAGACGTCTCCTCAAAACATTCAAACATAATCAAAACCTAAGCCCAAAAAAGAACAATAAAACAACTGCAAGACCAAAAATGATGAGACTAATAATTATTTTAAGTAACAGAATTATAATTGTCTTAGGTTCCATGATTTTTAAAACTTTTTAAAACTCTTACATCACATTTTCTGCATGTAACTGTTGTGTCAGTGTCCATGTTAAGCAAAATCCAGCCTTAAGACAAACCTGTAGGTCCTGATCTGCCCTTTTTCTTTTTAATAACATGTTGACGTCAACATGTAACACGTGATGTATGCATGTCATCCAGAGTTTGGTCAGCATCCATGTTGCCAGCTCAGGCCTGATGCCGCTGACCAATCATATAACATGAGTCTTAAAGAGACAGCACCTGACATGTTTTCACTCAGTGTGCAGAGCAGAGCACCAAGGGTCAGTACAGGTGGATCATTGTGTGTTTTTTTTTTTTTTTTTTTTTTTTTTTTGCAAATTAACGCATTGCAAAGGTTTCAAAACAGATGCGAAATGAGAATAAGAGGCTGGAAATCTGTGTTTAATGCTGCTGCTCAGGTTATCTTCCTGCTTCGTGACGGCAGTTTAACTCCACTCTGCCTTTTAAATCATTCAGTAATTTGCAGCTATCTTGGGCTGCAAAACTCATCCTCCACAGGCTGCAGCCAGTGCATGTCATTAAATATTTAAAAGATTTTTTCTGAGCACAGCATGAAAGATTGTCACCAGAATTAACTCTTTAAAGTCTCAATAATAATCAGAATTGCATCCAAAATCATGAACCAGAGCAAAAAACCAGAGCTAAAGTAGGAATTTACAGCGATAAAGACAACACTGCGCTAAATCAATAAAACAACAAAATCCCGCCTCACCTGCATGTTTAAAGGGCCATGTGTTACAGATTTCTGTGTTATGTTCATTTAGGGGTCTATGTTGAAACCTTTGCAATGCTTTAATGTGTCAAAAAACACACAGTTAAACGGCCTTGCTGTTGTTTACAATTCTGGCAGAAATGTCAAGATTTCAAGCCAAAATCTATCATCATGTCTTGTAAAGGATTTTTACAGTGCAGCTCTGTAGGCTGTAAATGAAAGAAAAATTCAGCGGAATGTAAATTTACAAGAATAACTTTAGACTCTAGAGGATTCATGTGGAATGATCAATGCAGAACATATTTGTTAGCTGAGTTTTGCAGATTTTGTTTATCTTTTTTGTTGGTTTTATTGTTTAAAGCTGACGTTAGTTTTGAGTTTAAAGGTCTAACAGTGTAAAGATGTTTTTGTTGCTTCACAGATTTCTTTCTGGCTGGATCTCCTGGACTTTGGGTTTTCTTTTTTTTTTTTTTTTTTTTTNTTTTTTTTTTTTTTTTTTTGATACGATTTTGGCCTCAGAGTCAAACAACTGCTGTGAATTCCCAGCGGACTCATCCCCTTCAACTTTTCCGTGTTTCTCCTGCTTCCTGATCGTGATCGTATACTGCCTCATTGTGGTGAAGGCGACATTCTTCACTGAGCTGGAAAAATCTCAGGCCTCACCCACAGGCAGAGATCGCTGATCACTAAGCCTGTAGCCAATATATCAATCAATCAGCTGATCGGCCTTTATATTTATGTACATAAAATACATACATTTGACCCNCCCCCCCCAAAAAAAGGCCAGTCATGATAAAAGATAATGAAAATGGAAAAGAAAAAGAAAGTAAAAACATCTAAGAAAAATGAAAGCAAACAAAGCTAAAGGAAACTGTGGAGATCAATGCATGCATAGACAAAAGTCAGGAAAAAAAAAACTATAAAATATCAAGCAGGATAAGATCATAAGAAAAATAAAACAAATAAACATTAAAATATTAAGAAAATAACAGGAAAATTCAATAAAATCTGTAAAAAAAAAAAAAAGCTAGAACACAGAACAATGAAATGGATAGTGGGTAAATATGATAATTAAAATAAGAATAAATTAACTAAAAATCATAAAATCATAAAATAATAGGAAAGTTAAATAAAAGCTCGCTAATTAGCTATACATGTAAAAATAATAAGTAAATGAAGGGACAAATAACTAGATTCAGATAAATAAACAGGTAAAAGACAAACAAAAAAGTCAATAAATCAGGATTAAAACACATAAAGTCACAAATACAAACAGACTAAAAGAAAGAAAAAACAGAGAATGAAGTTGTCAATATGGAAAATCATTATTAAAGAAATCATGCCAATTTTATGCCAGGCAAAATGAGATTTAAGCTTATGTTTAAAAATATCAACTGATGCCATCAGCGAACACAAACATGTCAAGTAAAATCAGATATGATCCGATCCGTCCACCCATCCACTAAACCCGGAATATATCCACTGGTGAGAGGCAGGTTACATCCTGTACAGGTAACTAATCTGTCACAGGGCAAACACACACACACACACAAACTCCTTCAGGCATTTTAGACTTTCTAGGTCACCTGACCTGCACGTCTTTGTTCTGTGGGAGGAAACCCACACCGCCAGAAAGGCCCAGTCAGATTCAAACGTTTTCGCTGTAAGCTGACGTGCTAACCAGCTGTGTCACCGTGCTGGTAAAATTTCTTTAGCTTTTCCAAAATCAACTTTCACCTGATTTTACAGATACAACGCAGAGCTGCTTGGAGACTATTATTTGTGATATTTTGTACTAAATGCTGCAGCACTGCAGTGGTTTGTGCATATATCAGAGTTAGTGTGTGACTGTCTGCTGATGGAAAATGCTGCTCAAAATTTCAGCGGCAGCCAAAATCTCCACTTGTAAAACGGTGGAAAGGAGAGAACAGCGTGTTCGAAACAAACCAGTGTTTTATACTGAGGCAATGATGACTTATTTGTCAGGTTTGTAATATGAACATGCGGTAAATGCAGCAATAAGCCATGTAATAATGTAATAGTTGTAGAAGAAAATGGGATATTTGTGAGACAGAAACAGCTCAAATGAGAGGTCATACCTCCACCAAGGCCAACAAACATCTGATTTAGCTTTTTTTTTGCCAGCAAAAGTCCAGATTTGTATTATCATGACCTTGAAAGCATATGCATAAAAAGATTTATCAGGAAAAATGAATTGTACAGCAATATTTTAGACATCATCATCTCTTGCATGTTTCTATTTGTTTATGTACAATATAGAGCACATTCTTTATATTAATAAAGTATAATTTTTTTTATATTATACCAATATGTCATATCAAAATATTGACAAAATTGTGGCCTGACTTGAAGAATTTTCACATCACACGTAAGAAGATTGGAAATAGCGGGACCTGACTAATTAGTTCCCCTAAAAGGAGCTGCATCTGTTGGATGGAAATGGTTTAGCTAAAAGGCTAACAGGCTAACAGCCAAAGTTAGGAACACAACAAATTTGTTTCTCCACCTGCAGCGGAAACACACAGGTAAATACAAAGACAGTCACAAGTCATGTGAGGAGGAGAGCCAATCAGCTGATTTGTGATGCAAAACAAACAGGAAGTGACGCTGACTCAGTCAGGCATAGCTGGAGCATTAGCTAGCTGTATTTCCTGTGGCAGAAAAAGCTAATGGTGGAGTGAAATAAGCAAAGTGATGACTTGTAATGTATGAGTAGTGTTAGCTTAGCCACTATGCTAACTTCAGGTGAGTTCTTGGCTTGTGGTGGATTTGGACTTCAGGNAGTGTTAGCTTAGCCACTATGCTAACTTCAGGTGAGTTCTTGGCTTGTGGTGGATTTGGACTTCAGGGCGTATTTAAGGTTAGCATCATAGAGTCTATTTAGCATCATAACCTGCCAAAGATCAAATCTGATGACATCATCAGTCATTTTATTTGTGTTTTATAACAACTGAAGACAAACTAAAGCTAATCTGAGCTACTGTTTACAAGCTAAAATATTACAGGATTTAGTTATTTCTACTTTTACTGAAGAGAAAAACTCGACTGTTTCTACTTTTACACTGATTCATTTCTACTCATGTTAGTACAGTCTGTAGTATTGTTTACTTCTGAAATCACCATGACAACATAGTTCAGTGTTACATCGTTTACCCACCAGATGTGGAACAGGTATAAGTTGCACCTGTTGGTGGTTCATCATAGGATATACTTGCCAGATATTCTTTTCATTTCAAGCTTGGTGTTGAAAAACACGCTACAGTATCTTGCAATGTTAAAGAAAAAATCCCATAAGATCCAGGGTAGAAGTAATGGGAGCTATCAATGTTCCCATGGTCCTATGTTCCCAGGATATAATGTTCCCAGGGCCCTATGTTCCCAAGGTCCTATGTTCCCAAGGTCCTATATTCCCAGGGTTCTATATTCCCAGGGTCCTATGTTCCCATGGTCCTATGTTCCCAGGATCCTATATGTTCCCAGGGTCCTATGTTCCCAGGATCCAATGTTCCCAGAGTCCTATGTTCCCAGGGTCCAATGTTCCCAGAGTCCTATGTTCCCAGGGTCCAATGTTCCCAGGGTCCTATGTTCCCAGGATCCAATGTTCCCAGGATCCAATGTTTCCAGGGTCCTATGGTTCCAGGATCCAATGTTCCCAGGATCCTATTTTCCCCAGTTCAATATTCTGTTAAGACACATTAAGTGTATGTTAACAGAATAACCCTAACCCATTCAGATACGTTCCCAGGACTCTGGGAACATAGGAATGACCGCAGGGGAGTGTACCTATGTTTCTATGCTCCTATGTTCCCTGGGTCCACAGAGCTGGGGAACATAGGACCCTGGGAACATCGGAATGACCCTTAAGTAATACGGGGAAACAATATGCTTTAAAAAAAAAAAAAAAAAAAANAAAAAAAAAAAAAAAAAAAAAAAAGCACATTTTGCTGCTGATTTCAGATGCACAAAATATCTCTCATTGGCTTTTATTTGTATGTGAGAAATTTAAAAAAATGATCTGCCACTTCTTGTAATACCTCATACTGCCATTTTCTCCACTTTGTCTCTTCGCAGTCCTCCTCAGTTTAAACGTCAAAGTAATACATTCGCGTGTTTGAAGCGTGAGGCTGTTTGAGCAACGTGGAGCGTTTGATTCATTTGAGATGAAATTAAAAGCTGTAAACTGAACGGCACTGCAGGTTTGTTGAACGTAGAATAAGCCCATTATTCTGCATCAGCCAGACAGAACTCCGCATTACAGCATGGAAATCTTTAATCATCCTGAGCGTTGCTTCGGTGTGTGTGAAATCAAAGCGAAGGTTTAACAGACATTCAGAAAAGTGGAAAATATCTGAGCACTTAAAACTCTCATGTAGAACTAAACTGGTCATACCTCAGGTCTGTGCTGCAGCATATTAGAGCAGAATCAGGCAGAGATAACAACTTCGGTTTGTGTTATTCTTACAGCTTTAGCTTGTCAGAGGCAGCAGGTCATTTTTCAACAGGACTGGTTCCATGCTTTTTGTCATGATCAGAGAAATTATTGCCAAGATTTTGACTTTACTGTAGGCTATCAAAACAACACTTTGATTAGTTTTGATTTTCTTTTAAGTCTTTTAAATTAAAGTTCCATCCTAAGAAAAGCCTTCAGTGCTTCTGTTCCTGGAAATCCTTTGGCTAAATGAACATTTTGTATCAACATATGATAAAATAAATTAACTATTCTCAAGAAAGAAATAAAATTTGCAGATTTGAACGTTCTTATTTTCAATTAGGGTCTGTTGTGAAATCTTTGCCATGTATTAAAGGAGCACATCGGTAGTTTTGCAAGTTTGAGACAAACATTTCCAAAACATACTACTGGAGCAGTAAATTTTAGATTAGTTTTTCCTACCCTCCAGACTGCCTTTAGTTTCAGTTCATTCCAGTACATTATTAAACTCAACTTGTAGAGAACTGAAAGGTGCTTGAGATACTTAATCCATCGCAGCAAACATGACATATATTACATTTTTTAGTTGAGGTAATTTTATTTAATCAATCCAGCAGAGCTGCATGGAAGAAAATGTGTCTCCACCAGGGAATAACGTCCCAGGCGAAGACGACTTGTACAGAGAAATTAAAAATGGCTGTCCGTTTTACATTCAAACGTGTTAGAAGGCCAAACATTGAATTTTAAGGTATCACTTGAACATTTGCTTTTGAAAGATTAGAGGATTTGACAAAACAACAGGAAAACTAAAATATGGTTTTATGTTATGGAAACTGGTTATATGCAGGAAGTATTTACTGGGCTTGAACATCCAAAATATATCAGAATAAACAGATATAGTCCTATACTGTGCAAAAAAACCCTACTGATCTACTCCTGCTCTCTCTTGCTACAGCACCACTGTGCACACCGAGTGAAAACTACTCTTCAAAGAAACCTGCTCTGTTCTGATTGGCCCGTTGCGATATGGCTGATGCTGTGCAAACAATCAATGTATTGAAATGTATGCTGATGTCAATATATTACAGAAGTAAAAGACTAATCAAAAAGGTGACTCTATTATATTACACTTTAAAAATGAGGAAAAATAACAAAAAGCATAATTTTTTTCTCTTTAATATTGATTATAATGAATTGGCTCTCTTCACTACATTACTAACAAAACCAATCAAAGTGTGAGCTGAGCTGGAAAACAGGAAACGCTGAGCAGCACGTGGTTGGGTCATTATGAAGCCTGCATGTGCGAGGCGTGTTCCTGTTTCACAAACTCATCTGGGACATCATGACTCTGCTTCATATTTTTGTCAGCAATCTTCCAGCATGAGTGGGTGAACTCTAACCAGCTTAAATTATCCCACGTAATATGAGATTTCTCTGACAAGAAGAAGAAAAAAAAAAAAAAAAAANGTTAAAAAAAAAAAAAATCAAGTGAAAGTGCTTTTTGACCCTTTTTTCCTCATGTCAATTAGTTAAGAGTTAATAGATACCTTACTTTGGAAAATCCTCAGGTATTTCACACCTCGACTCCCACAGCTGACTCCAGACCAGACCCAGCAAAGCATCCAGAGCCACACGAGTGGCTGCCATGCTCATTAAACTCCAGAAAATAACATTGTTGGATGGATGAATAACTATGATACTGTAATCTTAGGTCATTACCACTAGTGGGGCAAAAATGTTGACCTGAGGGTGTTGTACCAGAGAGCTAAAGTGTTGGGAAAATAGAAATTGTGACCTCATGGTGGTGAAACGGGAAAATTCAGGGTATCCTCAAAAATTAAAGGAATGTGTTTTCTCACAATTTGGACTTTAATGTTTCTGTAATGCCAACTAAGTGATACCAATAACTCTGATTAATATTAGGGGTGTTCAGATGAAGTGTTTTATTATTAATCATGCGTATAAAATGTCATGGTTTCTAAATCCAAAGACAAAAAGTTGCTAGGTTACATGGAAAAAAGGTAAATTGAGTCTTCTCTTAGTGTGTCTAGTATCGTCTTTCTTTTGCAGAGTGGAGGGATTCAACATCCTAGCCTTTAAATGGTCAGTATGGAGCATTTAGTGTAAAAAATTATGTATTATAAATGATCAGAGTATACGATGGATATCAAGTTTGCAAAGCATACCAATGAAAAGTCACAGCTAAAGGATAAAACATCTTAAATGCTGCAGAATCTTAGAGATCAGCATCCAGCCTGCATGGCCAAGTCAACGTAAAACACCCCACTAGCTAATGCTAGCAGCAGGTTTAAGCTAAAACACTCTACTAATGTTAAGAGCCAGATTTAAGGCTCAAAACATTTGAAAATTGGTGATTTTTATGTTTTTTTAGTTTCCCATTTCTTACAAACCTGTTTTTCCAGTTCATTTATTTGGCAATTACTGTGAACATGCATCTTAAAAGTAATAATAATAATAATAATAATAATAATAATAATAATAATAAAAAGAAAACACAGCTAGGATAATAATTCACAATAAAGAGGTCCTGACAATTGTTTAAAATTAATACCAAATTTTACTTAAGTTTCTTTTCTTTTTTTTTCCCCCTTACTTTTTTGTACTATATTATTTTGGTTGTCAAAGACAGGAACAGTGAAGGTTTCCTGCCTTATTTGTGTAGTTGTACATGTTTTATTTGCAGGACCAAAAAATACTCATGCTGACAGCATTTGTTTTTATGTGTGTATGTGTGTTACATTACAAATAATCGTGAAGCCGTAAGTATTTCTCTGACTATAATCACACTTTCTAAAACTCAGACCATGACATCCCTGCTTAGTATAGAGGAGAGAAGGCCTCAACAATGAAGAATAACTGGTGAGTTTAGCAAATTTAGCTCTATTTAATGTCCCAACCTCTAATAAAGACCAGCACAAAGCCTCTGGATCTGAGACTGGCACCCACACAGTTGATATGCCAATCCAGAATTAGTCTAAATTACATCCTGTAGGAGTCAACTACAATGCAGGTAAAAGTTAATGTTTTAATGTAAAAAGTAATAAAGAGTTTTAAGAGGAAAGACAGCACAAAAGCCTGCAGTCAAACTGCTTTGCAACAGCTGTGCACTCCTAACAGGTACTGACCATGACCTGAAACATAAACCTGTAGCCNACTGCTTTGCAACAGCTGTGCACTCCTAACAGGTACTGACCATGACCTGAAACATAAACCTGTAGCCTCCGCCATAAAAAACAGTCTGGAACTGCAAAATGGTGGCTTTTGTACATTAATAAAAAAAAAGAGTCCCAATATGCTCACCATATCACTAAGAGCTTTCATAATTTTGTCTTTTGAAATGGGGAATGTGAATCTGAGCGACTATGAGAATGTGTCTAACAGGAGGAGAAAATGAGAGGCCAATTACTGTAACTCTGCTGTACGTCTTATAAATATACATCAAGCTTCCTGTCAGAGAGGAGCAGCAGAGATTCAGTGGAGCGGAAAGTTGACATAAATTACGCAGCGAACATGACAAACAATCACACCAACATGCAGTAAAACCTCAGTCAGTATCCACGCTTCCTGTCCTGGTACAGCCGTGACAGCCGAAAACACTTCACTCATTCTTACGGAAATAAACTTCTGCACACGTGATGATGTAAATCAGCATCGTTGTCACGCTAACCAACATTTTGATAAATTGTCCCTGTAACTCCTTAAGAAAAATACAAATAAAAGTCAAAATTTTACTAAGGTAAAATTTAAAAAGCAAGTAACATTACAGTTATTGTTGTAGTTTTTCTCAGTTGCTGCAGCATCACTGTGCACACTGAGTCATTCAGGCCGCCTCCTCCTCCTCCTCCTCCTGCTTTCTGATTGGCCAGCTGTACCTAGCTTGAGCTGGTAACACTGGTAATAGGAAAATGGTTCTTGTAGTGTGTTAATGTGTTCAGACATTAATTTTGTAATATAGTAAAGTTTTCATATAGGGATTTGGGTTTTATGTCTATTTTTACTAATAAAATCATACTGGTCAGTGTTGACCGGGATGTTATTCTGTGCCATTATTTAAAAAATTTAAATAGTTTCAAAACAAATGTCCTTGTTAAACTTTGACATAAAGTAGTCTGTGATAAATAGTACATTATGTTTCATCTGAGTATTTGTTATCGACAAAATAATCCATAAATTATGCTTTTTTTAACTCAAAAACGAGTTGTATGAACTTAAGTTAATGAGGCCTACAGACCATTCATAATGAATAAAAGTTAAAAAACATGTAATATTCCCAAGAACTTAAGTTGATGAAAAGATCTAATACAACATTGGGTGATGATATATGTAATATTATGGATTTATGATCAGCTATAATGGGGCAGTACATAAAACTAGCTAACATGAAACTAACACAACAGGAGGTTAAAAAAAAAAAAAAAAGNTCTATGCCAACAAGTGAAAGTAATAGATTTGTCACCTTCGTTTTTTTTTTTAGAACTGCACTTTGTCGACAGGCCCTAACCACAGTAGACACATTTCCTCTTCCAAAGCTGAATTTCGGTGTGAATTTTTATACAAATGGAAATGTGTTATTTAATGTGTTAATCCTGTCGGCAGAGATATAAAATAAAGGAAAATAATAACAATATGTCATTTTTTCCTCCATTTTATCAGTGAAGATTATTGCAACAAAATCTGAACCCAACACGATGTTATCAACAGCTGTGCGACCTGCAGACTTCTTCTGATTCATCTTGCTCGCAGACCAACTCGCGGGTCGAGAGCAAAGGCCGGCATCCATCAGCAGCCGTCTGTCGCCTTCTGTCTGACTCTTCTGAGGAATCTTTCAGGTCACAGAAAGATGCCGAGCTCGGGGCAAAATTCTGCCCGTCTACCACCTCAATGCAGCAGCTGCGACCTGCCTGCAGTGGAGCTACGAACGCGCTGATGACAACGCCGCTACATTTGTTTACATCAGAGGAATAAACTGGAAGTATGGGCAATAAATAAATAAATACTCCCACAAGTGAGAACGACTGGCGTTTGCTAATTATGACTGTGAACGTGGTTTCAGCGCGACGTGTTGCTGCAGTCAGACGACCTGTTTTTGTTTGTAAGAGTTCCATTGAGGGGACTGTACTCCCACCTGTCTTCACACACACACACACACACACACACTGTTGTTATGTAGGTCTCCTCCACGGGGTNGGGGACTGTACTCCCACCTGTCTTCACACACACACACACACACACACACACACTGTTGTTATGTAGGTCTCCTCCACGGGGTCTATGGAGGAAAAAGCTAGGGGTCACACTGCCACATTAGCATCATTAGCCAGACTTCTGATCTAGGCTGAGTCACATGGGACAAAAACAGTATTAATACGCTAAATAATAAGAGCCAAACAGAAGATATGACACACCAGGAAAAACAAAAAACCTGTCCACTGTTTTAGGGTAAAAGTCATCCCCTAATCAGCCGTCTTCTCTCATATTCTAAGATGAAACAAGTGTAGTATAAAGCAAAAAGCATATGATTTATAAACTAAAGTGGCACCCTTAAATATAATACCTTCTTAGAAAAACTATCAAACTAATCAAAACTGAAACAAACTCTGCTGCTTCTTAGAAACAAACTGGATGAAGATCTATGAATCGATTATTCTTTCTCCCACTAGCTTCCAAAAGCTGCAAAATAAATAAAATTAGATTTCTTAAATGGACAAAAAACCTGTACATGAACATCCTGGTTTAACATCCGTTCTCCTTTTATAACACCCATCAACGCAGCTAAGCTACAAAGCTTATGAAAAGCAGGAAATACAAATGATCTCAGTTCATTTTACATTTTACACTTATTTGCTGTCTTACTGGAGTTTGATGATCATTCTCAATTTTATGTATGTGCATTAAAATGGAGATATCTTCAGGATGTGTTTAGCCAAGATAAGCACAAATACAGCTAGTCTGCCTCCATCAAAAGTCCCTTTCAACTCCTCCAAATGTGTAGATACAACACATATACAAATACAAAACAAGAAATTTGGTTTAATGAGCAGTATTAGCTTAGACTTTGGACCCATTTCTTCACCAAGAGCACCTGAGAGAACACACAGCACCACGGAATTTATCGGTGAAGTTGCTAGCTTTGCTCACTATTGCAGCTCAGAATAAAACCCAGGTGACTTCTGGATGTTTTGGAGATCAGTTTACAAGCTAAAAAGCAACAGAACAAGTTTTGAGTGGTTGGAAGACATGATTTTCACTTCTGATCGAGGCTAGTCAGTTACCCCTGCTTTCAGTCTTTGTGCTAAGCTAAGCTAAAAAGATACATAGAGGCAGAGATAAACTGAACATACAATATAAAACTGATACTGATTTTCACATCTAAGTGTATTTCTCAAAATGTGGAATTACTCCTTTAAGGCATGATTTAAGCAGCCAGCTATATGAAGAAGATAATATTGCTGCCCCATTAAAACCACGTATCTCCAAAACGTCAGCTCTCAGTTGGCATTGTTTGTTGGAAGTAATTTCAGAGGATATGCATTTCTCTCTTTCTCTCTCTTTTTTTTTTTTTTTTTNTTTTTTTTTTTTTTTTTACATTTTTGGCATGTCAGCTCCCAATGTGCACGGTCCAGAGGAAAGGGTGATGGCGGCAAATACTGTAGGTAGTTTGTATCTCAGTTAGTCCTTAAGCACCAAAGGAGAGCAACCACCATACTTTGAAAGATATTTAAGATCAGTCCCATGATTTGCACTCTGATTGGCTTGTATGTATAACAGAGGAATTCATGCTAATATTCAGGATGTGTGTAAAGAGGCTGGACTTAACATCTGGGCCCAGACAAAGCCTTAAATGCAACAGACACCAAAAAACATCCAGATAACACAGCTGCACTGATACAGAGTTGAAGAAGTTGATATGAAGGAAACAGTCAGCAGAGCATTGCTGATCTGGAGTCTCTGCTGATTAAAGCAGGGACCTCACATGGAAAACAGGATGTCAAGGGACTGGCTGTTTATCTGTGTGAATAACAGGCTGGGACAGAAGTGGTAAGCCTGGTGAGGAGAGGAGGTCAAGAAGGAATTTGTTATAAGATTAAGTGCACTGGACAGAAAGCCCCACTGGCAACATGATGATATGTTGCTAGGTTCTGAAGAAAGAGGTCCAAAGAGGTCCAGGAAGTGTGTGTAGCAGCTCTCTCAGGTAACACGGTGAGGTGAGGAGGAGGAACTTAAGATGTAATAAAGTCGCTTTTCTCGTAATGGGATGATGTGTTTAGGAGCAAGAGCGAGTGTGGAAAAATCAAGAAGAGCATTTGTGGTGTCTGTGTGCAGCCTAAGAAGATTAGAGAAAGCAACAGTACAGGGCACACTTTAAAGGATCACACCAGTGATTTTGCCTGCTTGACCCCAATAAATACGACTCACATACAAGTTACTGACAACCATTTTCCAAAACATAAAATCATATTTTAGTTTTCCTGTTGTTCTGCCAAATCCCCTAATCCTTCTAAATCAAATGCTCACATGATCTTAAAATTTCATTGTTTCACCTGGTATCCAAATGTAGATGGGACGGTTGTTTCTAATTTCTTTGTAAAAACAGTCATATCCTGGGACTATATTCTGGCAGAGATATACATTTTCTTCCATGCAGCTCTTAGTTGGACCTATTAAACAAAATTACTTTGGCAAAACAAAATATAACAGACATTGTGTTTGTTGTGAAGAATCACTTATCTCAAGCACATTTCTCTACAAGTTGATTTTTATATATTGAACTCAAACTAATGGCCTCCTGGAAGGTAGGAAAAACAATTATAAACTGTACTGCTCCAGTAGTATTTTTTTGGAAAATGGTTGGCAGTAATGTAACATGTACGAAAGTTATATATTGGGCTCCAAAATCAAAATCACTGGTATGATCCTTTAATCTAGGCCACAATACATTAGTGTAAATAGACTGTTTTTTAAAAGCAGGTCCTTCCAACAGATGTAGGGGAGGAAGTCTGTCCTAACCAGCATTTACACAGGAAGTCTCACGCATGAGTGGATGCATTTGTGTGCAGCCTACTGCACCACAATGCAACAGTACGCTGTATTGTACCTAATCAATAGGTTCAGTAGCCTAAACAAAATGACTGACCTTGATTTTCATTAGTGAAATCTTCCAACATGTCAGCATAGAAAGAGAGAGAGGAGATTTTATGATCTAGTTGCACAATATAAATATTCCTGATTATTAGTATGGAATAACGCAATGTTACCAGTCTATTTACCAAATAAAATGTGCTGGATGTCAATTTTGAAATCACTCCCTATATACCTGTATCCGTGGATTCAGGGTTCATAAACCCACCCAAGAGAACAACAGACAGCTTTTGGGTGAAAAGTTGATCATTTCATGGAACACCACAATCACATTCTATAGGATACAGCACATACTGCTGGTCTGCCGCCTGCACTGAAGCTGCTTCTGTATATATACATATACAGAACTTGGACTGTGATGGTTTATTATGTCACAGTGTGGAGTATTAAGGCATTAAAGCAGAGCCTTAGGAACCGATTTGCTGAGGGCAGCGTGATTTTCAACACGTGATACCGGTAATAAAGGCCGCTGTCCCTGGTGCTGAAAACGCTCAGCGTCCAGGAAGTGCAGGGTTTGACGAAGGGTTTTGACAGGGTTTGTCCATACATGAAGCCTCGGCTATCTGAACAAAACCAACCTGCATAAGCCTAGAAAATAAAGATGCGTTGAAGCAGCAAAGGTTTAAAACGTAATGCGGTTTTGCAGAATACAGATATTTGGGCACAGGACTGAAGCAAACTGTAATTCCTCACAAGCAACAGTGCGAGGCGCATGTCTGTTACAGTTCAGGAGAGAGAGAGAATGAGAGAGAATTTGATTGATCATGTGGACTATAGGAGCCTGCGAGAGTTGTTGAAAATTGCTGCATAGACCCCTATCTGGTATCCACCGACTCCAAACCATGTGGCCAAATTAACTACAATTCACCAGGGTTCAAGTTACCAAAAGCTGTAAGGCAGTGGCCGTGAGCAGGCCGTTCGTTCTTCCGGGTTGGACTTCACCGGTAATCCACAAAGCATTAACTTACCGCAGTCCTCACACAAGATCTTCCCAACATCCTTTTTAAGGTTCTTTCCACTGGTGTCCAGGGGTGCGAACGATGCCTTGAAAACCAAGGGCTCGTCAGTGGGGTCCATGAAAAAAATGTACTTATGATTCTTCTTCACTTTGGTGCACGGAGCCTCCGATCCAAATTCCCCCACGGTGACAAGCTGTTCTCGCTCCAGACCCCCGCTATTTAGGGGCCAAACATCCAGCACTTTGACATTCACACGGTACGGCTCTGCGGAGACGTTCAGAGGCGTAGACTGCACCTTGCCCTCGATCACCACGGCGGATTTGTAAGCCTGGTCCTGCAGGGAATTCAAACTCGGGGAGTAGCAGGCGAATGAGACCCCGATGACCAGCATGGAAAAATGCACTGAATCAAGCCTCATGCCGCCTGCTTTGGCTCGGTNCCCCGATGACCAGCATGGAAAAATGCACTGAATCAAGCCTCATGCCGCCTGCTTTGGCTCGGTGGTCGCTGGTCGCGTTGCGGCAGGGCTCTCTCGGCTGCAGGGCGATGGCGATGGAGCTGGGTTGAAAGAAGAGACAGCAAGGAGGCTCCAGTAGCACGGCAGCGCGGCAGACCTTGCATAAGTGTCCATGCCATCGGGATCCGCTGCTTTTTCGAGTAATTTTGCAATGGGTAAACAGCAGCTTGAAACGGAGGAACCGCGGGATGATGCTGGCTTTCAAATCCAGTCACTCCTTTCTGCTAATAATAAGGCATCATAGAAAAGACTAAGCGAGGAATTGGCGGATTCTCCTCTCCAGAAGATGCCCCCTATGCTGCCATAGTAGCCTTAACTGCAACACGACGCCACTCTTATCTTTGCCCAAAAAATTGCAGTGATGAGGTACCGCTCGGCTGTGATGGTTGTCTGTATCATCTGCAGCGGAGGAAAAGACGCAAAATGCTGCAGTGAACCACAAGTTTGGTAGTCCGGTCGCAAAACATAAGCCACGATTCATTCCAAAAAATGTAAGAATATTTCTGCACGGCAGCTGTAGCGCTAATACGCCGCCTTCCACCGCGGCTCTCTCTCCGCCTCCCCCACTAGCCACAGACGGAGAGAAAATATGCCGATTGCCAAGGGGCTCCGTCAACAAAAACGCAGGGCTGGAGCACTGAGATGCAGGCTAGCGATGGACCGAAGGGTCGATCTCCTCACTCCCAAACCCTCTTACTGTATGTCACTCACTCCATGGTGTTGTATCAGCGGTGATCTCACGTCAAAATGAAACAAACGAAACCCTAAATCCATGACTGTTCCTCCTCAAAATCGCATCTTACAGTAGCCAAGGCATTCCTCCAAAAATGAAATGGGTTCACGTTGAAAAACGCAGGCCCGGAGAAATCATATGGCTGCGATGACTAAGGCTGCGAAAGCGTTTCAGATTCTTCAAGAGACTGTTTTGAATGAGTTTTGCGTCTCATCCCATTAAGTCATGCCCTGCATTCAGGTCACATTCGCTGCTCAGCCTCTAAAAAAACTGATGTTGAGGCACCGCATCAAATCCATACAGCTAAAACACTGCAACATTGCGTTTCTAAGCAGAGAATGTCAAATTTAACCACTACAGAAGGGGAGAACGCACTGACATTGTGGTGATTTTTGTTTTGACTTTTAAAAATGCAGCTATATTTTTATAAGAGACGTTGAAAGAGTATGGATAGTTGGCCATATAATAATTTTAGATAAGCCTATCAGAGCAGAATGCGATTATTTGCAGTGTGTGTGTCATGATATAATTCTTAGAGTAAGGATTTGGTTTAGCCTAAATGCCAAATAGAATGCGGATACATAATGTTATGTGAAAATCATTCACAAAGAGCGACACCTGCTGACCACATGCATCTCTGGGCCATTTGACACACTGTACTTGTAAATGCTGTTCTATATAATATACCATAGATAGATAGATAGATAGATAGATAGATAGATAGATAGATAGATAGATAGGTTTGTGTTTGGTATCAAATAAAAGGTGCTTGGCATTGGCATGAAATAAGCTATTAGTTCTGCATTAGTTTACATAAAGATATAACCTATACTGAGCATTGCCCATATTAAACCAAAACCTGCAATTTGTAATTATACTTTACAAACGTACGTATGTGAGATGACACGTTTTTATTCACGGATATTTCCTGCAGACCTGATTAAATTACTGGCTGCTCTCCTTGGTGCTGAAATTGTACAAGGCTCACAGTGCTGATATTTTAATCATGCAGGTTAATACTGTGTGAGGATGAGAAATGTTTTTCTCTTTGGCTATAGGAACTGAAGAAATCCCTCCTTTAATAAAACCTCTTATTCTGTTCCTAAACAGAACATTTGACCCCTCAGTAGGCCCTGCCAAGTCCTGAGCAACAACTTTGGGTATTAATAAGCAAAGTAATGGCTCAACCAGACTATTTAAATAAGAAAGTGTTGGTAAAACCTTCTACGTTTATTTACAGCAACACGTTGCTAGTTGCACTACTTATTTTGGTCAAAGTGTTGCCCTGCTTGTTACCTCATGAAGCCAACCTGCAGTTCCGAAGCAGCACCGACAGAGGGCGCCTCGTTGCTGAGTTCCTACAGTGCGTGTTGACATCAGAGGTGAGGCGTGCGGCGTTGAACTTGTGCGTGTGTCTCTCTCCGTGCCACGACTCTATTCCTTGTCCATCTTGTGAAGCAGCAGCGGCTCTGTGCTGTGACTGAAGGCCTCAGAGCGGATTCTCATGTGTCTGCCGCCTCGTCGCTTCCATCGCGGTGCAGCATCGCGGCTTTGAGGCGCAGCGCCTGCAGACTGAGCGGGGTGAGGTAGGCTACATCCCCCTCGCTGAGAGCAATGACGCCTTATTTATGACATTCTGGTTGTCACTGTCCTGCGGTGTTTAAGTGTCGTAACATGCAGCCAAGTCGTTGCTGCGCAGAGTTTGCAGAAGCAGAACATGTAGGGCTGCGTGGAGGCGGTCTGCTCTGGATGAGGAGCGGAGCTGCGTTTTGGAGAGGCGCAGCTGGGATTTAGGCAAAACTTTAGGATGTGAACGCAGCGGATCCAAACTGCGGCGACACATCGAGCAACTGGTTTCTGCACCGGACATGGCCTAAACCGACCTCGACTGCTGTTTTTAGATTAAGGATCAAAATTAGTAAAATATGCCAGTTCATAATTTATGATATATAAAATTAAATTGATATTGGTTTGTGGTCTGTTGGAGCAGCTTATCAACCACACCTTAGTGATGGCGTTTTTTATAGCCCGAATTACGTATATAAATTAAAAATAAAATAAAATAAAATAAAATAAAACAAATAAATCGCCCCTGATTGATTTTTGATTATTATAGCATGGAATTCTAAAGAGGATTTAAATACTCTTTGGATATTTTCTATGAATATATGAGGCCAAGGATAGCCGAGAGCTAAGAGGATATGCAAGACATACCTATGTTATAAATTACATTTTATGCCTTTTAACAAAACAGACTTTATCTATACAAATCCCTAAAACACATAAATATAGAAGCAGGGAAATAGATTGATGAAACAGATTAGAATTTATAGAAAATTATTTTCTTTTAAAAGCCTGAAAGTTAAACAATGAGACTGGAAATGAGAATAAACCCACGAATATTCAGGTTTATATCATGCGGGATAAATTAGGATCTTTTAAAGGGGGAAAAAAATAAGCATTTATTTTTTTTAATGAAATTCTTTTTTTATTTATGTAAAAGCTGCGTGGTTTTATTATACGCACTCATAATTGACCTACCCTTTGTTTTTGCCCAAACATCAGAGGATTTGGTGCGAGTTGCAGCGATGATGGAGCTGATCAGGAGGATCTGAGGCGAGAAGAACAAGGATTCAATGATTCTATATAACAAATCCAAACGCAAATATATATGTTATATTAATAAAAAATAAAGAAAACCTACATGGAAAATAAGTTGAGTTAGTACAGTTTCCCCTTTAGCCCGACATGCATCATCTGGACTTTATCCTGAAAGTCCATAATAGGTTTAACGTTATTAAAATGAGAATGCGATATACAAAGCTGACTTCTGTTGATTTTAGCTCAATCATTTCCCGTTTGAGCTGCTAATTTTCACCAAATTCATTTCATTTCATTTCAACAGCATTGGACTTACCAACGCTATTCTACTACATGCAATATTGGTTATTACTGTGGTAATAATGAACAATAAACTAATACATAAAGTGTTATTTAATAATCTATTTATTAAAATAAACTGAATTCCATACATAAATTATGTTATATTTTATTTTTTTTATTTCTTAGGCTGACAAATTAATCATCTCATTTTTGCTTTTCTTCATAATTCTAACTCATATCCCAGTGCATACTTGTTTATTTTTTTTCTTTTGCTATTTTATGTATTGTGAAATAACTTTAATGTCAAAATGAACAAATGAAATGAGGAAAGCTCTGTTGTTCAAAAATTGTCATTCAAGATTTTTTTTTATCCACCATAGCAACATTTTATTTCTAAAATACATTTAACTAATATTTATGCCATAAATTTTAATCTTAATTTCATTATCAGTGATATCAAAACCTCATAAATTCATTTAAAATGTGTTGGTTTCTGGGTCAGAATATAATTGTTTGTACTGATGAACTGTGAACTTGGGCCTTCAAATAGCCTTGAAGAATCTTCTCTTCCTTCATTAAATAAATAAATATCTATGTTTACAAGTCAAGTAGTTTAATTTCATAGGCTCATAATAACAATTTTATCAATGTGATGAAAAAATATTGAACTTATCACTAATGCAGTTTCACTTTTTTTTTTTTTTTTTTNTTTTTTTTTTTTTTTTTTTAATAAGAGAAAATAGTATCAGAATCACAAAACGGGACCTAATGGTGTGGATGAAGTATGAAGAAAATTTGAAAAAACTGATCTTAATTAGAAAAAAAAAATGAAATTATAGTTTTGTCTGCCCACAAGCACATTTATCTCCTTATTTTAAGGGAAATTAATTTTAATGCTATTATGAGATAATGTCCTTTTAAAATGGATGTTTTTGCATATTAACTGCTGGTCTGTCTCTTTTTCACTTCTGATCCAGAACTTTAATTTGATTTTTCATAATGGCTCATTATTTCCCAGAGGTTTTTAATATAAAAGTGAGTAAACAGACTTCAACGTAGATGTCGCATATATTTTCAGTCTGATATATGAATTATAATTTCCACATTGTTCCGTTTAACACCTTTAGCCTGCTGTAAGCTAATTTAAACACAGATATTCTCATTTTCGGGTCGCTATTAAAGGCATTGATAAATATTTTCATGGGAAATATACAGCTGTAAACATTTTTATGCTGGACTTGGCAAAGTCTAATGTTATATAGTTTCTCCAAGACGCTGGTTAAATAATTGAGTAAACTACATCTTTTCTAAGACGATATAATGATATGATTTGCTAGAAATGCCAAAGTTATCAAAGCGGTCGGAAATGATTTGCGATGATTCTGGGCGAGAAGAAACCCGCATGAGGAGGAGAATAAAGAACAATTACTTTAACAAAGTGTCGGCAACACTGGAGCAAGTGATGAATTAAACGTTGCTATATTATAAGATAAATGTTGTATGTTGAAGCTTCAAATGGCCTTTTTCGACCGACATCAATTAGATATGCCACAAATATAAAACTACAGAGTTAAATTTTTAAATATCTACAAATAACCAGATAAGGAAATATTTTCATTTTCAGTTATGTTAATAATAAATAAATAAGCTTTGGTTACTTTCGAAGTGAAGGGCTATTAAGTTATAAGGGCCCTGTACCTTTAATTTTTAGCTTTAGCTTTAAAGGAGCGTTAGACACATAACAAGCCCCAAAATAGCCTACACCTTAATTCTGAGAAACGATACTACTAAAACCAAATTACTTTGTGTTGAGCCTGAGTGAGGACTTGTTAAAGACACATAATAGTAAAAATAAATAAATAAATAAATAACTACATAAATAAATAAATAACAATAAGAGAAGCTGAAAAAACTCTTCGATTTCAAACAGGGCTGAAATAGTCTGTAATATTTACCTGATATTTATGAAATTAAATGACTTTTTAGTATGAACTTATTTTCCCTTTAATTTGTAAGTTTTAGTCTAAATAAAGTTATGGTAGCCTTTCATTTTGAGAACTACCTCTACAACCAAATCGAAGTTTAACCAGACTATTATGCAATGTATTTATTTAGAAAATAAATACATATATTTTTAGCTTTTAAATTAACTTTGTTTTTAGGGAGGTTTGTCTCCTCTAACGTTTGTGTGTAGATCTCGCGAGAGTTACCTTAAGCTACGACTGATTAAGGACACATACAGAATTTAAAATAACTAAATAAACAACAGAAGAGAAATGCGAGGAAGTTATTCGAGTTATTAGGATGAATCAGGACTAAAGCACCCTGCCACAATTACCTGCCAGCTGTGAACTCAAACATTATTTTTGCACAATGAACCTTTACATGTTAATAGAAGTTTCCTCCTTTAATTTCTCGCTGTAGCCTAAATAACCTCCATATCCGCCTCCCAAATACTTTAATTTCTAGAAAATACGTCGCCAAATCAAGTTATCCATACTATGACGAATCTATTTCTTTAGAAAATCAAATTAGTTTCGTTTTGAGACAGCTAGTGACACCGCAGTAATGTTTTCCCCTCTCACTTGTGTGTAGATCTCGCGAGAGTTCCGGCGTTGGCTGTGGCTGGCCGTGGCTTTGCAGCAGACAGAGGGAGAAGCAGGCAGGCAGCATCATGGCGGACAGAGACAGTGGAAGTGAGCAGGGAGGAGCAGCCACGGGCCCAGGCTTCGGTTCCATGCACCCAGCGACAGGAGGGGCGGGCTCGTCTTCCGGGCTCCAGCATGAGACGCAGGAGCTGGCGTCCAAGCGCGTTGACATCCAAAACAAACGCTTCTACTTGGACGTTAAGCAGAACGCGAAAGGCCGCTTCTTAAAGATAGCAGAAGTCGGGGCCGGTGGAAATAAGAGCCGCCTCACTCTCTCCATGTCCGTGGCGGTCGAGTTCCGTGACTACTTGGGAGACTTCATCGAACATTATGCCCAGCTGGGTCCGAGCAACCCGGGCTTGGTACAAGACGAGCCCCGGCGAGCGCTCAAGAGCGAGTTCTTGGTCCGGGAGAATCGGAAATACTACATGGATCTGAAAGAGAACCAGAGGGGACGGTTTCTGAGGATTCGGCAGACCGTTAACCGGGGGCCCGGTTTGGGATCCACGCAGGGCCAGACGATTGCTCTGCCTGCCCAGGGACTTATTGAGTTTCGTGACGCTTTGGCTAAACTTATTGACGATTACGGTGTGGAGGACGAACCTGCGGAGTTGCCAGAAGGGTCATCATTGACTGTGGACAACAAACGGTTTTTCTTCGACGTCGGATCCAATAAGTATGGAGTGTTCATGAGGGTAAGCGAGGTAAAGCCAACGTACCGCAATTCCATCACGGTGCCCTACAAAGTGTGGTCCAAATTTGGGAATACTTTCTCTAAATACGCGGAGGAGATGAAGAAGATCCAGGAGAAGCAGCGGGAGAAACGGGCATGCGAGCTGCAGCAACAAGAGGAGCTGCAGGCGGACGATGGAGACGAGGATTGATACAGAGAGCAAAAAAACATGCAAGAATAATGAAAATAACAAAAGAGAAATATAATTAAAACTCTACTGTATAAAGAAAGAAATCTAAGATTTAACTGTAATGGTTTAACTCCAAGGGAGCATCACCCACAATATAAAGAAACCTCCACAACCTGACAGTTCTGACATGTTGTCACTCATCGCTGGATGTTCCTCCACTTATCCACCATTAATACAGTAACAGGCTGCTAAACAAAGTAATAACAATATATTTGAACATTGTTTCCTACTTGACAACAAACAATATTGAACTGAGTGTTTATTTCCCTTATTAACAGAAAACTTTTGTACCAGTTAAAGCTATTGTTAAAAAAAAAAGTGTTTGCAATGTTCAAATGGGATTATTGCCGAGTTCGAAGGAAAAAAAGTTTCCTTTTCATGTGAGCTAATGACTTCAGCACAAATCAGATATTTTAATTTTTAAACCAAAATTGAAAATCTTTGTAAAAGGTTATCACGTGTACTTGCCATCCTATTTACCTTTACCTGTGAGTAGAGATGTGTTTACACATAAATCATAAGAGGGCTAGGCCTGCTTTGGAAACTGGTTAGATGTCATGCAGTATAAAAAGGCTCATATAGGCATTTTCTTGAAATGAAATAAGTGCTCTATCTGTTGTGCAATATGCATTGCATAAAAATTAAATATAATGAACTGGTCAGTGGATCTTGACATATTTGCCAGAGGCATTCAAAGAAATATTAATATTGTAGTTTTTGTTTTAATTGAAATTGTTGCCATGCAGATGGATATACTATAGACTACCTTTGTGTCTCGTTGTTATGCAATGTGTTCGTTTTAAAGGTACTCAATGTGTATTTGATAGAGGAAGTGCAGTGACAACATGTAGCAAACGGCCTGAATCGCATATTTTAATGTAGAATATTTAACAAGACAAAAACCCAGCACACACTGTGTTGATTGGTTTTGTGGCCTGAAAATAGACATAAAAACTAAGAAAAGCATGGTTGGGACAGAAACATGTTTTTGACCCTGTTTTGGTCAGAAAAGTCTAAAAGGTGCCAAGGCGTGCTGTTGCTGCATGTTTATCTGCACTAAGATTTCGTTGGTCTCCCAAAATATTGGCTCAAGGACCCTTCCATATGTATTGTTATCTGCCTATATTGTACTGATCTCAAGTTTGAGTACTGAGTGATTTTCATCCAAAGGCATGGTGTAAATATAGTGGAAGTGGTTTCACCGCATGACTGTACAAGGAGCGAGCTTGCAAACGGTAATCAGAATATCACCATCACACGATGAGGAGGGCCACTGAGGAACGCAACTGGATAAGCCGGCGTGAATTTGGTTTAATTCAGTTGTTTGGTCTCCGATAGTGTGTCAGGAGATGTGTCATCCCTAATAAGCTAAAGACCTAATAAGCTGCTTTGGATACACACTCACCCATATAGAGCTTCGATTTTAGATTTGTAAGCCCAAGTATCTTACCTGGGGTGATGCGATTCCATTTTGGTCTAATTGTAAATATTTGGGCTGCCACACGGAAAACAACTGGTTCTAATCCAGTTCAGTCGCATCTCATAGATGTGTGATAGCAGTTTTATAAACTCTGTCAGTAAATTCCAGAAACTGGCAACAATCAGATTGAGTCAGATTTATCTCAGCAGTGAACTAAATGATCGCTCCCGTGTTTAGATTGACTGGAAACCAGCAAACTAGACTGTCTTTGACCACCTATCTCTGGAGCCACTGGTACAGCCTAAATGATACCTGAATGGGAGCGTCCTCTTCAGCATACAAACAACCTGGTGCCTTACACACTCCGCATGCTTACACGCTGGCCTGGTGCTTTGGATCGCAGTTTGGCTTCTCTCTAGCATTGTTTTTTCTTTCTTTCCTCCATTCTTTTGTGTCTCAGCCCCCCCTTGTGTGCTAGCACACAACTTGTGGTGCTATAAGAGTTCGTTATGAACTCTTAAAGAAAACTATAGGAGCAGAATTCTTACTCTTTTTTTTTTTTTTTNTTTTTTTTTTTTTTCTGCTACCTTCCCTCATTGCCATCCCCATGCCCCAGCCATCCAGGTATCGGCCTACATGTAAACATGGAAGGGGGTGGTCACCTAGATGCAAGATGATGCAGAAGAGTCGGCTCTTCGCTCGCCAAGCGTGTTCGCAGGGGCTGATTGGGAACAGCTTCACGGCCAGAAATGATATAAAAAGCGGTTGGCCCCCTATTTGAATGCTCGTTCTACGGCTCGGATAGTTACGTGTAAGTTCTTAGTCGCTCAATTAACGGGGAGTAGCAAGCATGTCTTGTTTTGTTTTTGTTTTACTTGATTTCTACCTTTTCAGCGTTATTCCACATTATTTGTAATTTTGGAATGTTTTCGCCCACAAAAAAAAAAAATCTATTTTTCTGTGCAACATTTCATCACTGTGTGCAATATCGTATGTGCCAATGGTGGCAATATATGTATATCAATTAAATATATGATTACTATTTGAAAGCATGTGGCTGAATTCCATGTTTATTTCTCATGAAGGAGTTGTATGCCTTTATTTGCACTCAAAGCTCCACCTGGGAGGATTATTATACCGTAAACCGAGGTCTTAGCAACCTGTTGGGTCGAGCAGTTCACAAAAATACCACATCTCATATGCCGCTCTCAAAAGAAGTCGACTTGGCTTATGATTGGTTGAAGGTAGACTGAAAAAACACATCGTGGAGTTTTGGTGAACAGGAACAAAAAACTCCCTAAAACAGCAAAATCTCCATTTTAGCTTTAAGCTAAGAAAAGGTGCTTCAGTCCAATCCTCATTAAGGTGTATGGTGAACTGTCTTCAGTGGTTGTTGTGTGTAGCACTTTGCTTTCCCAGGTTAACAAAACGCCTGACCAATACTTGTTTAAAATGATCTCATCAAAGAATGTCATTCTCTCTTGTTTTGCCTCTTTTTGTAAAGAGGGTCTTTGATTTACTCATTTGGTTTCGATGCATTAAGTATAATTTATGTACATTTTACCAATTTTAAAAATAAATTTAATTTACCCATGACGGGGGAAAAAAACTACATTAAACATGTATGTGTTTCCATGTTGTTTCATTTCTTGTTTGAAAAAAGGAATCTTGATATGTCTGTTTAATTTTCAGAACGTCTGTCTCCGCACTTATACTAATCACAAATGCTTCCATGAAAATGCTTTACATTTTCTCTGTGATTAAAGCTTAATTTTACAGCCTTCACGATGCACTCTGCAAAGACAAATGCATAATGATGCCAAATTTTCTTAGAGCTTTCTACATTAACCTGTGTAATAATAACAACGGGCTGTAAATTAAAGCACAACTTTGTTCTCTAATTACGTAATTTGTGATCAAGTCTGATTTACTGTACTGGAGGAATATATTCCTTTGAGAGCTTATTGATTAAATCAGAATCAACATGTATTTAAATGTAGAAGAAGAAGTACTAGAAGGAGAGTTTACATTTGCTTTTTTCTCTTAAGTGAATAATGCTAAATGTTACTGACCAACACACGGTCTCATTACAGCGTAACAAACAACAGCACAGGAAACTCTCCAAATGCAAATAGGTCACAAATTTTAGCATGCAGCTTCCTTATTTTTAGATGCTTTCTGGTAAAGAATAGATTATTGTAAATGTAAATATCATAAATAGGCCACAAATGTAAGTATCAGTCACTAGATCATGAGCAATTCCAGCCTTGTTAGCATTCTACTTTGCTCTTGATGACCCAGCATGAAATCAGGAAAAGTCACTTATACTGGCACCAGTCACCCATCACCCCCAACAACATGCTCTAGAGAGGTCAGAGGTCAAGGTCTGGACTTTTTCAGGGATCTTTCAGCAGGACGTTCATTTGGGCTCAGCTAGAATAATGAAAATGCTGAAAACTCGAGATGCCAACTCCAGATTCTGACTGGCTTTTTATCCAAAAACCCACGTAGAAATTCAGTTTGGGTCGTCACGGTCTCAGCCACACAACCACAACACATCAAGACTGGTGATAAATTGTATTTAAAGAAAGCGTGTGACAGCATAGTGTTTTATTGATTAAAAGCTCTATGAATTGTTTATTTCCCAGCAGAATAGTTTGTAGGTTAAACCACTTAGTAGCACAACAGCAGTAATTCAGCAACTCAATCTGGATTCTGATGTCAGATTCAGTCTTATCAACATCCTCTGCAGGATTCCGACATCACCCATTCCCCTTTTTACCTTTTGTGTGCATGTGCGTGTGCGCATACATATGTTCTTGTGTGTTCGTGGTGTGTTTTTTGGCTTTGCAGAGCCATGAGGTGGCAGCAGATGATTGGAAATTATACTATTTCTTCAATGTTGCTTCCGTTTTATTTATTTATTTATTTATTCAGATATGTAATTTTTGTGCTCTATTTCCAAGCAGTTCAGCAGTCTTTAGGATGACGTAAGGCACATAAGGCTTTTCTGTTTCTGGCCACTAGAGGGAGCTCTTTGCTTAGAAATATAAAGTCATTTTCAGCNTTTTTTTTTTTTTTGGCTATGTAAATTTCAACTTAATTTACATAAATAACACAAAATATAAATATTAAAAATATATATTTATTTCATATAAATATAAAATACATACTATAATATAAAAGTTTGTCTTAATTTGTCTGAAAATGTGTATGCTTGCAGTCATTGGCACAGAATATGGAATATAATGGCCATAACAATATGCGTAGTTCTATTTAAGAGAGAAATTAATTCTGTAAATACTGAAACTCCCACTATTGTACAAACGTATTTATTTATTTATATGTAAGGGGTTCATGGGAAATGGGGGTTGAGAGTTAAGAGTTTGGGTTTTTCCCCTTTCTTCATTTCACTGACGTGCATTCAACTTAATTCACATAAATAACATAAAATATAAATATTAAAAATATATATTTCATATAAACATAAAATACTATAATATAAACGATTGTCTTGATGAAAATGTGTTTGCAGTCACTGCTACTATTAGCACAGAACATGGAATATAAAGACGATAACAGTACGTGTAGTTCTATTTGAGAGAAATTAATTCTGTAAATACTGAAAATCCCATTATTGTACAAATTTATTTATATATATTTATTTATTTATACATAAGAGATTCGTGGAAAAGGAGTTGGGACTTAAAGGTTTGCGCTTTTCCCCTTTTTTCATTTCAATGACGTGTTTTATGTCTGAGGTCAACTTCCTGAATTGGTTTCTTCCTCCTTTTTTTTTTAAAATGATGTCTGTATGTGTATGTGTGTGTGTCAGAGAAAGAGAAAAAGAGAGAGAGAGAGAGAGAGAGAGAGAGAGAGAGAGAGAATGTGGTATGCTGTGATGTCATCAGCTCAGTCTCACACACACACACACAAAGACGAGGAGGACCCACAGCGCTGTGACTGTTAGCACACACACACTGTGGAGCGGCTGTCTACATCCCACTGTGAGTACTTCCTTCTCTAGCAACTTCTACTCTTCTCCCACAATCCCCCCTTTTTCTTCCTCTTTCCTTTCTCTCTCTCTCTCTTTTCTTATTTTTTGTCATTCCTTCTTTGCTCTCTGCCGTGTCTTAAACAGAATCTGTGTGTGATACTTCTCAAGCTTTCTTTCCCTCCAAGTGCTGCCTTGTGGTAGCCATTGTTAAACCGCCCACTGTGATTGGAGGAGTCCATTCCCATGATCTCCCTGTTAGAGAAACCGGCTCACGCCTGGAACACCAGTAAAAGACCATGTTAAAGCAGAGCCGCTATCCTGTAGGAGTATGGGGNTGTGTGTGTGTGTGTGTGTGTGTGGAGAGGAAGGAGGGAGGTGGGTAACTGATGACAGAAACAGCCTCATTCCTTTGGAATCTCCTCCCATTCTGGGCCTGAGACTCTGTCAGTTTACAAAGAAGGAACTGCTTTCTTCCGCGTTCATGAAAGGAAAGGCAAGATGGAGAGGATAGGAAGGACTTTCTAAACTTCTTCACGTGAAAAGAAAAAAAAAAGGCAGGATAATTCTACTTTTTTACGAGAAAGAAGTGAAATGTTTGAGATGCAGCATCATTTTTTTTTCTCTGGAATTTTGTTCTTGCAGATGGCCTCCAAAGTCAAGGAAAGTGACGTCTGAGTAGGAAGGAGGGAGCATCAGTACAAAGGAAAGAGGAGTGTGTGTGTGTGTGTGTGTAGCTAAGGATGCTCCTTGCTTCATGCATGAGAGTGTGTGTGTGTGTGTGTGTGTGTCTGAGAGAGTCTGAGTGGTTTTAGGATAAAGCAGCTGTCCTCCTCTGGTGACATGAACCTATAAGCTAACCGTCCACAAGAAGCTGCTGGCCAAAGGACAGCACCACCTCCTCCTCCTCCTCCTCCTCCTCCTCCTCGTCCCGTGGTACCTGGTTTACCTGCCGCTCAGCTGCCAACATGCTGCAGCAGATTCNCCTCCTCCTCGTCCCGTGGTACCTGGTTTACCTGCCGCTCAGCTGCCAACATGCTGCAGCAGATTCTGAAGGACATGTACATCGATCCTGATGTGCTGGATGCTCTGAACGAGGACCAGAAAAAGACGCTGTTCCTGAAAATGCGTCAGGAGCAGGTGAGACGCTGGAAAGAACGGGAGGAGAAACTGGAAAGAGAGGGCGGGAACGAGTCCAAACGAACGAAGCCGAAGAAAGGTAACGACCAATCATCATCACTTCTTCTTCTTCTTCTTCTTCTCTTAAACTCTGTTTCCTCCTGACTGGAGGATAAAACCTTTTAGATGCATCATTTGCTTCAAAGGGGTCAAACAAAAATGTCCTCCTGAGTCACAAAAAGCTCCATATCTTCTTGTTCCAACTCTTCTGTGACTCTTAGATCAAATGGACAAGTTCTACATCTCCTGGATCATTTAATACACATTTTCCTAAAATTCAGGATGCATATTTTGGAATCTTTAGAAGCATAAATAAGTTTGTAATGATGGAATCACAGGAAGGTCTAGCAGAGTTGTGAGGTTGACTTTATTTCTCTCTCTGTATCTTTCCTGGTTTTACTAAGACTTAACTAAAAGAATTCATGGAGTAGAAGTTAATTTAATGCACAAACATGTCTACGTCTTTAGTGAATCAAACTGGACTACGTGCAATGCATTCTGGGTAAATTAAGACTCAAATTAAGACTGACTGGGCTAGCTTCAAGCTGCTAATCATGCTAATCATGCTAGTCAGATAGATAGATAGATAGATAGATAGATNGCTAGCTTCAAGCTGCTAATCATGCTAATCATGCTAGTCAGATAGATAGATAGATAGATAGATAGATCATAGGATCCTGAGAACATAAGAATGACCCCCAAAGGACAATCTGATCCACAATTTCATTCATGAAAGAAATTGCTCATTCTGCGTGATTTTTATAACTTTCTAACTTTGAAAAGAAAGGCTGTCCTCCATCAGCGTAACGTGTGTTTTTGCTGCAACTTTCAGACTTTGGAGCGTACTGTCCCTCGTACTTTAAACAAAGTCTCTGACAGAGAACATCTGTCGGTTCTCAGGCTGTGTGTTTGCTGTGGACTGACTGTCTCAGACGAGCTGCTTGATCTAATGTTCCTGCAGCAGATCGTGTCTCCTGTCATCTAAACAGCTGTTTACAACTAACAACCAAATTTATCTGAAGTTTCCTGAAATACAAAGACCAGATGCTCTGAATCAACGTGTGTGCGAGACCTTGAAGAAGATGCTGAAGATTAGATGTGGCTGATATCATAAAAAAATAGAATGATATCTCAAGGTATTTTTGTAAAAACGATATTCAAGATCAAGACAATATGAACAATGGAAGCTGAATGATGTTATATTGTGTTTGCAGAAGTAAGCAATATTGAAACTAATAACATGAGTAAAAATTAAGTATAAAAGCAGAAACAGTAGAGTGTTTCCTTCTGTAGAAGTAGAAATAACTAACTCTGGTAATATTTTTGGTTGTAAACAATAATTAAATTAATTTAGCTGCTAGTCTAGAGGATAAAACATCAATGAAATGACTGATGATGTCATCAGATCTGATCTTTGGCAGGTTATGATGCTAATTAGCCTCTATGACGCAAAACTTTAATACACTCTGAAGTCCAAATCCACCACAAGCCAAGAACTCAGCTGAAGTTAGCGTAGTGGCTAAGCTAACATTGTTCATACATCACAAAAAGAAGTCACCGCTTTGCTAATTTTTCCCCACCGTTAGCTTGTTCTGTCACAGGAAGTACAGCTAGCTAACGCTCCAGAGTCAGTGTCACTTCCTGTTTGTGTTGCATCTCAAATCATCTGATTGGCTCTCCTCCTCATGTGACTTTCTTGGTATTCACCTGGTTGTTTCTGCTTCAGGCAGAGAAACTAATTTGTGTTTTCACTACTGGCTGTTAGCCTTTTTAGCTAAACCATTTCTGAGCAACAGAATAGCTCCTTATTTAGGAAATAATTTATTAGGCGCTGCTTGTTTTGTATCCTCTTGTACATGATGGAAAAATTCATCAATGCATCATCATGCGCCAATGTCGTCAATATCACGATACGAAAATATTTTAACATGTGCAAAGTTATGCTCGTATCATCATGAATGATATGACAAAGCCCTACTTTAGAGCATATACACCACAGCAACAAGAGAAGCAATTTTAAAATGTACTTTTCATCAAATTTGGTTTTCATTGGATCTGGAAACCAAACAGAATAAGGAAAGAAGAAAACGACATGTTGAAGTTAGTGAACTAATGTTGGACCAAACATTTACATGAGCAATAAGATATATTCACGCCAAGCTGAGTGTATTATAACAGGCTTATTTAACTCTTTACATAGCTGTTATAATAGTAATATATTATTTTATCTAATGACAAATGTGAAGTTTGGACATTTTAAGGACTCAGTAACAGACAAAATGACCTAATGGGAGTGAGACTGTTGACAGGACAGTCACACCAGGCTGGAATGTTGGGAAAATTCCCTGAGATGCTGCTGCTGTCTGGAACGTGTTTGATGGAAAAAAGATGAAAACGTGAGCGTGACGACAGAGATGACAAGCAAAACTGTCTGCAAGTGGAAAACACACCAGAGAGTGACACAGTTTCTACTATTACAATCATTTAACATCTGTAGTTACTTAGCAGATAAGGACTTTAAATTAAACATGAACAATATACTTTTTGCGAAGTAAAAATATTGTATCTTAACCTTTATACAAAACAGTTTTAGACATTATCTTAAATATTCTGGCAGGAAAGGAGTTTAGAGAAATTCTCAAAATTACATATACGAAATTTTTTATCCAGGGTGAATAACCAAATATGTCCAAATTTTGGGAATTTTTATTATATATATTTCAAAATTTCAAGTATTTATTTTCAAATTCTCAAAAATTAAAAATATGAAGTTATTTTTCTGGTGTTTAAACAGCTTGTACCTTCAGTTTTGGGTAGTTTTTTAAATCATTTTAACCTCTGACAGGACTCATTGAAGTTACAATAAGTACCTTTACTTTTGATTCCAGAGTAAAATTTACTGTTAATACTTGTTTGCTGTAGAAATATGAATGCAGGAATTCTACTTCTTTATTCTCGTTTAAGTCTTTGACTGAAAGATTTGGTACTTCTTCCACCTCTGATGAATGCTTTTGAGGTCCTGGCTTCTGCTCAGAGTTGGTAGCTCGTAGTCGACTTTACACGCTGCAATCCAACAAAACAAAACAAGCAGGAAGTCTCAGGCAGGAAGTCTGTCCCCGGACTGGTTTGACGGACTCCAGAATCCAGTTTGTCTGCATTTCCTCTTTGTTGGTAGCGAGAATGTGTCACGCTGACAAACAAATTGTTCTATCTTTATATTCCAAAAAAAAAGTTTCCCAGATAAAACAAGTCACAAAGCGTGACGCAGGTGTGGAAGGACGCAGAGTTTAGTGAAAACTGGCTTTCATGCGACTTAAAGCCCTTTGACATCAGGCTGCAGTTGCTGCATGAAACCTGACGTCTTTGCTGGTAACAAAGTGTTCACTATAAACTGTGGTGCAGACAGAGAACAGAGCTCTTTCTATCTGTTTAATGACCAGGCAGCTGTTCTTAAGGGCCGCGAGCCCCCAGCAGCACGAATCCAGATCATATGGACACAAAACGCCAAATGCACTGCTAAAACCCTTAAAAGTCTCATTGTCTTTATCCTCTGCAGTCATTTCTGCAGTTTTACTACTTTTTTGTGGAGTTTAGCTTTAATTTAACACTTAAGTAGTTGTGCTGTAAATATGACGGTTATTAGGGCCATATAAGATGAAAAAAAAACCAAGGGGGAGTTTTAAAACTCGAAAATTTGCCACTTTTAAAAGTCCGTATGCTGATGATAATTTCATAATTTTGCACTAAAAGCACAAAATTTTTTTTATTGCTAAATCTGATGAAAAAGTAGAATTTAATAAGGTCATGTACTGCCCCATTGTCATTATTTTCCATTTTTCATTATTAAAAAAATTTAATTATTTTAAAACATTTAAAAAATGATTATTCATCATTAAAAATAATTTTTTTTTTTTTTGGTTTTAAACTCGCAAATTTGCAAGTTTAAAAACTCATAAATCTGCCAGCGAGTTTTTTTGAGAGTACATGACCATATTAAATTATAATTTTTCATCAGATTTAGCAATAAAGAAATATTTCTGCTTGTAGCGCAAAATCATTGAATTATCATAAGCATATGGACTTTTAAAACTGACAAATTTTTGAGTTTTAAAACTTGCAAATTTGTGTTTAAAAACTCGAATTAATGCCAGCCTTGTTTTTGTTTTTTATAGCCCTAATATGCCGTCGTATGTAAAAGTTCTTTTCTAAACGGGACGAGAAATTTTGGCCTTAACATTTCTGCCAAACCGGAAAAAAAAAAGAAAAAAAAAGACAAACAAGGTTTCATCTGGTTACAGAGTGAAGGACTCGATCATAAATGGGACATTTAATCATGTATGTCTACATGATAAAGTAGCAAAGAAATTTCAGAATCAAGACTTTTTATAATGGAATTTTAGTTGAGATGCAAAAAGTTTTGTCATTAAGATTAAAAAAAATGTTTTTATACATCTTTAGATGTATACTTAAATTGTTTTGTAGACTGTAGATTTTCTTACATTTTCAAATTTTTTTAAACCTTTTTTTTTCTTTTTCTCTCTTTTTCTAAAATTCCTGAATGACAATAATACTGACTAAAACAGGTAGAAATAATCTTACCATGCTGGTAGATTTTTTATTTGTTTTAGGAAATTCAGACTTTTAGAGCTCAAAAACAGACAAAAATGAGTTAATTTTTTGCAGGGCACAGCAGAAGAAGCTGTCTGAGTTTCTGTACAAAATAGGAAACAAGTCAAGACTTGATCCTTCAAACAATCAAGTGAGAGCAAAACAGGAAGTGTGCAGGAAATGTATGTGTGAGTTTTTATCGCTAGGCCTTGTGTTTGCTGGTTCGTTTGAATGCCTGTGGTGAAGCTGGAGTTGCTGCATCTCCGTGGATACGCTGACTTTAAAACCGTATATCTGCTGTTTATCTGCTCACTTTCACCAGCTAGTATTCTGTAGAAGTTCAAATAACACAAAGGAACATGGATGTTAAAGGACCATACCACCAATTTTGCATGTTTGAGCCTAATATATTTAATTTTCATACATGTAAAGTTACTGACAATCATTTCCCAAAGCATACTACTGGAACGGTGAATTAAAAATGTTTTTCCTACCTTCCAGACCTCCATTGGTTTCAGTTCATTCTGCTATTAAAATCAACTTGTTGATACTGTAAACGTTCTTGGGATAGGTAATCCATCATCACCAACAAGACGTGTATTCAGGTTTTTTTAGAAGTTATGTAATTTTAGTGTTTAAGCTCAATAAAAAGCGTGGAGTGAATGTATGCCTCCACCGGGGAATATAGTCCCAAAAGAAGACCTGCGTTTATGGAAAAATTTAAAGGACCGTGACTTCATAAGGCTGTGTAACTATTAGCAGGAGAAACATGGATTTTTAAGGTGGGTGTATCACTTGAATATTTGATTTTGAAAGATTAAGAGATTTAGCAAAATATCAGGAAAGCTGAAATATGGTTTTATCCTTTGGGAAATGATTGTCAGTAACGTAACGTATGAAAAATGAATATATCAGGCTCAAACATGCAAAATGGGTGGTATGGTCCTTTAAAAAAATGATAATAAAAAATGATAATGTGCAGGATTTATTTGTGGTCTCTAAAATACCAAAAATAGATATTAACACTCCAAAACAACAGGTATGTCCTTTAAACTTGCTGAGCTAAAGTTCTTAAGCAATAAATCCAGAAGGTATCATATGTAATAGCAAATAAATACTTGGTATGTATATGAACTCAGGGCCTTATCTTACTAAAGCAAAATGGTGTGTGTGTGTTTGTGTGTGTGTGTGTGTGCGTGCACTCCAAATATAACAACAGGAATATAAGACGTTCTAGGTCAGCTCGGTGTAGAGTTTCTTTTCTTAACATTGTGGCCAAACCCTTTCCAGATATGCGACCTCAATCTTCTGCGGAGAAAAAGAAAATATCTCCTTTCATTCTTCATTCTGGAAACAATTTTAACATCCATGACAACTGCAACACGTGACGTTATCACAGTCAAAGCTGCGTATTTTACTTTACTGTGACAGCGTCTGTTACAGAGACCTAGAGGAGGTTTTGATGCAGCAGGAATCGTTGGTGTTGCGTCCGTCGGTCCTGCTGACAGCGTGTTTACTCAGGTTTGTTCCACGTTGTTGTCGTCATCCTGGTATTCCCGGCCAGAATGTCATCAACAGGACAGGCTGGCAAAACCAGTTCACCATGAAACTCTGTTATCTGTGTCAGCCGTCTGAGCAGCTTTATCTGCAGAAACGTTCCTCTCCGGTTACAGCAACGCAGCAGAAAGTCAAGGTGATTCAGTCTTAAAGGACCA
This sequence comes from Lucifuga dentata, assembly GCA_014773175.1. Classification (NCBI taxonomy): domain Eukaryota; kingdom Metazoa; phylum Chordata; class Actinopteri; order Ophidiiformes; family Bythitidae; genus Lucifuga; species Lucifuga dentata. The sequence goes on from VXCM01001254.1 coordinate 70,014, forward strand.
TACTGGTGATTTTGCATGTTTAACTCCAATATATACTTCCTACATACGTTACGTTACTGACAAGCATTTTCCAAAACTTAAAAATGTATTTTAGTTTTCCTGCTATTTTTTTAAATCTCTTAATCTTTCAAAATCAAATGTTCAGGGATACGTTAAAATTTAAATCGGCTGCTAGCATTTTCAGTACGTCAGAATGTAGCGGTTGTTTTTAATTTCTCGATAAAAGCCGTCTTCTCCTGAGACTACATTCCCTGGCGGAGACATACGTTTTATTCTGTGTCGGCTTGGTTAAATTACTCTGACAAACACGTAACAGACATCATGTTCACGGTGATGGATGATGTCAGACACGTTTGGCTCTAAAAGTAGATTTTATAGCGTATTTGTTTTAATCTTATGGGAACAGGAAGTTGTTAAACGTATTATAATCGTGGGAACAAGAAGATACAGATCTTGGTGCAAAATAGCATCTTTTTGGACTTTCAGGGTTTTTATGCACGATATCATTACAATAGAGATTTAACAACTCCAGCCACACAATATGTTTACTCTGTGTGTGTGTGTGTAGCCGGCAGTAAGAGTGTGAGCTGGCTGCTGGGTCGGGACGGGGACGTGGCGGTCATCGTGATCGGGGAGGTGGACGAGCTGAAGACCTCCAAGATCATCTGCTCAGGGTTTGGAGAGAAGAAGGCGCCGAGTCTCCAGAACAACGCCTGGTATCAACGCCTCCTCATGCTGTCTGTGTGTGTGTGTGTGTACCTGAATACGTGTGTGTGTGTGTGTGTGTGTGTGTGTCTCTCGTTCTAAGAACAGTCAGTTCTTTGATGAACATAAATATATGACATAATGACTCACGCTAACTGGCTGTGGGATTTGATCTTATATAAGCGTTTATGTTCCATATAAAGTAACGACATCACGTCTGCCCATGTGTTACAGCCATCAAACCATCCTGAAAACCAAAAAGGCCATGGAAGCTTCCAGAACGGAAAGAGAGAACCTCCCTCCTAAAACCCAGCCAGGGATCGCCCTCAGTTTAAAGGTCAAAGAACACGTCTGACATCAGTTTAACACATTTCTGATAATCAAACTAAATGACATTCTAAGATGTTATATACATATTCTAAGATGAATTCAGTTACAGTCAACATCTTTACATCTTAAAATCTCAATTATACTCAGATTAACTAAAGAAATCAATTTTTTGATATGAAAAGAGTATAAAAAATATTATTAATGCCCAAAATATTCACTAGAGTTATTATAAGACCTTTACTCGCATTTTTCTTTAAAGGACCATACCACCCATTTTGCATGTTTGAGCCTAATATATTCAGTTTTCATACATGTTACGTTACTGACAATCATTTCCCAAAGCATAAATATGGTTTTATATTTCAGCTTTCCTGATATTTTGCTAAATCTCTTAATCTTTCAAAATCAAATATTCAAGTGATACACCCACCTTAAAAATCCATGTTTCTCCTGCTAATAGTTACACAGCCTTATGAAGTCACGGTCCTTTAAATTTTTCCATAAACGCAGGTCTTCTTTTGGGACTATATTCCCCGGTGGAGGCATACATTCACTCCACGCTTTTTATTGAGCTTAAACACTAAAATTACATAACTTCTAAAAAAACCTGAATACACGTCTTGTTGGTGATGATGGATTACCTATCCCAAGAACGTTTACAGTATCAACAAGTTGATTTTAATAGCAGAATGAACTGAAACCAGTGGAGGTCTGGAAGGTAGGAAAAACATTTTTAATTCACCGTTTCAGCTTTGGGAAATGTAACATTACATGTATGAAAACTGAATATATTAGGCTCAAACATGCAAAATATGTGGTATGGTCCTTTAAAAAGTTTTTTAAAAATCATTTATTTTACAAGAAAAAATTTTGAAAAAAAAATGTGTAGCAGAAATATAGGTTGCTCTTCCTATCATATCGTCATCTAATGATGCCACAAATTAATGAGAAACTAAAGTTTAAACCTGCATGTGTGTGTGAAAAAGAGAGAGAGAGAGAGGGGTGTTGAATTCAGAGTTAGGGGTTTCTTCTATTTCACGCTGTCTTAAAAACAGATTTGCTGTGTTGTCATGGTAACCATGCACACACTGATAAGGAGTGAGCTGGTGTGAACGTTTCCATCTGATCTGACCATGAATTCTCACACTCCCACACCTTTAATTAACATAACTCACCCTTTCCTGGAACATTAGTTATTTAAATCTGTGTTTGCTGTAGAGTTAAAGAGGATGATGATGATGATGATGTCTATCTCTACAGGAGAAATGTGAGGAAGACAGCACTTTACGCCCCCTGCAGGTGAGCTGGAGTACTGGAGTACTGCAGGCTGTGATTGCGCTCTGATGTCAGCTTTCATTCTCATGTAATGTCTTTGTTAAACCCACAGGTGTCAGTCAGTGAACATCCGCTGCCTCCAGCTGCAGAAAAGGTATTTATGATTTAAAACAGATTTTTTAAAAACTTTTCAGCATTTTTTGGCGTTTTATTAGCAGGAGTTTGCATTAAGCTGCTACAACTATGTCATTCGAGCTGACACAAACAGTTAATAAAGGTAATTAAATGTCACTTTCAGTGCAAAGTCATTGCTGCTGTAGAGTTCTGTCATTCTAATTTGACACGTTAGCACTTTAAAGGACCATACCGGTGATTTTGCATGTTTAAAGGACCATAACACCCATTTTTCATGTTTGAGCCTAATATATTCACTCTTCATACACATAACGTTACTGACAATCATTTCCCAAAGCATACTACTGGAACGGTGAATTAAAAATGTTTTTCCTACCTTCCAGACCTCCATTGGTTTCAGTTCATTCTGCTATTAAAATCAACTTGTTGATACTGTAAACGTTCTTGGGATAGGTAATCCATCATCACCAACAAGACGTGTATTCAGGTTTTTTTAGAAGTTATGTAATTTTTGCATTTAAGTTCAATAAAAAGCGTGGAGTGAATGTATGCCTCCACCAGGGAATATAGTCCCAAAAGAAGACCTGTGTTTATGGAAAAATTTAAAGGACCATGACTTCATAAGGCTGCGTAACTATTAGCAGGAGAAACATGGATTTTTAAGGTGGGTGTATCACTTGAATATTTGATTTTGAAAAATTAAGATATTTAGCAAAATATCAGGAAAGCTGAAATACGGTTTTATCCTTTGGGAAATGATTGTCAGTAACATAACATGATGAAAATTGAATATATTAGGCTCAAACATGCAAAATGGGTGGTATCGTCCTTTAAACTCAATAAATACAACCTGCAAAGCACCTTACTGACAACCATTTTCTAAAATATAAAACCATAATCTTTCAAAATCAAATATTCAGGTGTTATACCCACTTTAAAAGTCAACATTTGGCCTGTTAACACATGTTAAAAAGTAGTTTTTCATTCTCGGTAAAAGGCGTCTTCTCCTGGAACTGTATTCTCTGGCTTCCTTCTATGCCGCTCCGTGTTGGATCAGATAAATTCAGTTACTTTGGCAAAAAATTGAATAGACGTCGTGTTTGCTGTGATGGATTACCGATCTGAAGCACGTTTCAAGCCTCTGCAAATTGATTTTTATAGTGTAATGTAACTGAAGCGGATGCTGTGAAACAGTTGTAACATATCAAACTTATTTAACACGTCTTCACGTTGAAGATTAGCGTGTGCTTGTATGTCCTCAGCATGTTGTTCCATTCTCCTGTTCAGTGTCTTCATCTCATCATGTGAAGCAACGTGTGGTTTTCCACACGTTGTCTTAAAGTCAGATTCAGCTTCTGCTGTCATAGTTTTCTTGAAATATGGACCAAATGATGCTATGACTAGGAAAGCAGCCAAATTACATCTTTGTTTCATGTATTTCCTGTTTTGGTTTTCTTTCTCCGCCCCCGGACTTTCTGACCAATGAGCAGAGCGAGTGTTGTCACGTGACTTTTGTTGATATATTTTGGTTTGATTGGATTCTTTCCACCAAATGAAGCTGTAAATGCAGCATCGTAAGAATTTTTTTTTTTTTTTAAATCAAGTTTCTATCAAGTCTTTTGCAGTGGAGAATGTCTTCAAAATTCCTAATTTATTAGCCCATAAACACTTTGCCCTGATTCTGTCTGCAGGCTGCATATCTCCAAAAGCTGCACCAATCAGATTGTTGTAGCCTGTATGTTTCCTACATTTTCTGGATTGTAAAAAAGGTTTTAGTGATTCACTGCAGCTATAAGTGTGTGTGTGTGTGTGTGTGTGTGTGTGTGCGTAGGGGTGGGGTTTCACGTGTCCCCTGTGGAAACTACTCCCTTGCATCAGGGTATGATTAACAACAGTACAGCGATCCCCTTCTCAATGTGGCTTTAATGCTTCTACGTGTCTTTCATGGCAATCCCTCCCTCTCTGAGAAACAGGAAATGGTGGTTAGGCCAGCTGTCCTCTCTCTCTCCCAGCCGCTGTGCAGATCGTCTTTCCCCCAGCGTTCATCTCGTCCAGGCTGTCTCGCCCCTCACACGTCTCTCTGTGTCTCTCTGGGGAACAGCTGAGCTGAACTGTCCTCCCACCGGCTCCATCATCGCTCCAGCCTGGGCCTGTATAGGCTTCAACGTTTCCTCTCTCTCTCTCTCTCTCTCTCTCTCTCTTCCTGCGTTTCGGAGCGGGTGCAGGTGACGCGCTGCCAGAACAGCTGAATCACACAGGCGAGGCGAGATTTCTGGACTGCCTTAGAACAGATGGTTGATGAACTTGATCAGGGAATTAAAAAACGCCAGAGATGGAGAATGCGTCAGTCGCAGATGGATGGGATTGTGGGATATTCTCCTGAGGTTTGGGCATGCGAGCTCTCCTCTCTTCTCTCTCTCTCTCTCTCTTTCCTCCTCTTTGCCACAGGAGAAAATCACTCTTTCACTTCTTATGCCTGCATCAGACTCTTTTTTTTTTCTTCCAGCCCCAACACATCTCTGGCCAACCCACGCTGATGTGGCAATGAACATCCACACCTTAGGAGGTTTGGCTGCTCTGACAGCCAAGATCTCGCTGCCTAATCCTCCTGTTCTAACATCCATTATGCGCCGCGTGTCGATGGAATGATTTGTGTGTGGAAACAGGAAGTAGCTGCTTTGGTGTTACAGATGCAGCTTGTAGATTGGTGTTTGATTGCTTTTTTTGCTGCTGCAGGTTTAGTTGATTTAGAAAAGGAGGGAGGCCAAGTATGAAGTCTGGACTGTTCCGCCATGATAAGAGACTTCATAAGTAGTTCAATATAATCAACAAAATTAAAGAAAACAATATAAAGTGATTGTATCTATATAAATGATGCTATTTTAATTTTACGGATATAAATTTTTATAAAAAAGTAATTAAATATGTCAGTTAAAAATGCAAAATACTTAAAAACTTTTAAAGTATTCCTTTTGTTATTTCATTTATGCGTCTGATATTCCATCTCACAATTCATTTATTTCCCGTTTTAACATTTAATGGAGTCTTAAGTGTGTTGCTGGAATAGAGGCTATACTTATAATCAATTAATGAAATCACGGTTTTTATAAACCAATTATAAAATATTAAATATAACTATTAAAAATGATCAATTATTAAATGTGACAGTTATTAGCTCTATTTCATGTTTCTGTATTTAAATGATGAATAAATAAATGTACATTAAAACGGATTTCAAACAAAGCTTTTAAATTTACCCTTTTCTTATTCCATTTACTAATTTATCTTCTTATATTTACTGAAAATATTGGCTAGCAGAGCTTTTGGTACTTCTCAAAGCATATTTTGAAAGTCCATTTAAAAAAAAAAAATCACAGTAAAGTTTAAAAATCTAAAAAAAACATTTAAAAAGTGATAAACTGAAGATTTGTTTTGATGGATCTGGCGACACCTTGTGGTGACTGGTGGTATATCAATCAATACAAATCCACAAAACCATTCAAATTCAATTACTGACAGAAAAGGTGGACGCCGCTAAGAACTATAAAAACTCCTTTATAGAAAAACAACTACAGAATATTTGAAAAAATCAGCAATAAAAATCAGCAAATATTGTATTTTACAGAAAGAAAATCCTCAAATTTTTCAAAATTTTACCTTCAAAGAGAAAACTAAAACATTTTTTAAAATGATCATTTTATCTTTTTTATACCATAACTTTTTTTTAAGATTATGTCCCACCCACTTTCAGTTTGCATGTGAAATAGACAGACATTATTTTATAATAAAACAATACCGATTACAGAGATATTGCTTTTTTTTTTTTTTTTAANTTTTTTTTTTTTTTTTAATTCTTGCTTTATAGCGGGCAGCCTGAGAGTGTCAGAGAGGAAGAGGAGGAGGAGGAGGAGGAGATTGTTGATTGGGAGGCAGAAGATTAGAGAGGAAGATTAGCAAGGCAGCTTGATGAGTCACCTTATAATTTTCTCTCCACACACCCTTAAACTCAGCCATAGTTGTGTGTGTGTGTTATCTGAGAACTGTAATTTGTTAAATCATTTATTCAAAGATTTAATCAAACATGACAGTAATTCCACTGTATGTGAATTAGCTGTCAGCGCTGACGGCGTTCCTCTGTCCTCTCTCGTCTCAGCCTGAGCTGAAGTCAGCCGGTGCGGCGGAGGAGAAGTCACTTCCCCAGACCTCCATCTGTCCCAGGCCCGCCGCCAGAGCCGGTCCGGCCAACGTGAGACCGGCTTCATCAAACACAGCACCAAGTTCTGTCAACACCAAACCCACTTCTGCACATCTGAGGCCGAGCTGTGCCGCGGCATCGCCATCGCCTTCCTCCAGCAACGCCGCCAAAAAAGATTCTGGAACAACGTCACCCGCCAAAGGGGGGCAGCACTCACAGGAAGCACAGAAACCTCAGGAATCACATGGTGGCAAAGGTGAGTGAGCAAGGCATTGTGGGTAAAGGTGCAACGACAGTGGATGACTTGATTCTGATCGGCTGGCAGCTGTGTATGTACGTGTGTGTGTGTTTTCTCGACACCACTGATGCAGATGTTTATTGGCTTTTCTAAATTAAAGCAGTGTTAAATTGCAGGTAACCATAGCAACAACACTGAGGATGCAGCTCCAGGTGGTTTAGCTCAGAAGCTTTGCTGTCACGGCTACTTCTACCCAAACTACAAACAACTACACACAAATAACACATCACTATCACCTTTAGTTTTCAGCCTTGACCTTGTAACAGCGCTCCCTGCTGAACACAGGTCAGTTAACAAACATCCCAGGAATATCTCTCCAATTCTTCTCCAGTGGTGATGGAGGACGTAGGTGTAGAACATGCATGTTCGTGAGGGAAACGGAGTCACGGAGAGCAATAATGGCTGAGGAGAGAGCGAGAGAACGTTGCTGGTTGCTGCAGCAAGAAAGAGGGATTTATTTCCCCAAAGCTTATGCGCTCGCCAAACAGTGCCTCAGCCCGCTGGAATCTTTATGGACTGGCAGAGTGAAAAGAGGCCAGCCTGGAGGGGAAAAAGCTTATGTGGCTGGGATTTGCGTCTCAGTCCTGCATCGCCTGTGCACACCTGCTCGTTTTGTCGCTTGTCTGCCATCGCTGATATGCTCTGAGCACGTGTTAGCCGCAAAAATTTAAATAAACACCATAGATCTGCCACTGAAACTGTTTGGATGAGAGGAAATGGCCGTCAGATGGTTGGAGAGTAATGTCACCTCACCAGATCATGTCTAATCCTCTGCAGTGGAGGAAAATCTCAACTACTTCACTAAAGTAAAAATCTAACAAAGTCATCTCATGATATCTGGAGCTATTTTTGTGATAATGATATGAAGCGTAAAGCTAAAAAATGTTGTATTGGTGATTGAAGAAGTGGAACAAATGCTGCAAACTATAACATGAGTAAAAATGAAGAAGCATAAAAGTAGCACGGAATTTTTCCCTTCAGTTAAAGTATAAATAACTAAATCCTGTCATATTTTTAGCTTGCAAACTCAATTGAACTAAAATGACTGATGATGTCATCAGATCTGATCTTTGGCAGGTTATGATGCTAAATAGCCTCTATGACNAAAATGACTGATGATGTCATCAGATCTGATCTTTGGCAGGTTATGATGCTAAATAGCCTCTATGACACTAAAATTAAATACGCTCTGAAGTCCAAATCCACCACAAGCCAAGAACTCAGCTGAAATTAGCATAGTAGCTAAGCTAACACTGTTCATACAGGCAGTCCCTGGGTTACAAACGAGTTCCGTTCCCACAGCTGTTCATAAGTCGTTTTTGTACGCAAGTCAGAACAATTCCATAAGGTGCAGATCTAGCGTATATATTTGACCTTTCTATGCATAAGAAACTGGATTTACGCTTTGGAGGTGTGGTTACTAAGGTTACAAAAAAGAAAAAAATGCAAAACACGAACAACACACACAACACGGTGTTTACAGCGAGCGTGATCCGACTTAAAATAGCGACTNGCAAAACACGAACAACACACACAACACGGTGTTTACAGCGAGCGTGATCCGACTTAAAATAGCGACTGCACCGCTGATGACGTGCAATGTTTTGACGTGCGTTGTAAAGTAGTGCGCCGTTCATCATTACAAATCATTTTATGTAACTCGAATTTTTAATTTAATAGGTTTTACGGCGGTTGGTTTGTAAGTACGGGTTATTCGTAAGTCAGACGTTCATAAGTCAGGGACTGCCTGTACACTACAACAACAAGTTATCACTTCATTAATTTCACTCCGCCATTAGCTTATTCGGCCACAGGAAGTACAGCTAGCTAACGCTCCAGCTATGCTTGTCTGAGTCAGCATCACTTCCTGCTTGTTTTGGGTCTCAAATCATCTGATTGGCTCTCCTCCTCATGTGACTTACAACATTCTTGATATTCACCCAGGTGTTTCTGCTTCAGAAATTAATTTGTTTAGCTGTTAGCCAGTTAGCTTTGTAGTCAAACTTCAAACAAGAGATAGCTCCTTTGAGGAACTATAAGCATCTTATAACTCTGTTTTGAAAGGTGCTATAAATAAAGTTAAAGTTATTATTAGCTAATTGTTCAGGTGACCATGACTTTCAGGTGACTTTTAGTTTAATTTCTTCCTCTTGTGCGTAATACGAAAATTCATGAAAACATCATGACGCCACAAATTGTGATATGAAAAATTTGCATCACATAAAAATTATTCTATATTATCCTGAAGATATTTTGTGGCTACAACACTTTATCACAAGTCAAACTCCTGCATTCAAAAGTAAATAAGTATTAGCAATAAAATGTACTCCAGTATCTAAAGCAAAGTACTCATGCAATAACATAACAGACAGAAACACACAGCTGTATAGCAGAAATCACCTTCTTCTGCATCTACATCTGTAACTATTGAAAATATTTTGCTGAGTCAGCATAATCTTAGCTACACATCAGTGGTCGTCACACATTTCTGGCCTTTTTTGTCACGTTATAATTTATGTACAGCTACACCATAAATGTGACGTCTGTATTTTAATCCAGCAGATCCAGCTCAACATCTGTTGATAGTCAAAGGACACGACTGAATTTTTGTGGTGTCTTAGGCTGGATTTTTACCATGCACACGCAACCTGATTCCGATCTTTTGCTCACATGTATCAGACACGCTTCCTGAAGATGTAAATGGTAAAAAGCCACACAGAATCAGATATTCTCAGATCTGTTTTGGGCCACTTGCATATGTGGAAATAAATCAGATACGTATCGANGAATCAGATATTCTCAGATCTGTTTTGGGCCACTTGCATATGTGGAAATAAATCAGATACGTATCGAATATCCGCCAATTCGACTGCTGTCTAAATACACGGATCGGAAGTTCCTTGCCATTCCGACTCCTAAGTAAGTTCCACCTTGTTCACATATGGATGATGTCAGCATCAATATGATGACGCTCTCTGTAGACAAAATTGAAGGACATACTATATATATATCATGCTGATGTGTTTATGCAAATAGACGTGTTAGTGTGTGATAACAGGCTCCTGTTACAGCAGCAAAAATACATGTCCTTATAAGAGCGTTTAACATATCCGATGTTTCTCTCTGCATGTGAAAGTTTTTACCTGCTGATCATATTTTTAAATCATTCTCTCTTCTTAGTCCATTTAAGCGTTTAAAAAAGAAAATGTAAAGTTAAAAAAATATATAAATACAATGAACAAAAAATCAGATATAGGCAAAAGATCAGAATTGAACAAATTGAGCCTAAATCCAGCCAGAAACAGGCAAAAATGTTGATAAATGCCTGATCTTGCAAAGTTAAATAACGGGAAAAAATTCCTGTGTGCAGATCCAGATCTGCCTTTAAATCAAATAAACTCTTCCTTGACACAAGTCCCACCAATCTACAATCTTTCCTCAAAATCTGTCTGTTAATGTTCTTAATATCCTGTTGAAAGACAAACAAGTGGAAACTGAACCTCCTCCAGTAATATTTACTGCTGGACAACACTTAATTATTTGGATTTTTCTTGCATGTTTTCTTGTCTTGTCACATTTTGTCCATCTTGGCTATAAAATATCATTGCTGCCTTGTCAGATATTAAATTGGAAAACAGTTATAAGTGGAAACTTTTAATGCTAAAAGATATGAAAGCAGATTAGTTGGTAAAGTAACTAGTTAACAGATCCATTTACAAGCTGAGTTACATATTTTCCTCAGTTTTCACAAACCTGTGAAGCTCTTTATTTGTTATCTCTTTGTCTGTTCCCCCTCTCTTCCCAACCTTTCACCACACACACTTATGCAAGCCAAATAAACAGTTGGTATGTTTCAGGATTTTCTGATAAAAAAAAAAAACAAATCTTTGAATTTTCTTTAAAATTCTAACTTGGTCAGTGAGTCGTTTTATGTAAACTGTCTGGATATTGTGGATCTCAGGCTGTCTGAAGCCATGAGGTGACATCCTCATCGAGCATGCAGTGACCCAGTTATGCAGGCAGGTGATGTTTAATTAGCACCATCTAGTGGAAGACAACAGTACTACAGGAAAACCTCCCTGACAGAGGAAGATTCCATAAGGTCCCTCTGCTGGAAAAATATAGATCCTACAAGCAAACCAGAGACACTTTTCTCTGCAAAAACTACATTTCCTGCAGGTTTCATTTTGATAAAAAATAAATAAATAAATAAAAAATAAAAAAATAAAAACTTGTTGACTTAATTAGATTTTCAGTGAATCTAGATATCAGTCAGACTGATCCAGAAGCAAATGCACTGGAATTAGATGTAATTTTGACATTTCCTCTGTTGTATTTGTTTCTTGACTTTTAGCTGAATAGAATTTTGTGCATCTTTACCTTTAGAACAAACACATTACAGTAGGAATCTTTCATTCCTTGAGTTTTTTTTTTTTTTTTTTTTTTTTTTTTGGCGTGCTTACTTCTTTGCCTGTTTGTTGTTTGGTGCTTTTTTAAAGACAGTTAAACAATTTAAGTTTCTAATCTGCTTCTATTTAATGATTTTTTTTTTTTTTTTTTANTTTTTTTTTTTTTTTTTTTAATTCTAGACATTCCAGGTACTTTTTTTGTAGTTGTGAATTCAGCAAATCTCTGACAGAGTTATTAACAAAGTTCAATTGAATATAATAAATAATGAATTAAAAAGGAATGCTTTTATTTTAGAGAGTTTATAGGTTCCCTAACATACCATCAAGTAAGAACACTGCAAAATCTACATCACATAATTTTTCTCGATTAAGTCGTATTTTGTAAAAACAACAGAAAAAGCCTTTGATATAATTATTTAAATGTGTTTCAGTCTAAACTGACTTAAGAATTTAAAGGAAACGACTTGAAGAAAAGACAGAAAAAGGAAGGCAGCTCGATAGAGTCAAGAACAAAAGACACTTAATTCCACAAAATTCTTTGAAAATGGTTTTGTTCTGAATACGTTACTTGTCAGAAAAATAAATAAGATGTTTCGGACTCTCGTTTTCTTGGTAAGATGGAGGTTTGTGGATGATTTTTTCCTCAGATCTGTCAAAAACTATTTTCAACAGTTAATGAACAAGAAATGTAGACAGAAACAAGGCAGTGAACACAGGATAATAGAAAAAGTGTCTGATGCGATTTTTTTTTTGTTAAGAAGACGCAGGGTGTATTTTGTGTTTGTGTGTTTTGTATGAATGGATGAGATAAGTGGATATGAGACAAGTGGACATGAGACGAGTGGATGCTGTTCAGGCGGCAGGAAGGCGTGGAAAGGGAAAGGAAGAGCTGCTGAATGAACATGTCTTGACTCTGCGTTTGTCCCTGACAAAGGCAGGAAGCTCGTTCTGAGGGGAGGAACCCGCCTGGATCAGGATCTGGACTCGGCTGTTTGCTTTGCGGTGCGGGTAGCGACCAGGACTCCACATCCTGTGAGCTTCGAGCTTTTAAAGACTCGAAAGTTCATGATGGACTAAATCTGCTTCAGGGAAACTTATGTGCATTAAAGATAGTCGCTACAGACAGGAAACCCTGACGGAGCTTTTTGTTTAAACTCTGAGGTCAAAAGTCATTTTTAGAGTTTTACGTTTGCAATTAATGTCTTTTATTTGCCACCTAAAAAAAAAACAACTGCACCATTTAAAAACAACAAAAACAAATCCTTTACTAGACCAGATGACAAATTTGGTCCTGTGAAATTTCTTTCTCAAATACAGTAAGTCTGCGAAAACGTATCAGTAAAACAACATATCACTAAAACTCATGAAATATTACAAAAAACGCCTAATTATTTCTTCTCTTGATTCTCAAAAAACACACATCAAAGGACAAATATATAAAAATTGATTTCTACAAAATTTTACATAAATGGGAAGTTAGATTCAAAAAATTCTTCCATAGATGACTGTCATGTGATCTATTTTTTGATTTAATTCTTCACACGTTTCACTGTGCCTTGTTTAGTATTTCACAGAGAAGAAAGATGCAGCTTTACATCTACTTTTTGTCTAAAATACAAGATTTATGTTAGTTTAACATCGTTTTATCATCAGATATTTTGTAATCATAAGTCGTGTATCATCTGCATAAAAACAGAGTTTTTACACTGATGTATACATAAAGATACAGAGTCTATGACTCAAACTATAGTGCATATAGAAATATGTCAGCATGGGCATGTTTAGTGTGTGTGTGTGTGTGTTTGTTTGTGTGTTTGTACTCGTGTTTGTTGGCTTAGTGGGGTCATATGATGTGAGCATGAAAGTGTATCAATCTGAAACAGCTGGCGGTATGTGTGTGTGTGTGTGTGTGTGTGTTTTGTGTGTGTCGGGCAGTTTTCCTCTCCTCTCTCTTCACCTTCAAAGGGAAGGACACACATTCCAGTGCTGCTTCCCGACTCCCTGGCCCCGGGCGACGCTCGGCCAGAGCTGATAAGTGACAGGGCCCCAACCCCCACACAGGAGATCCCCC
>VXCM01001254.1:83482-95024 GCA_014773175.1 Lucifuga dentata
CCCCCCCCCCCACTCCCTCTGCCAGAGACGAGGAACGTCTCTAAAGAGACAGATTGTCTTTAATTTTTGGCTGGCCTGGTCAGCGACACTGCCCCCCTCCCCTTTGTCTTCGCTGTACATTTATGAGCAGGATTGAAGTGAGGAGACGCATCCCAAAGCTCAATTAGAAATTTGTCATCTTGACGAGTGATTTTAACGCAGAAATTCCGCTTAATTTCCTCCAAAAACGAGGATAAGCAGCGTTTTTATTAAATTTCTGTTTGCTTGTTAGCTGGTATCAAATATTAATTAATTTCAGCAAAATTTAGTTTAAAGGTAGAAAATTTGCCCAGGCTGTATCCGACCTAAAAGCAGAAGTCAGAATTTCCTACTCCCAATGGAGAAAAGGTTTTTTTTTTATTTAAACAAGCCTCAACACGTCGGAATTCCTACTTGGAATAAGACTCCTCAACCCCAAGTTTAGTATTGACGTCATTTAAATATGGCTGCTTACGTCGTAAACAGTCATTTTTCCATTTATAAATAAAGATTGAGGCTTTTTTCCTTTAAATCAGCATACATACAATAACAGGTTAAACGATCCTAAATGTTAAAACATTGCTTCTTTTGCTGAAAGACTAAACTACAGTTTTCATGGAGACTCAAACACACGGCGATCATACATGATTCCGCGTTCTGGCTTCCCAGTCTGAACTGCAACAAACACAGCGTTAAATATGAAGCAGATCATTAACATGCTGATCTTCACTGGATTTTTCACTGACGGGACAACGATACCATAATTAACAGAAGAGAAGCTTTATGAATAAGCTTCAGTTATCATGCTGCTAATTTAGCGTGATACTGCATCGTTATCGTGGTTTTTTGGAATGACCTCCTTTATCGTTTGCCTCAAAACATGAATCACACAGAAATTCTATGCATTTCTTGGATTTGTTTTAGAATTTAGTTTCAAAAATCTTCATCTTATCAAATGATTTTTCTTTTAATCTACATATAATCCATTAAATCAAATGCAAAAAAAAAAATAAAAAATGCAGCGTCAGATTATTTCAACTTGTGTCCAACAAAAAATCAGCTCCATTTTTTTTGGAAGTTTGCTGGAACTCCATTTTAGTCAGATGATCATGTGACTATGAGAAGAACCAATCATAGAACCCAAACAACCAATCATACTAATAGCAGACAAAGCATAAACACCTAGTAAAGGGCAGAGCCAAGGCCCATCCAGGTGAATCAAAATTAGCTCAAAATCATACATATGTATCATTGTTTAGAGCAAATATACATATATTTATACATGTTTGGGAGTAATTCAACCTAAATCTACATACAATTCATACAGAAGTAGTCAGATTAAAATATAAAATTCTATAAAATATAAATATTAAAACACTTCAACAGACATAAAGAGGAAAGTATATACAAATACTTTGCAAAAAAAAAGTCAAAACTGTCTAGATGACAAACATCACACACGCACAGAAAAGCATCTCAAATACTGAAAGTCTAAAGCAAATATATAGACCCAATACATACATATATATATATACTATAAAACATGATTAGAAAAAAGGGAGAAAGACACTATTGTACATCTTTATTCCAGCCCATCTCTCTCTCTCTCCCTCACCCTCTTTCCCTTTCCCTCTCTCTCTCCCTTTCTCCCTCCCTCCCTCTCTCTCTCTCTCNCCTCCAATCCCTCTCTCTCTCTCTCTCTGTCCCTCCCTCTCTCTCGCCCTCTCTCTCTCTGTATTAAGCATTCCACTCAGACCGGCACCAAGGCTCTGTGCTCAAAAAACTCTGACCATAAGTGTGTATGTGCCTGTGACTGTGTGTGTGTTTGTGCATGTATGCTTATGTGTGTGTGTGCATGCGCGCTCACTGCTTGCACAAAATGTGTGTCTGCCTCAATTGCTGGAGCCTATCCAAGGTTTCCGTGGTGACCGCACAACACAACGAGACAATCAGAGGCAAGCCCACGCAGCGCGGCGAGAGGACATTAACGCAGGAACCGCGGGTCAGGGGGCAGAGGAAGGCAGGGCGCGGTNGTGTGGAGGGAGGTGTTGGAGTCAGGAGGAAGGAGAGCAACGGCAAGGAGAAAAGAGCAAGTAAACAACAGTAAACAATAACAGAACCTTGAAGGCTACTTTAGGTTTCTCTCTTTCATGCCTGCAAGACATCAAGAGCTTTAAAGGTTTTCTGGCCCCAGGAGTGCCTGAGAGGTTTGGCTTTAGCCTGTGTGTGTGTGTGTGTGTGTATGTGTGTGTGTGTGTGTGTGTGAGCGTGCTATTCCTTGGTGTTAGGCAGAGATGGCTGCATGCGTGACTGAATCCATGAGCAGCAGGGCTGTGTGACAGTGTGTGTGTGTGTGTATGTGTGCGCGCATGCATAGACTGGATGTAACGTNCCATGAGCAGCAGGGCTGTGTGACAGTGTGTGTGTGTGTGTGTATGTGTGCGCGCATGCATAGACTGGATGTAACGTGAGAATGTGTGTGTGTCTTTTTGAAATTCAGCTGTTAGAAGCCGCACACACACACACACGCTCTCACATATCTCCGTCCCTCGGGGATGACGCTAAAAATATGTGGCTCCTCAAGCCTTCTGGTGTCTGAGCAACGTCTGTCTGCTCTCCTCTGCCGTCCCTGTGCNACTCCCACCCCAAACTCCTCTTCCATCCGTTCCTCCCTCAATTACACCTTCTTCCACACACACACACATGCACACACACACCGACTACACCAAGCTGTGTAGCTACTACACTTCCAGCGAGGATGACCTCTGCTCAGCCAGAGCAGGATAAAGGGAAGCGAATGAAAAGCAGAAAAACATGAATAGATGAAGGTGTAGGCGCAGAATTTAGAGACAGGAAATGATCAGGTACAAAATAAAAATAAAAAAATCTCTGTTTTTTAACAAGCAGTTTAGTCTCACATTCAGCCTTTAAGTCCTGTTTTTTTTTTTTTTTTTTTTAATTCCGCTAACAGACTGAAATAATTTTTGATTCTGCTGCAGTTTACTGTTTATCAGGAATTTTCTAGAAAAGAGTTTATAAATAAGTCATTAGTATCAAGAGAAATGATACTTAATTCTAGAAAATTCTGAAAATGTGATAGCAGATTTTTTGAAGTGTTAAATTTTTTTAAAAATTTGTATATTGATCTGCATCAAAATATCCGTAAGTATAACCAAACATGCTGATTGGCTGATGGCGGCGATGATTTTTGGAACTGTTTAAAACCACATGGCAACAGAGTTATGGCCATTTAAATTCACCATGCTGCTGTAGTGCCACCTATTGGCCTACGTGTTGATCCTGGGCGGAGTTACACACGGGGGTGGAGCAACACTAAATGATAGAAAATTCTGAATTTTTGGGTTTCTTTTCAGAAAATTTGATTTTAAAAGAGCATGCTAGTGGTTTTTGTCAATTTTCCAAAACATACTGGAGCAATAAATATTAGAATAGTTTTTCCTACCTTCCAGACTGCCATTGGTTTCAATTAATTCCAGTACGCTATATAAATCAACTTGTAGAGGTTTGAAACGTGCTGAGATAAATAATCCATCACAGAAAATGTCTACTGAATTTTTTTTGACTAAATAACTTTATGTAACCGATCCAACGTGGAGCTGAATGGAAGACAATATGTCTCCACCAGGGAAAGTAGTCCCAGCAGAAGATGGCTTTTACAGAGAAATGAAAAATGACTGTCCCTTCTACATTTGGACAAAGGTGTTAGCAGGTGAAATATGAACATTTGATTTTGAAAAGAGGATTTGGCAAAATAACAGGAAAACTAAAATATGGTTTTACATTTTGCAAATCAATTATCAGTAATGTTCTTTGTAAGTGGGTAGTATTTATTGGGCTTAAACGTGTAAAAAAATCACCAGTAAGATCCTTTAAGACTCAATGACAGGCAAAATGAGCTCTTATTTTGGAGATTTTCTCACAGCGTGGCATCCTGTTTGTGTTCCATGTGTCAGGAAGTTGTCAGCCGCATGTTTTAGTGTCAGCCGCATGTTTTAGCAGCAACTAATTATCCTCTCTCTCTCTGCTCAGACACGTCTGCGCCAGTCACGGCTCGGAGGACGGCGTCTTCCGAGGACAACAAGTCGGCGGGGACGTCAGTGACCTGCGGGGGGCGTGGCCGCGTGGCTCAGCTCATGAAAAACTTCAGCGTGGAAAACGCCACGACCCCCACACAGGCGCCTTCCCGCGGCATCAAGCCACCGATCCCCACCAAGCCTGAGCACCTGAGTCTGATTTCCACACCTTCCGTCAGGTAATCCACCTGCAGACGCACAGAACGCCTGTCCAGCTTCACGCCTTCGTCCCCTTCACTTAACAAAATCCACACTGGATGCCGTCAGCAGGGATGAAATCAACTTGAAGATGAAACAACCCTGAACTTCTGACTCAAACCGGTAAAACCACGCCTCCGCCCAAATGTAAAGGATTTCATCTGGATTGTACTTGATGTTTCTATAAACTTGCAGACATTGTTGCTACGGTTGCAGTTTTGCTCGCATGAATCTGAGGATTAAATATGATGTCCACTAGGGGGCTGAAAGTCACATTATACTTACCTGGGACTGGAGCGCCATTAAAAACGACTGCAGACTTTCCTCTTAAACAAGGATGGCAACAATCGAGGACATCAGCGATTTTACTTAAGTTACAAAGGCCCAAAACAGCAGCAAAACCAAAATGTTAGATGTTACATTAAAGGACCATACTGTCCATTTTGCATCTTTGAGCCTAATATATTCAATTTCCATACAGGTAACGTTACTGACAATCATTTCCCAAAGCATACTACAGGAACGGTGAATTAAAAAATGTTTTTCCTACCTTCCAGACTGCCACTGGTTTCAGTTCATTCTGGTACGCTATTAAAATTATTTATTTTTTATTTATTTAGTTTATTTAGAAAGGGACCATGCACAAAAAACATTAATCTCAAGCTGAGAAGAGATGCTTTGTACTAGATTTAGCTAACAGCTAATTTCCATCTGCAGTACCTGGGCAGGTAAACATAAAACAAAACTACCATTATACACAGACACATAACATCAGACATCATTACACATAATTACTTTACACAACCACACATTTCAAAACAGAATAAAATGTCATTCATAGTCAAAGGTAAAATTAATGTTGACATGCCTGGTTGCTAAGAATCCATTTTTTTGCATCATGTGAGAAAGAATAAAAATCTGTGCAAGTTTTCAACTCAGCTGGAAACTTATTCCATTGTTTAATGGTCTTAAATGAAAAAGCAGATTGTGCAAAAGCAGTACGTCGTATCAGGAAACTTATCAACTTGTTGATACTGTAAACGTTCTTGGGATAGGTAATCCATCATCACCAACAAGACGTGTATTCAGGTTTTTTTAGAAGTTATGTAATTTTAGTGTTTAAGCTCAATAAAAAGCGTGGAGTGAATGTATGCCTCCACCGGGGAATATAGTCCCAAAAGAAGACCTGCGTTTATGGAAAAATTTAAAGGACCGTGACTTCATAAGGCTGTGTAACTATTAGCAGGAGAAACATGGATTTTTAAGGTGGGTGTATCACTTGAATATTTGATTTTGAAAGATTAAGAGATTTAGCAAAATATCAGGAAAGCTGAAATACGGTTTTATCCTTTGGGAAATGATTGTCAGTAACGTAACATGTATGAAAACTGAATATATTAGGCTCAAACATGCAAAATGGGTGGTATGGTCCTTTAAACCTCTCAATCAATTCCTCCTGGAAACTTTTCGATATTTTTTTAGGTTGTAATTGACATCGTGCTCCTGACATTATTTAACAAAATTTTACAAAACCGCCTGCACGATTCCTGATTTTTTTCCTGTTTTTTGAGAAGATTCCCAATCGATGCGTAGAACAAATGCCCATTCGTGCCATGTATAGATCTTGGAAGAACAGGATTAAGAACAGCTGATAGAAGAGTGAAACTCAGCGGCACCGACAGAGAGATCTGAACCCCAAACTTCCAACACTAAAGCCAAGAGATCAAACTGTGGAATATTGGATATCAGAGAACCTTTGGAGATTTCATCCCGCCTCCTGTGTCGCCGGGTCGCGAAGCTTCCTCCAACGAAACGACTCGAGGCGGAAGCGTGCGACTTCCCTGCACGTACAGTCTTAACGATCCTGCACAATCACCCGTTAAGACTGCATGGTTTTAAGTTTTTAGTTGCACGGAGATGTTAACGTTGACTGGTCGGCGAGCTGGAACTTACGCCCACATGACCAGCCCACTCATGACTGTCAGACACCTGATGTGGCGCCTCGGTGGGTTTTTTTTTTTTTTTTTTTNGAAAAAAAAAAAAACTGTCACACCATTGCTATCGCTTCCCAAAAAAACAAGATGGAAACGTTGGAGTCATGCTTGAATGTAATGGTTTTCTGTTTTTTATTTTTTAAATGTTGAAGTACTGTAAACACACTTTTGTGGGAAAGATCTTCCAAAACAATTGATTGCAATTGAATTTTCTTTTTGTATAACTTCCACTCCTTCTACCTTTCATTATTTGCCAGGGAATTGACGACTATCACATGTGTTCACTTATTGCTGATGTTTTCCATTTGCTGCAACATGTGGATCAATGCAGCCTCATTTTTTCACATGATGTTTTCACTCGTATTCACAAAGCCTGTTTACGCACCGGTGCCATTAGTTTGAACATTTACGAGACGGCGTGCATTAGCTCATACGCAGACGCGACGGCGATTCGATGTTTTTCTCATGAATCATGAATCAGGCTTGTTTTCTCTCTTTTTGAACAAATGAATGTGCATGGACAGGCAGAACGGGGTGAAATAAGGTACAGTAGGACTGTCATCCTTCATCCTGCTGTCCTCTCCCTCAGAATAAAGTCTTGTTTATTTGTCACGGTGCAATGTAAGTTCTCCTCTGCCATCTGGCTATAGCCTCGCTGCGACCTGTTGTGGACCAATGACGGCGCCAAATGCCTCGTCTGTCTCTCCCAGTCGATCAAACCCTGGCAAAGTCGACAGCCGCCGCCAAATAATCCTGCTCAGCTCTCTGTTACTCTTCCACTATTGTTCTCTGTTCTCTCAGTATTCTGTTTTACTGACGCGTGGTTGTAATTTGTGTTTTGTATGTATATTTTCTATAGGGAGAAACATGTCATTTTTTAATTGGGATATTTAACACGACTAAGATGTGCACTTGTAAAACTGAAAGACATCTGTGTTTCTGATGCCAAACTTGTCAGGTGCAAGCATAAAAAAAAAACAATAAAACTGTGTAACCTGTTCAACTTGTGGTGTTTTAAAGGTTGGAAAGTATTTTTGTGTATTATTTTGTGTATTTGGAATGGAACTCTCCCGACGTGCAAAAGTTCATAACTACATTAGGAACTACAGCGAGTTCCTTATA
Organism: Lucifuga dentata; assembly: GCA_014773175.1. Taxonomy (NCBI): domain Eukaryota; kingdom Metazoa; phylum Chordata; class Actinopteri; order Ophidiiformes; family Bythitidae; genus Lucifuga; species Lucifuga dentata. The sequence continues at coordinate 90,909 of VXCM01001254.1, forward strand.
CATGCTGTTCCTTATTCCTAATACAGGAAATAACTTTCTATTTTTCATTTTAAACATGACTACAATGTTTTCTAAACATTAGCCAAGTCATTTTCGTCACCCATTTAATCTTGAAAACATTTTATGAAGAAATTTAAAGAACAGACCAGTAGTTTTGCATGTTTGAGTCCAATAAATACTGTCCATATACATCTTAAAATCATTTTCCCAACGATAAAACTGTATTTTAGTTTTGCTCTTATTTAGTCAAATCCCTTACTCTTTCAAAATCAAATGTTGAGTGTTATTTTGCCAAATCTCCTAATAAAATCAAATGTACAGGTGACACACTCATCTTAAAATCCAATATTTCGCCTACTAACACCTATTTATGATTGCAGAAGGCACAGTTGTTTTAATTTCTCTCTGAAAGTCGAATTTATTGTGGTCAGACGTGCAAAATCACCTGTATGAATCTTTAATATGAACAAACGTCCCCAAAAATATTAGCAACTAGTTGCAGATTTGTTCAGATGCATCCAGTATAATTGTTTTTTTGATAAGTTCATAAAGAAAAAGCATTCAGGGTGGCACAGTGTTGACAGTGTTAACATTGATGATGAAGTTAACAAAAGACTCTTCGAAGCCGGTGATGCATTTAATCGACTTCAGAAGAAGTAGAAGTGTAACGATCTCACCATTTAAATTCAAGTCTGCTGCTTTACTTATTTGTACCTGTTTCTATACCTGTGGCTCCTATTGCACACCTGGTCATTTGAGGAGAGGGAATCTCTCTGTGAACAGCCTCTGCTTAGGTTTCTTACATTTTCTTTATACTAGTGCAGCGCCCGTTCAAAACATGCCTGTTCAGAACGGGCTGGACTTTATGGTGAGCGCCGCAGCCTGCCATAATTTAGTTCTGCACGTCCTCGTGAGCTAGCTTTGTTTGCTGTATGGGGTCGGGTTGAGAACGTGGCGCTGGACCAGAGCGTATCCTGCCACATGGACTACTTTTTACCGGCTCGATTAGAGAACCGCTCATCCAAACAACTTCACACTTGACGCTGGGTCCTGAGCAATAAACCTTCCAAATTTCAACTTCATATATGTCGGGTTCTAGACATGTTAGTGCCACAGACAGAGATTTCTGTCTTTATAGTTAGATAATAAGGTTTTAGGGAGCTTTTCCTCGTTTTCTCAGAGACCTTGGGCTAGTCGGGAACCGCTAATGTGTGGGTTGTAAAGTCCTTTGAGACATTGGATGTGATGCTGGGCTACAAATAAACTTCATCTGACTTGACTTGACTTACACCTGTGAAACATGGAGTATATACAAACGTCATGCAAGAAACCTTGATTCGGTTTCATCTGTCCTGTCTACAACAAACCCTGAATATCACCTTGAAAAACAAGAAAACAACAGATTTTTTTTTTTCTCCTTTGCAAACTTACCCAAAAAGGCAGTTTTTAGCAAGCGATGTTTGGACATCCTGACTGTTCCCGTCTCAGCTGTGCTTTTCCTGGAACTGTGAGGATGGCAGTGACTCTCAGTCCTGGTCCTTGACGGGTGCAAAGAGTAATAAAATATTTTACTCAAGCAAAAGTGCTGTTATTTTGATAAAAATTTTACTCAAGTAAAAGTACTTGTGTAAAAATTTACTGAAATAAAAGTAAAAAAGTATTTTGTTTCAAGTGTACTCTGAGTAAAAAGTACCAAAAAATGCAAAAATACATACATTTTAAACAATTTTGCTGCAAAGCTCTGCAAGTAAAGACTTAACATTGACTTTTCTACATTTTGACTACGTGTTATCCTGTTTAGCATTCTAATAATTTATATTACTCTGCATTTGGAAGGAAAAAAGAATTGTAGTCAATTTATAATTAACTATTATAATATCTGAAAAATGAGACAAACATTTAATAAAAATTCCACACTGAAACTGCCTGTCCTACACATGCTAACGCTAAGGTTAATTAGCTCAGCAGCTACCCTTAAACATGCTAACGCTAAGGTTATTAGCTCAGTAGCTTCCCTTAATCAACATTAACGTGCATTTTTCAATAGCTAGCAAAACTGCAACCCACAAACAAGTGAAAGAATATTATGTGGACATAGATGTCAACAAAGCTAGTGACTAGTATGAATAATTAACAGGATAAAGTTAGCTAACTTACGTCATACAGGTTTGATGCTGAGTTCTGATTAGCTGCTAACTCCACGTTTTTCAGCATCAAAGTTTGCTGCATGCTGTAGCCTTGTGTTTTGTTTTGGTTTGTTTTTTTTCGTAAATTTAAACTGATCGCTTAAATGTGTCCAGAGATTGTTTTCTTCTATTTTGTCTGTTTTCTGGTCCTCTGAGCTCCTTCTCTCCATCTTTAGCATCCTGTCTACGGCTTTTATTGCAGCTGCAGCTCCTCTGAGCTTTTTTATCTGTTTGTCAATTAAAATGTACTGAAGTACAATACTTGTAATTAAAATTACTTAAGTAAAAGTAAAAATACTCTTTGAAAAAGTTACTCAAAAAAAAATACAAATACAGAAAAAAACAACTTTGTTAGAGTAACGAGAGTAAATATATTTCATTACTTTCCATCACTGGCCCTCTGAGTACCACAAGAATGAATATATTTCCCTACACACACACACACACACACGATTAGCTAAATCAGGTGTGTTTTTAGTCAGTGGAGATCTAGAAGACACACCTTTTGATCAAGTGAACACACCTGGTTTAGCTAATCAGATGCTGGCAGAGCAGGGAGAGATGATTGAGAACCATTACATCTTTACAGTGCTAGCAGCTAAGATCAGACGGATTACAGCATGGGCAAAGTGGGCAGGACCCTGGAGCACTTAAGATTTATTATTATCTTTTTCTTTTTTTAATGTAAAGTATTTTTGTTTGTAAAATATTGCAGTAATTGTGACTTTGAAAATGTGGTATGATTATGAAATTGTTTGAACATTTTATAAATAAGCCGATTAGACTAACTCATGTAATGACGAAAGCTAAAGGTCAAATGTCAGTTTCGCTGTGAACATGGAGAAACATACGCTTAGCAGGTCGGCAAAGCGTAAACTCAAAAAAGAAAAAGAAGCTAAAGATGCCGCTTTTCTACCATAAATACCCTCTGTTTCAACGTTTTTCACCAAAAAACAGGTGGAAGGTGTTACTGATAGCAGCACTGCTGTCTGATAACCTGGATCGTCCAGGGCACACGCAGTGCACATGTATTATTTGCGTGTAGGGGCCCGTGGTCATGATAATCCATCCATGGTTAAGAAGGTTGGTATACTGTCAGGATACCAACAATCACACGCCTAAAACCGCTCCTTTTGGTGAAATCATTATGGAAAATGACGGCTGGAAATCCAGTTGCAAGAATTTCAACATTCTGCTCTTGGATCTCGCTTGTCAATAATGTTGCTGAACCAATCAGGAGAAGAGAATTTGTTGCTACAAAGCTAAACATGCAGGTAGAAATACGATCATGTGTGATACGTGTCAGAGCAGCTCCAGGTCAGGATCAGTTTAATCATTCTTGCTCATGCACGGTCATCATCAAAACCTAATGGCTGAGGAAGCACGTTTCACAGAAAATGTATTCTGGCGAGCGTTTTTTATGGGATGTAAACTCTTAGAGGCTTGACGCGCCTGAAGACTCGCACGACGTGCCATGAAAGATGTCGAAAGTTCCACAGCGTTTGCATACTGCAGGTACTCAAGCAGAACAAACGGAAAAATGCTGATGCACGCAGCTGTGGGCCTGCTGCCTAGATCTCTCTCTCTCTCTCTCTCTCTCTCTCTCTCTCTCTCCCAACAAGCCAACAAAGGCTGTGGCTGTTCTCTGATGCACAGAGACATCGTCGAGCAGTTTCCAGGAGAGATCTGTGGCCAGTCCCTTGGTATGCCCCCCCCCATTCCCGCCACCGCCACCCAACTCTTCATCTGCCGAGCCTGGCCGCTGCTGTCGTCAGGGCCCTCTGACGGGAGATAAAAAAGGAGGGGTGTTGTTGTTGTCTCTTTTCAGGAGAGATGGACGCCAGTTTCTCTCCTCTTGTGCTGCCTCGGTTGTCTCTCGCACACAGAGGAGGAAGTGAAGGAAAGTAAAAGGAGGGGGGGGGGGGGGGGG
>VXCM01001254.1:95031-128076 GCA_014773175.1 Lucifuga dentata
GGGGGGGGGGGGGGGGGGGGGGGGGGGGGGGGGGGGGGGGGGGGGTCATGTGATACGGAGAGCATGCGGGCACAGCTTCACCCCCAGGCAGAATGAACGGGGGCCTGCTGTGTCTCTCCTGCATGATTAATCTGGCTGAGGGGTAAGAGGACTGCCACAGCCCTGCCTGCATTAACTCCATACTGTCCACACACACACACACACACACACACACACACTCAGAGAGACACATATGGATTTGCAATTTGAACACTGCAAAATCAGATCTTGTTTTAAGATCACTGAAGATTATTTAGATTAATATTCAGTCTTAGATTGTTTCCTGTACCAGATTATTAGAATCTTGATTTTACCGCTTGGTTTGATTCAGCTTCACACAGGAAAACATCCAATCAAACCACACGATATCAGCTAAAGTCATGTGACAACTCTCACCATGCTCATTGGTCAAAGTTTTCTATGATGGGAAACTAAATAACATGACTAACATGATGAGGATATTTTTCTGTGCACCAGCATCATTTGATCCATAAAGAAGAAAACTATGACAGCAGAAGCTAATTTTCTTCAAGACAACGTGTGGAAAACCACATGCTGCTTCACATGATGTGAAGAAGATGCGCTGCCTTCACACGCTGAACAGGAGAATGGACAACATACAAGCACACGCTAACCTCAACGTGTTCATCTGTACACGTGTAGCTAAGATGGATGTGTTATGACGTTTAACTGCGGTAATTTCTTTTAGCATTTGTTTTGTTTGTTTTTTGGTCACATGTAATGGTTTTAAATATGAGATATCTGAGAGCTTCTAATGTAAAACAAACTTTATCGGAGTTGTCGTTAAGCGTTAATCACACACAACCTTCTCTGCTTCTAGATCAATCAATACGGAAATAATCTCCTCGTAGTTGGTTCGGGAGAAGTGCGGATCATCTTCTCACCACAGCTGAAACGCTCTCCAGTTCGATTGTAGGGCCAAGACCGCCCCCTAGAGGTGGTATCGGTCTGATAGTTTTGGTGCAGACCTGAGTTTGCTTGTTGTGTTCACGTGCCCAAATGAACCAAACGTAAAGGACCATACTGCAACTTTGCATGTTTGAGCCTAATATATTTAATTTTCACACATGTAACATTACTGACAATCATTTCCCAAAGCATATTACTGGAACGGTGAATTAAAAATGTTTTTCCTACCTTCCAGACCTCCATTGGTTTCAGTTCATTCTCTATTAAAATCAACTTGTTGATACTGTAAACGTTCTTGGGATAGGTAATCCATCATCACCAACAAGACGTGTATTCAGGTTTTTTTAGAAGTTATGTAATTTTAGTGTTTAAGCTCAATAAAAAGCGTGGAGTGAATGTATGCCTCCACCGGGGAATATAGTCCCAAAAGAAGACCTGCGTTTATGGAAAAATTTAAAGGACCGTGACTTCATAAGGCTGTGTAACTATTAGCAGGAGAAACATGGATTTTTAAGGTGGGTGTATCACTTGAATATTTGATTTTGAAAGATTAAGAGATTTAGCAAAATATCAGGAAAGCTGAAATACAGTTTTATCCTTTGGGAAATGATTGTCAGTAACGTAACATGTATGAAAATTTAATATATTAGGCTCAAACATGCAAAATGGCCGGTATGGTCCTTTAAGGAGGAAACGATCCAGGGTTCGAAACAAACGCTCAAAATGTATAAGTGCAGAAACACCCATTTTAATGTTTTCAGGCTGTTTTTCTGAAGAAAACGACTGGAAACAAATCTCAAAGGTGGATTGAAAGGATGTCACACTAATACCTCAGAAATCAAAGTTTATTCATTTATTTATTTATGCTGTAGACTCCTCTCCTACATATAAGGAACAAAACAACAACAACACACAAAATAAGCAACAACCAGTGTACAATCAAACACAGAAAACAAAACTCTGTGCAATAAAGGTCAATTATATTTAGAATCAAAAGGTGTTTTTTTCTTATTTCATGAACTAGTGCAGCGTCCTCTCAAAACGTGCATGATTGGACCGGGTCAGATTTTATGATGTGCGCCGCAGCCTGCCATAATTTAGTTCTGCACGTCCTCATGAGCTAGCTTTGTTTGCTGTAAGGGGTCAGGTTGAGACCGCCACTGGACCGGAGCGTATCCTGCTGCACGGACTACTTTTTACCAGCACAGCTCAATTTGAGAACCGCTCATCCAAACAGCTTCACACGTGACGCTGCACGTCTTTGGGTCCTGATCAATAAACCTGCTGAGTTTCAACTTCATAAAGCGCAGGGTTTTAGAGATGCTGGTGCCACAGGCAGAGATTTCTGTCTTTATAATGAGACTCGATCTGAAAACTTCTTATCAAACCATTTTGTCTGTTATTGAGTCCTAAAAAAATCAGATTTTCTTCAAATAAATGAAAAAATCAGCCATTGACGTGAGACGAATTCAACCTGTTTCCAATATAAATCAGCTGGTTTCAGGGATTTTCTAGAAATAAGTGTCAGGATGTGGAACTAAGCCTCTGTTGGACAAGAATTTAAAATTTCACAAGCAAACATTTCCTGCCCTACATCTAAAATAAACTGAAATAAAAGACTAATAATCCAGTTTCAAAAGGCTTTAAGTTGAATTTCTTTAAGTTCCTGCTGCTCGTATAAAGATTTTGGCCCTGTCAGGTTCAGCCGTACGTTTCTCTTTGTCTGACGGTCATTTATGCACAAACACGACTCTAATCGTTTCAGACGTCTCCAGACCGTAAAGAGGGGCGTGATTTGCTTTCCAGGTACTTCAGGGTTCCTGTGACTCATCCTCTCATGTGACCTCCATCTCCCTCACCACCGCCGGATGTTTTTTGCTGCCGGTCTCGTTTTTTCTGCGTTTCATGTGTGGCTGGCGGTCCAGGAGATGCGGCGTACGCTTCAGAATTCTCTCAGAGACGGAGCGTGTGATGCTAACATTTTCAAATACCCATGACAGCTTCTCGCAGCGGGCCGGTCACACTATCTCACTCTGCAACAAAAAAATCTCCTGCTGGAAATAAGCTAAACAGTCTGTAAACTAGTGGAATTTTCCTAGTATAAAATGAAGAAATAAACCAATTGGGCATCAGAAAATGACGTAAGATTTCTTATAGCATAAAATGGTTGTTTAATTGTTTTGTTTCTCTGCAGGTTTTATTTGTACTTATGTTTTCTAATTGTACAGAACTTTGGTCAACCTTGTTTTTAAATGCACTTATAAATAAATTGACTTAAAAATGGAGCTCTAATTAAACACGATCTGACCTTAAACCTGATATCATAGAATAAAATTTCAGCCTGTTTAAATCTAAAGTAGCAGTAAATTAGCTTGAAACTAGATTCAGCGTTACATGTTCATATGGGTTTGAGACAAGGCTGCAGCCATGGTGTCAACATTGGGGGGGACCAAATCTACCCCACTCCCCACCCCACCCCAAAAGAAAAAAATAAAAAATAAAAAACATATATATATAAATCTATATTTATGTTGATGCTCTCCAGTCATATCTTCTCCTCTCCTGGCAATGACACGTGTTTTAACTTGCCATTCTTCAAGCAAAGCATCCAAAGGCCTTTTTGCATTTATTGTTGGCAGAATAAAAGACGGCATATTCCTTTAAGGTCCAGTCTGTCCAGTTTCTCCTGGTGGACATGACATATGTCCACATTATTCAGCCTTGTTTGACTCATAGGTCATGTCTTAAGCCTCCTCAGGACACGAAAACTCCTCTCAGCCTCTAGCTAGCCAGGCTAGCCAGTTAGCTTAACACTTGCAAGGCTAATTTCCAAACATGACAGGCTAATGTTTTAATGTTAATTACTGAAATGAGTCTTTACTGACATTACAGCTGTAAATACACTTAACATCAACTATAAATGCAACATCATGACAGTTGAGTTATTGTGCTACATAAGGTTCATGTAGCATAATAACTCGATATAAATATATTAATATATAATTAATATTAATGTAAAATTAATTATTATGCTAAGCAGTAATATTACAACTTAATATTACAACATAAATGTCTCTAAACATGAAGAATCCACAACATAACATAAAAACAACAATAGTAGAACCAGTAATAATTATGACAATTTGTAAAGATTACTTATGATTACATTTGCTAATGATTATTTTAGATGGCAGTGTGTGGTTTCCTGTCATAGCATAGCAATTTTTTTTATTTATATTTTTTATATCAATATATTGGGGGGGGGGGNGGGGGGGGGGGAGCGTCCCTCCCAATATATATTATAATTATGGCCTTGGTTTGAGACATTATTTTAAGGCTTTATCGCTGAGCATCAGCCATCAGAAACACCTTTTACCATTTAATGGAGACGCCTGACAACAAAGTATAAAGCAGGACCTTCACCTTCCTGTAGGTTTTAGCGTTTTTAGCCTGAAGGTTGTGAGGAACGGAGCGTCGGGAGGCAGGCAGAGGGTTAAAACATCCTGCAGTCCGCTCCACATTAACTGGAAAGGAATGAAGTGTCAAGCATGTTTTCACCACAGCGAGACGGTCAACCTCCCCACACCACACCCCTCCTCCTACTCCTCCCAGCAACCCGTCACCCCCTCAACCCCCCCGCATCACCTCCCACTCCCAACAACCTCCCACAGCCATGACCAAATTATTTTCCAGCCTCCTGAGATTCGCTTCGCCAGACAAAAATCTGTAGCACGGTCCTGAATTCAGTATGCAGCCTCCCTCATGTCCCGACGCCAAGAAAATAGGTCTTCGTTTTGTACCAAGTTGGAATTTGTCAAGATGTGAATACTTGACAAAATGCTCTGAGTTAAACCACCCGACTTTCTGTGCGATTCCTTGCTTAATTTGACCGCCAGGAACTGGGCCTGAGTCATTATGGTATAAGTTTTCAATACATTTCTGAAAAAAAATACAGGCTTGGCAGGAACGCATGTGACTGTTTTAGCTGAATGAAGTGTTGAATGAGCAACAGATCTGAGCAGAGAGAGAGAGAGAGAGGAAGCAGGAAGAAAAGAAAGAGGACAGAATAAATGGAAAGAGGGAAGTAGAAAGACTGAAGAGACAGAATGAGAGAGAGAGAGAGAGAGAGAGAGAGAGAGAGAGAGAGAGAGAAAATAAGCCCCACCAGTGAGCAGGCCACACAGCCCTGCCAAACTGCTTGAAAAAAAGCCCCCTCTGTTTTATTTATAGTGCGCTGTATCCATGGCAACCAGAGAGGTCAGGCAAGCTGGGCCTGCGCTTCACCCTGCTCTGGGGATTAGGATTTCACAGAGGTTCTCAGATGTGAGGAAGGTGGGCTAGAGCTGCTCATAGCTCGCCAACACAGCCACACAGCCGATTGGTGAAGTCTGGGCCCTCGGAGGGAAGGGGAGGGGGGGCGGCGGAGAGTCATGGGAATACTGTGGGAACGGCGGTTTGCGGTGATGGGGCTGGGAGAGAGGGGACGAGCGCGGCAGGGAAACGTAGGAGGCTGCATGCGGAGGCTGTTTTGATGAGCTTCGTCTTGTCGCACGAAGGCTCGTTTCACTTTGTTCGTTTTTGTTTGTTACGTACAGTGGAATGGAAAGGTCACGCGAGGTCATNTCGTTTCACTTTGTTCGTTTTTGTTTGTTACGTACAGTGGAATGGAAAGGTCACGCGAGGTCATGGGAAAGTGTCTGTTTTGGAAATATACGTTTGAGAAAAACTGTTTTATTGGATTCATGTTTCTGGGAATTTATAACTGGTCATCTGGCTCTTAAGAATTTACACTCATTTTTTCTTGATGAAATGAATTTTGTGCGTCAGACCTTGCAATTTAAACTAAGCTTTCCTGCTGTATATGATATTAAAACCTTTAAACAGAAGCATTAAATGTAAATTACTACTAATGTAGTTGTGATCGACTGTTAGATTTTGTAATAAAAGAGTTTTCAATTTAGTCAATAGCAATACATGTATTTAATATAAAAAAAACACAGTAACTACACAGTGTCATGCTAAAGAAGCAGCATGCTAACAGAAGCTAATTTCTAAAGCTTCCCTTTCATTAATCGTCCCATTACCAATACGTTATTATAAGGTGAGTCTCAGGTAAACGTAAATAAAAATCAGCGTATTAATGAGCTGCTACACATTTAATAGCCACTATTTATACTCTTTCCTTTGGTGTTAATGTGAAATTAACATGTTTAATCTGCAAAGGAAAGCTAACACATTTAAAGAAATTGAAATAAGAGAGATAAGAGATCCAGACACTACCGAGAGTCCTGGTGCACAGGAATCTGCGTGAGATCAGATCAAAACTTGACATTTAAATAAACTGACTGATCAGCTGAGTGAACTAATCACATTTATTGGTCACTAACACATGAGGTAAATACATTTTGCATGTTTGAGCCTAATATATTCAATTTTCATACATGTAACGTTACTGACAATCATTTCCCAAAGCATACTACTGGAACGGTGAATTAAAAATGTTTTTCCTACCTTCCAGACCTCCATTGGTTTCAGTTCATTCTGCTATTAAAATCAACTTGTTGATACTGTAAACGTTCTTGGGATAGGTAATCCATCATCACCAACAAGACGTGTATTCAGGTTTTTTTAGAAGTTATGTAATTTTAGTGTTTAAGCTCAATAAAAAGCGTGGAGTGAATGTATGCCTCCACCGGGGAATATAGTCCCAAAAGAAGACCTGCGTTTATGGAAAAATTTAAAGGACCGTGACTTCATAAGGCTGTGTAACTATTAGCAGGAGAAACATGGATTTTTAAGGTGGGTGTATCACTTGAATATTTGATTTTGAAAGATTAAGAGATTTAGCAAAATATCAGGAAAGCTGAGATACAGTTTTATCCTTTGGGAAATGATTGTCAGTAACGTAACGTATGAAAAATGAATATATCAGGCTCAAACATGCAAAATGGGTGGTATGGTCCTTTAAAACATTGCTCAGATTGCATACTAATGAAATTTATCACCAGAGTCTTAATTTTTGTGTGATGGTTTGATTTATGAATCGCTTCCCTGAATAAGGAAATACCGTAGCAACGCCTCTTTCAAGATAACCCTAACACCATGAACGAGGGAACGAGGCTGTGTGACAATATTTGACCTTATTGACATGTGTTCTGTATATCAATAACAAACAAAAGATGATGCTTTCTGATAATTTAAATCACAGATTATACCTTTAAAATACACATCAACAATCATAACAAAAACCTAAAACACAATTTAACAAAGAAAACTCACAGCTGAACGTGTCACAATGTATTTTTAATCTCTTAACAGAATTAGCTTTCGCTCTCCTGGCTGAGCCTTTCACTTTCCCAAAACTTCAAAAACAGTTTTTAAGACTTTGAACAGTCTCATTTACTTTTTTTTTCTAATTTGTGTGGCCTTGTTATTTTCATCCGAAACACTGCATGAGTCTCTTTCCAAGAGAGTGAAGCCAGCTGGAATCAAACACAGGGAAGAGAGAGAGAGAGAGAGAGAGATGGGAGAAATGCTGATTGCCCTCTAGGAAATGCATGGTGTGACTACAGCAGAGACCTCCAGATTCCTCCTGGGGCAGAGGACGTGTGTTGCTAGGAGATGGTTGTCGGGCTGTTGTTGCCATGCGTGGAGGCTGTTGTCTGCCATGCTCCAGTGTGCAGCAGGACAAGGATTCAATAGTGTTCCAGGGAGCATGTGTGAAAGAACCACAAGGGCCTTGGAAAAAAAAAAACAAAACTCTGGATGATCATCATCAGGAAGTAGTAATGAGTCTCCCGGTCTCTAGGGGGCGCCCTCAGCACCTGAGTCACAGCACCCTCAGAGCCAGCATCGCCCCATGGAAATGTGACCAACACAGCGTTTGTGGCTGCCAGGAATAGATGTCACAGGCACATGATCAGTGGTCAGTCCAGCTTCCTCGCAGATGACGAAAGTTTGTGAAAGTTGGGGGAGGGGCAGGGTGGGGGTGGGGCGTTGGGAGGGTGTGGGGGTGGAACAAGTGAGGTCTAAATGAAGGAAGGCATTCAGGATGTGTGTAAAAAGCCTAAAAATCCAAGAAAGTACAATTAAAACGATCTTATTAAAAGTTATATGTATATCAGATGACTGATTTTTATCGTGTTCTTAAATAAAGATTTCAGACTTTTTAAGACGTTTGTCCTACACAGGACAGTCTGCTTTAAGACGTTTATTCTACACAGGACAGTCTGCTTTAAGACGTTTATTCTACACAGGACAGTCTGCTTTAAGACGGTTGTTCTTGGTTGATGAGGTTAATCTTTCCGGTTACAGCTTGTTAGTTCTATAAAAATGTTTAACTTCAGACCATTTTCAAATAAATACATTCAGGTTGCTTGTAAGTACATATTCCCCCCAAAAAGGTTAAAATACTCTAAGTCAGCATCTGTTCCACCTTCAACCAGGACAAACTATTATGTGTTTTATCAGCCTCTCATCTACTTTAACGGTTAAGTCCAAGCCGTGCTGCTGGATTCTGAATAAAGGATAATCCGGAAAACTGGAGAACAGGTTAAAATCAGGATTAACAGGTAAACAGGGAAATGACTGAAGGCTTCAGTAATCCCTTCAAGATGATCCAGCAGGGAATAAAGTCTACATGTTCTCATTAGGTGACTGGGAACAGGTGAGGTCGTCAGATGAGAAGAGTTAAACTTCAGTCTAATGACAATATCACCTCAGTTTAACCTGTAACTTAACAAAAGTGGAAAAACAATAAAAACTTAACATGCAGAAACAGACACAGCCCAAAGATACTTGGAGTATAAAAAATTATCAATCAGTGCTTACTGCCTGCAAGTATTGATTGATAAGATGTGAACCCATCTTAGAAAAATCAAACTTGGAGTTATTTATTTTTTCAACATCATCGTCTCCCGACTCAGCACGCTTCTGCCAATGACGCCAGCGGGATTTTAATCCAGGTTTCATAGAAATCCTTTTCTTGGCCTCCACAGCTGATATGATGTCATCATCATCTGAGGCTAAATTGGTTCCAGCTAGCATCTTTTTTCATGTTTGGGAAGAACTGAAAGTCAAATCAGGTGAGCAGCTTGTTAAAACCTGCGATCATGCGTAGAAACCAGGAGGGCTGTACGTATCATCTATCTAAGAACCCAGAATCTCTGTGTGGCACCAACGTCTCTAGAACCCAGCATGTATGAAGCTGAAATTTGGCAGGTTTTTTGCTCAGGACCCAAGGATGTGCAGCATCACATGTGAAGTTGTTTGATGAGCGGTTCTCGAATTGAGCTGTGCCAGTAAAAGTAGTCTGCGCGGCAGGATACGCTCTGGATGAGGCAGCATAAGCTCCGCTCCATGGGCATTTATGGCAGGCTGCAGCGCACACCATAAAGTCCGAACAGGCACGTTTTCAACGGCCACCGCACTAGTATCGTTAAATATAATACCAGTATTATTTTTTTAGATGATGCAAATTTTGCATTTCCTGATACTGATAATCTTGCGGGATGGTGAGATGAATTTTCAACAACAAACATAAATAAACATAATAAAAAGCACTTTAACTGCAACCAGGAAGTGTTGCATGACCCTTTTAGCCATTTTAATTAACTGAAACCTACTTAAACTTTTTTACCCTTTAACTTTTATGGTTGGTGTCTGTTTTTTTGTCCTGTTTGTATTCTTAACTCTTCACACATGAAGCTCCTAAAAAAAAAAAAAAAAAATNAAAAAAAAAAAAAAAAAAGTTATTTTGATTTGATTGATCTGATAAAAAAGCACACCTGAAAGTAGAGCGATTAGCGCCAGATGAATGTTCCTACCTCTGTTGTTTGGAAATGGAACCATCGGGCTCATAACTTATCAATCAACCCTCGTATTATTGAACATGCTCGTTACTCTGACATAGTAAGGTTTCTATAAGGTGTGAACTTCTCTATCTCGTTTCTCTAGCAGGAAGCTGATTTACAGAGACACTAAATCTGTCGCTAAGCGTGTAAACGTAGAGCAGCAACACGCAGACGATGATTCTGTATTTGAGCTGTAATTAGATTTACGCTCACCTGTGCTCGCAGGAAGTGAATTATATTACACATTACGGCTAATAGGTTCTCAGAGGAGGCCAACGCCACAGTGAGACCGTCCTTCAATCAGCACCCAGCCTCCGCAGCCTCACGTCTGCCGCATCCAGGCTGCTGAGATGAACTCTGACCCCATGATGAGAGTTTCCTGTGGGATTGCACTCATTTATCCAGTAAACGCAGAAGAGAAACTGATGCAGAGAGTTCAAATAAGCAATATGATTATAATAGTCTCGTTTAAGCAGTGCTGAAGTCTCAAGGTCTCGTTTCCAGACAATTCATTTTATTTTTATCTGAGGAAACTAATCTTATCAAGCACAATCTGCATTAAATTATTCGATTCTTTTCATGATAACTGGTCTTGATTTGTTTCAGAAAGGAATTCAGTCTGTTTTTTTTTTTTTTTTTTNTTTTTTTTTTTTTTTTTCGTTCCAGCTGGCGGGAAACAGTCTAAAAAGCGGTTTGGATGGTTGACATATTCATGTCCCAAACACCTATTATGAGAAAACAGGATGGCTTTGGGTCCGTGGATTTCCATTCCATTGGATTTCTTTACTCTGAGACAGAAATTGGAAAATGAAAAACAAACCAAAGAGCAAAACACAATTTTGTGTTGCTCTTTTCTTTTTGAGTATTTTTAAATTAAACAGTCAAATGCAAAAAAAAATCAGTCTCCATATGAACACAATGCTATTTTCAAGTGTATTTTTAGAAAACAAGGAGGTTTAATTCTTTTTGTTATGATGTCTGTGCTCTATGGAAGAGGATTAGTGCCACTTGGAAAAAAAAAAGAAGAGTTCTGAGATTAAAGTCAGAATTCTGAGATTAAAAAAGTCAGAATTCTAAGAAAAAAGTCAGAATTCAGAACTTTAATCTCAGAATTCTGACTTTTTTCTCAGAATTCTGATTTTAATCTCAGAACCCTTCTTTTTTTTGCAAGTGGCCCTAATCCTCTTCTGTAGTGCTTTGCGGAGAGAAGTGAAAGTGAAACTGTGACTCGTTCTCCCCATTTATAAGTGAGCAGAGAGCACAAAAACAGAGAAATCACAGAATTCTTGTGAAAAAAAAACTCCCCTCTCTTAAAGTCATTTTCCCTGTATACTGTATATGACTAATCGTGACTACTAATCACTAATTGAGGTTACAAAAACAAAGAGCCCCCTGCCCCCAGCATTTTTTACAGCAAAAGTTTGGAGTGAAATCAACAAATTTCAATTTCGCGAACAGTGGATTCTGAAGCTGAACAAGGTGAATGTTGGCCGACTTTGCTCTCAGGTTTTTTCCGTGTTTTTTTTCTGTGTGTTCAGATATGAGGGGCACCGCTTATCAGACAGGCTCCACGGACAAAAGACCATGTGTGTGTTTCAGTAACTGGATCCGTGTCACCTTGCCGCCACTCGGACCCCAAAACCGCCTCGTCCTCCTTCTGCCACTCCAATGTCATCTTCCTGTTTGCCACGTTAAAGTTATTTCAGAGTCTTGATGAATCAGTAGAAACAAGTAGAAACACTTAAGGAAATTGAGGATAGAAAATATAGAATATTCCAATGCCTGAGGTCTTCATCATCACAAAACTTTCCAAAACTTTATCCTACGAACTGGCAGGAGAGCTTTTTTCCAGGTAAATACTAATGTGATAGAATCTTTTTCATGCTACTGCTATAATCTTATTATATTGATTCTCTTCTCCTGATGTCTTCATGTCCTCCTGAGAAGTTCCCACAGTTCAGCTTTTATGTTCAAATGGTTTTGGTTAAAACAATAGAAACATGTTGGAAAAATCATTTTTTTACGCTTGGTTTTCTTTTGACAGACATGATTTTCATGTTCATTACGGCTGCAAAATGTTATTAGAAAAGATGGAAGAGATCATGAATATCTGAAATACAAGTATTTTAAATTTTTACATGTATTAAAATTTCAGTGTATGTGTGTGTGTGATTCCATCATAATGTATCTCGTGGACACGCCCCTTTTTTGGAAAAGTCCAGGCTTTTACGACGTTTTCCCTCTCATAATTAGGACTCTGTGGGGCGTTCGTATGCGCTCATTTCATAATTATGACATTTCTGATCGACTTGAAGGCAACACCTGAGCTGACACGCTGCTGCTGCATCTCAGTTCAGGACACCTGAGAAGATTATTCCTGTAAATAAAACAACAGGTAACACGCTCAGGAGAAAGTGCTGCAATACAGAAATGCATTCTGGGAAAATTCCCTGCCAGAAACCAGATTTCTAGCATGAGTATTTTGTTGTTGTTTATGTTGTTGTTGTCAACAATACTTTATTCCTTCCTTTATACAGGCACATTTTGTCCAGAAATGGATGTCTTGTTTGGTGAGTTTAGAGTGAAATGTCCTTTTTTCGTTCTGGTTCTCTCTCTAGTTCTGTTGACGTCGTTCTCTTTTCCTCTCATTCTTTCTTCTTTCCTTGCCTTTCTCAGGCTGGCTGGGGGCTGCTGTTGGTCGGGGGATGAGGGGGACTCGGCTCGGTTCTGCTCTGGTTCTGGTCCTGGCTCATCAGCAGGCCCCTGAGGCTCAGGCCCGGCTCCAGGACGAGCGCCGCGGAACGGACAAAGGAGCTCATTCTCTACGGGGGGANTGGCCAGGCGAGCACGAGGGGTCTTATCCTCCCAGCTCAAACACATGCCACCAGCTGCTGCCCCCTTCCTGTGCTTTCATTAAAACGCCTCCCTCCGCTCCGCCGGCTAATCCACGTTTTACGCAGAGAGAGGGAGGTAAATACAGTACATCCATCCATCCTCCCACACCTCCGTCATCCCTCCATCTTTACCTTTACTTCCCTTTTTCTGATGAACACCACAGAATCTTTGCCTGTAATTGTGTTCTAAAAGTCTGTGACAAAAATCTATCAATAGGGAGAATTATTTCAAATAAGGAAAACTAATTTTCTAGAAGTCTTTTATTTATTTATTTATTTATTTATAATCCTCTGAAGTCAAAACTCATTTTTGAATTCTTACATTTTTTTCCCCCCGAGAATTTATACTGTATTTTTCCAATTTTTTATTTTTTTTTTAGAAAAGAATTTTCTTGAATTTTATTTATTTATTTTTTAAATTTATTATTATTTTTTTTTTATTTGTTCAATTTGCAGGTTTGGTAGAAATATCAAAATTTTCAGCTGAAATTTTTTTGTTGTCCTTTTGACTAAAGGATTTTTTTTTTTTTTTTTTTTTTTTTAATTTGCAGGAAATTAAAGCCAAAATCAGGAAAAATAAAATTATTTTTTGTGGTGATCTGGCTTACTCAAGCTACTGAAACTTTAGAAAACTAAGTTAAAGGTGTTTAAAGCGACATTAATCTGCTTTTGTTTCTGTTAATTTTGAGAATATTAACACATTTTGGACGATATTTTGGAAAACCAAATGTGATTTTTTTGGATTCTGAGCTATGATCTGCTTTATTCTGTCTGATTTCAACATAATGACACCGATTTTTAGCAAATTCCTGAAAACATGTTGATTAATACATGAAATAATCTCGCCGTGCTGTCAGATTTTTCTCTCGTATGAAAAACGAGACTTTCATGACTCAATAACACGCAAAAGGAGGCAGATTTTAGACGTGTTTTCTGCTGAATGGCGGAGCGCAGTCTATTGTCTGTTTGCGTGTGTTTGTGTGTGTGTGTGTGTACCTGTGTGTGTGTGCCCATGGAGTCTGTCAGACTCTGAACGTTTCCAGCTCTCAGCTCAGAGCCTGAATCGAGCTTTGCCAGAGGGAGCGCCTGCAATGTAGGGCGCCCGGCGAGCCGGACGCCGGCAGAATATCAACGCCACACAGCAGACACTCCTCCCAGCAGCCCACCTGCCAGCTTACTGATCCAAATGCAAGGGTGGGGGGTGGGGGGGATTTAGTTGGAGAGAAGGTAGGGGAGAGGAGGAGGAGGGTGCTGCAGGAAATTGCCAGGTAGTTTCCAGACCCACTTCCCTGTGTTGCGCCCAATTAATCAGGGCTACATCTGTGTTGGATGGACCTCTAGTCCTGGGGGAGGGGAGGTGTTTTTGTCTGTGCACACACACACACACACACACACATGCTGGAAGGTTTGTGTGTGTGTGTGTGTGTGTGATATCAGTGGTAGGGAGTGAAGGAAGATGAGGTTGTTGATGCTGCGCTCCGTCCAACAAAACCAACAATCACAGTCCTGTTGTTCTTCCCTCCACACTTCAGTATCAGACTCGGTCGAGTCATCAAGTCTTTCACCGACTCGGGCGAGCACCGCTTCTCAACCGGAAATTAACCAAATACTTCCAGTTATTGACAGTTTCTGGTATAAATGAAAGAGATTGAATATATTTGTATCATGTTTCTCTCAAAGCAGCAGATAAATCAGCATAATTCAGCATCAGCTGTGAAATAACGCCTTTTTCTGGTTCATCAGCCATGCGACATCTAGAAAGTTTGAGTTGATCAAAGTTTGAAGACATTTCGCCGCTCATCCAAAAGCTTCATCAGTTCTAACCGTTCCTGCTACAGCTGAATAAACTCGACTATAAGCCGATCTCATCTATAAGCCTGATGTTATTCATCAATTTATTTGTTTAGCAAACTACCTGTTTTTCTGGGTATTGTCATAGTATTCCTGTAATGTTTTGAAAATAATCCACGTACCGGTAAACATGATATTTATTTCAGCAGCTGACATTCATTAGCTGACATTAACTTTGAAACCTGACACAACAAGGCTTACTGGCTACTGCAAAATGTGCTGATAAGCTGTTTAGTCAGGAAATACATCATTCTAAGGTATGATTTACACTATTTTCCATGGGTAGTGGTAATGGTAGTATTTCCACCTCTGGAAATTTTCTTCTCTGGGATCTAATCTGAATTGCTTGTGTATAAGCCGACCCCAGTTTGCTTTGTGAAATCTGGTAACAAAAACTTGGCTTATATTTGAGTACAGGCAGTTCCCGACTTACAAACAACCCGTACTTACGAACTGACCGCCATAAAGCCTATTAAATTAAAAATTTGAGTTACATACAATGATTCATAATAATGAACAGCGCACTACTTTGCGACTTACGTCAAAACATTGCGCGTCGTCAGCGGCCGTCGCTATTTTAAGTCGGATCACGCTCGCTGTAAACACCGTGTTGTGTGTGTTGTTCGTGTTTTGCTTTTTTTTTGGCTTTTTTGTAACCCTGGTAACCATGCCTCCAAAGCGTATATCCGCTTTCTTATGCATAGAAAGGTCAAATATATACGCTAGATACGTACCTTATGTAACTGTTCCAACTTACGAACAAATCCGATTTATGAACAGCGTGGGAACAGAACTAGTTCGTAACCCGGGGACTGCCTGTATATACGGGAAGTATTAAAACGAACCGAGTTAAATGACAAATAATCTCACTTCAAACTCCTATAATCTGAATTTATGACTCGTTTTACAAATTACCTCACTGCTGCATCACAGAATGTGCTGCTTTGTTTATACCAGGGGATTTCTTTTTCTTTTTTGCAGCGCACAGATGCAGACACACACACACACACACACACACACACACACACACACACACACACACACGTGCCTATCCGTGCTGCAGGAACAGGATCATTTTTCAGCACCTGTGTATGTTTACTTCCTGAAGCTCCTGGCACACCTGGACCTGAGCTACTCCTCCTCCTTTCATCTCTCCTCTCCTCCCGTTCTTCTCCTCTCCTCTCCTCGGCTGTTTTTTTCTGCAGCCTTTCCAGGAGTTTTTACCATGAATAACAATAGAGATGGAATGAGAGCAGCATAAAAGCAGCTTCTGCTTCCTGTGGAAATGTTTCAGCATTTTACGCTCTGAACTTTAATACTAATGATATTATCACATTTTTTTTTTATTTTTACTATGTAATATACATAACAGCATAGTAAAGATGAAAATACATCACATGGTGTTGTTTTAATGTGAAAATCAGTGGTTCTCAATCTTCTAGTACCAGAAGTTCTCCATCTCTACCTGCTGTCCTTTCACCTGATTGGCTGAATCAATGAACCTTCTCGTCCAATGAATGCTGGGATCAGCTTCAGCCCCTCCCAATGATGACGGATGGAAGCGTGAAACCAACTTCCTGTTGTTTGTTGAACTTTCTTCCATTTTGCACCAATGTATCTGTAGTTCCTCAACCATTTTAAAGGACCATGCTAGTGATTTTGCACGTTTGAGCCCAATAACTACTAAGTGCATACATGTTACACCTTACTGGAGTGGTAACTATTAGAATTGTTTTTCCTACCTTCCAGACTGCCATTCGTTTCAGTCATTCCATACGCTATAAATAAAACAACATGTAGAGACTTGAAATATGCTTGAGAATAGATGAGTTCACAACAACCCACATGCTGTTTTTTTTTTGTTTTTTTTCCTAAAATTACGTAACGTAGCCATGGAGCTGCATGGAAAAATGTATGTCTCTGCTAGAGAATATAATCCCAGGAGAAGAAATTAAAATGGCCATCACTTCTACAATCAAATGTGACTATTAGCAGGTGAAACATTGAATTTTAAGGTGTGTGTATCACCTGAATATTTGATTTTGAAAGATTAGGGGATTTGAANACATTGAATTTTAAGGTGTGTGTATCACCTGAATATTTGATTTTGAAAGATTAGGGGATTTGAAAATATAACAGGAAACCTAAATTACGGTTTTTATGTTGGGTTTAAACATGCAAAGTCAAATTTTGGTGCTAATTCTTTTACCTAAGTTATGTTTTTGTGTTGTGCTGTTGGGTTTGAAGCCTAAAATGGCTCCAAACAAACAGATAAAATTTTCTTCAGCCATTAATTTGACCAGTTTATCTCATGTAGGTGCCATCTTTTGTCTGCAGTTCGGGTGATTCAGCTCTCGATCAGCTGACTGAACGGCTGTTTGGATTAGAGGAAATGCTTTGACTTCACACAATAAAATGCACACGTGAGCACAGGCCTGTGTTGTGTGTGTGTGTGTAGCCGTGTGGAGGCCTGGCACAGTGTGGTGCAGTGCAGAGCAGAGAGGAGAGACAGCTGCCCTGACAGATGCCGGGAGGCAGGACCCCACTGGGAAGCAGAGGGAGGGAGCTGGCACCGACTCACCCCAGCGGAAACACCACGGGCTGCAGAGGAAGTGGGCAGGGGGACAACCAGGGGCTCGCTGTGTGTGTGTGTGTGTGTGTGTGTGTGTGTGTGTGTGAGAGATCTATGGCGTTGATGAAGTACGTATGCGTTTTCTTCAGGATACTGTAACCATACATGTTATACACATATCAGTCCTGCCTGTTCTGTGATTTTATTATGAAAAATCAAAATAATCAAAGGTCAATTTACACTCCATGACCTCTTTTGCAATACTGAACACGCTTAGCATGGACGCGATGCAAAGGCTCTGCGTGTCTGCGTGTAACAACCGTGCATGACGACTTTGCATTTCAAAACCAGGATGGCGGCACTGCAGGACAAACCAGGCAGATCCTGATCCTCGCTTCTTTCTAGCCTTTATCGTATTGGTCACAAAGATGTTTCCGCTCCATGTGATGGGAATGTTCCTCAGACACCAGACGGTCCTTCTCCAGCCAGGAATTAGCAGCCATCTTTAGCGGAATTTCTTCGCCTCCTCTGCCAGGTGCTCATCAAAGTTGTTCACCATTGTTTGTTTTTCTGTCACTGTCTGGTAAAAGATGTCTTCTTCTGGGACTATATTCCCTGGCGGAGGCATACATTTTCTTTTGTGTAGCTCCATTTCGGCTCGACACAAAAAATAATAATAGCATGTTGTTTGCTGCGATGGATAATTTATCAAGCACGTTTCAAGTCTCTACAAGTTGATTTTTATAATATACTGAAATGAACTGAAACTAATGTGTTGCCTGGAAGGTATGAAAAACAATTCTAATATTTACCGCTCTACACTATTTAGTTGGAAAATGGCTGGCAGCAATGTAACGTGAATGAGAGTTGTATTTATTGGGTTCAAACATGCAAAACCACCGATATACTCCTTTAAGGATAAACCAGCCTTTCTTTAGTGTGAGGGCCATACATACATACATACATACATATATACATACAGTACATATATATACATACATACAGTACATATATACATACATACATACACACATACATACATACACGCATACATACATACATACATACATATATACAGTACATATATACATACTGTACATGCATACATACATGCATACATATATGCATATATACATACATACATACATACGTACATACATATGTACATACATACATGCATACACACACATACCTACATACATACATACATACATAAACACATACCTACATATATACATACATACATATACATACATACATTCTCCTATTGAAGCAAATTCTGTGTGCAAATACTGTGTGTATTTCGTAGTGAAACAAGTATCCAAATCCTTTACTTGTGTAGTAGTACAAATATCACAATGGAAAGACTTACAAGTAAAAGTACTGCATTCAGAATTCTACTTAAGTAAAAGGAAAGTAGTATTAGTGGTAAAATATCCAAAGTAAAGTATTGTTTGTGAGGAAAAGGCTCTTTAACATGTTACTGCACCAAAGTTGGAAATAAATGTTTTGTTTTATCTGAAAGTGTGAACTACTTTGCATATCCTATTTGGAGAGTTTGGAATAAAAAAAAAAAAAAAAAATNAAAAAAAAAAAAAAAAAAATCTTCAACCTAAAAATAGAGAACCATGTTTTTCCACACAATTTTGGGGATTTTGATATTTTCAGGTCAGCTGAACGATTGCGTACTCCTCTACACTCCAGTCAATTCTCTGACCTCTTTTTCTTCCTAAAACTCTTCCTATAACATCTAAAAACACTTTGTGCGATCCAGCTGTAACGAGATGGAGTAGAAGGGAAAGCAGCAGGAAGTGGAAATGGTGAAGTTCTGTGTGTGTGGTTTGTGAAGCTGCAGGCTTGGTTTGCATGCAGCGTGCAGAAGGCTAATGCAGCTGCAGGGCTGCATGGTGGGAAGTGTTGCCATGGTGAGGCAGGCCGTCCTCAAAGTCCACACGGTCGATGCAGCTGTCTGCACGTCTGTGTCAGAGCATCGCCGAGTGCATCGAGAAAATATCAACGGATGTTCAATAAAATGAGCAGAAGTGTGTGTTTGCTGCTGCTAACATGCTAATTTACACACAGGTTTATAAAGTCTACTCACTTTAACAATTTTCCCAAACAAATCAAAGTTAAATTTCTTGCTGCAGGACAACTTCACTGCATTTTTCACCTCCAATTTCTGCATCGAAGACACGTCCATAGACGTCTTCTGCAAGAAGAGAAATAGAAAACGCTAAAAAAAAAAAAAAGNAAAAAAAAAAAAAAGTGTGAGTTATACACAAGAATCCCTCAGGTGAAGTACAAAAACTATAAGAGCTTTAAGGAAGTGCTCAAAATGACATTTTTATAATTTGATTTTTTCATTATTGAATTTTTAAAAGATGACGCTATCCAAATTTTTGCTGTTATTTCCATTTAAGGTTGATTTTGAAAGTGTTAAAGTGTTTTAATGTGCAAATAACAATTAAAAAACCATTTATTTTCTTACTTAATTTAACTGATCCAACACGGAGCTACACAGAAGAAAATGTATGACTCCGCCTCAGAAAATAGTCCCAGGAGAAGACGGCTTTTACTGAGAAATTAAAATGACTGTGCTTTCTTCAGTGGTGCTTGTTAATAAGCAAAATATTGAATTTTAAGGTGTGTGTATCACCTGAACATTTGATTTTGAAAGATTAGGAGATCAAAATAAAACAAAACTAATGTAAGGTTTCATGTTTTGGAAAATAGTTGGTATGGGTAGTATTTATAGGGCTCAAATACTCAAAAACTACTGGTATGATCCTTTAAGACCCAAGTGTGTAAATATTAAGCATGTGTGTCCTCACCTGGCAGCTTCTCCCTCACAGTCCAATTAAGCTACACATCACGTGTATCAGCGAAACGGTGGAATTAATTAATCACATCAATGAATACGTTTTACTCGCACTTTTTGCCTTAATTGGAAGACAGATAAAAATCAGAATATCGCCTGCTTGTAAACACATTGATGCGGTGGACTTGTCTCAAGCTTCAGCATGAGATTTCAGAGACTGCGGCGATGCATCTCTCCAAAAAAAAAAAAAAAAAAAACCCAACGGCAGCAGTGGCAGCCGGTGACATGTCTGTGCTGCTGTCCTTCATTTTACCTGTCAAGAAAAGGTCCACGACACCCACGCCCACACAGCAGAGTAAGAGCTGTGGCAGTAACACGTTTCAAGTGGCTTCTCCCTTCCACTTTCCTCAGACACAACAGCTGACAGAGTGAGACGTCCATAGAGACCATGTCCACAGAGATCAGCGCCACAGAGGCAGAGCCCACAGAGACACCATGACACTGTCCAAGTACAACGTGTCTATTACAGTCAGCTGAGTGTGACAGGCTGGGGGATGTTTTTTTAGTTTTTCAGAGAGCGATCATGGAAATGCAGGAAAACAGGCAGAAGATGAGCAAATAATATATGTCTGAAGGTTGCTTAGATGCTAAATGTGGAATTTTATTAGATTTTGACAAATCTTACAGTACATGCCAGATGTTTGAGGCAGATGTAGCATGAGAGTAGGCTGTGTAGCAAGTGAATCCAAAATGATGTGGGAGAAGGCAGACAGCAGCCATATAGAATGTTAAAACACAGTGTGAATGTGTTTCTGAATGTGTGAATGAACAGAATGTTAAATCAGCAGGGAGTTGGAACACAACTGGAGTAACAGTGCACTAATACAGACTGATGCCTTCATTAATAATAATTTCTGTAGCCATCGTAGCTACAGAATGCGTTACTGTTGACTAATTCTTCTTGAAAACTAATTCCTAAGGATGAGCTGAGTACTCAGATGAAACGAGTATCCGTTAGGGATAATGCACTTTTTATGAGCACAAGTACCATCCGAGTAAACATTATCCGTACTCGTTAAAGAAAAAAAATCTGATTGGGTAACGCTTACTAGCGCTGTGTCACATGATTTCATGATCATTCAGGCAGACAATCACAGAGCTCCTCTCTACACAGAGCTGCTGCTGCTCTGTCCACACTAGCATACTAGCATCTATTAGCCATGTTTAGCATAGTAGCATCTATTAGCTATAGTTTAGCATAGTAGCATCTACTAGCTATAGTTTAGCATAGTAGCATCTACTAGCTATAGTTTAGCATAGTAGCATCTATTAGCTATAGTTGCTATTCTCAGATTCAGCTCAACCTTATTCTCAGTCCACAGCTAAACAAACACACATTCATTTACTGTGGACATTCACATTTCTACTAGCTTCTTGTAGCTTCTAGCTGCTAGGCTAACTAGCCAGTTCGCTAGCGATTCTTAATGCTGCATTCGACAGACCTCAGAACTCAGATTTTTCTGAATTTTTACTTGGAAAAATGCGTTGGAACGGCACGTGAAGTCAGAGCTCCGGCTGGGAAACTCAGACAAATTTATCTACCCCGACTTACAGAGTATGACGTCACTCAACATGGCGGCGCCGTGGAAGCGAGCTTTATGCATAGAAATGATCAGCTAAAAGGCAAACAAAGTATTTTTTCTTGCATGAAATTGAAAGAAAAAGGTCAGAATATATCACCAAGTTAGCTATGTATTTTGTATGATAACTGTTTGCCATTGATACGTAAGTGTAAATAATTTCAGAATATTACTTCTCTGCACAAAGTTTAATACTCACTGTGATTAATATCATTATAAAACAACACAACCAAACAGTCCTGTAGTCTAACTTTACTTTAGTTAACATTTATTATGAAGTTTAATTAATTTTAAAGTATTTATTGGTGTTCAGCTGCTTTTTTGATTACATTTGGCTGGAACGGTTTGAGGTTGGAAGTTCCAACAGGAAAAAATTTGACTTCTGAGGTCTGTGAACGCAGCATAACTCTCCATGTTAAGCCCTGTCCTTCCGAGTACGGATACGAATAATTTAGTGGGTTGATCGGATACAGATAATGGTGTACTCGCTCATCCCTCCTAATTACTTACATTTATTTGCTATATTTTTGTCATTTCCTGTGCAATAAATTGTAAAATAATGTACTGATGATTTTTTTTTTTTTTTTTTTTTTTTATTATTTTTAATCCGGGGGTGGCCTCAAACTTCTGGCCTGTAGTGTAGATCACAGTTTCTTGAATGAATGACAATCAATACTTTGAACACCATCTTCATGAAATGCTGGATTGGTGCCAACTTTCCCACCAGAGGAAAAATCCACTCTTGGTCTCCTTAAAATTATGCATACAGTATCTGTAGATGAAATTTTTAAATCAAACGGCCAGAGTAACAGTTTACATTTGTACTCTCTGAATGCAAAATCAACACTTCCTGTACGTGTTTCACAGTAAAGGTCTTCCAGTGATTAGAACTGATGAAGGCTTTTATTTTGAAACAACAGGGTGAGGAAACTGGACATCAGGAAGGGGTTCAGAGTAGAACATGCTCCTTCACAATAAAAGGAGTTCCAGACACGACCAACGGTGGGTAGACCACGGGGAAGACCCAGAATACGTAACGTTTAGGATTACCGTATATACTCAAGTATAAACCGATCTCATGTATAAACCAACCCCCTAATTTGCTTTGTGAAATTTGGTAATAAAAACTCAGCTTATACTCGAGTATATATACGGTATGTATCCTGGGATTGTGAATCCTATTTTACATATGCTCCAGGAAGAGCTGGAGGACATGGCTAGGGAGAGCAACATCTGGGCTACCTTTCTTAGCCCTGTTTTTTAATTCTCTGCAACCCAGACATGGATAAACGTAAAAAAAAAACAAAAATCAACAGATTAATGGATAGAATCTACAACTTAACCGTTAGCTTAACTCAGTTTCCAACCAGTTTTGTCACAACATTTGAACACTTTGAATCAGTTATACATGGTGAGCTCATTAAAGGAAAAGCTACAGATACTTATTACAGGTTCAATAAAAAACCTTCAGACCTTCAGCTGAGGAAGGCTTTTCCTGTCCTGCATAGCATGGGGTATCATGCAGCAAATTTGGTCTTTAAATTAGGTCAGGACAAAATTTATAGCATATAGGATATGAAATATATGAAAGAACCAAGCAGCTGACTTGAAGACCAGATTATGCACTTTGGACATTGTGTGCTGCAGATTTTGGAGGCATATCTGTCTCTCCTCAGAGGGTTATGGATTTGAGATAAGCAGTTAAGTAAAGCCGTGAAGGCAGAATCAGAAATAAGATAAAATATCAGTCATGCGGAGAAGAAAATTACAGCAAATGGCACCCAAAGTATTTCTGAACCTTCGTGGGATTTCTCTAGACAGCAGTGTCATACGTCCTTTTGTTCCCTATTGTTACTCAGACCGGAAATTATTAGAAGACATGCTGTAGCTTAAGTGTAGGTGTAATGTCAGCGTGTGAGACAGCACCACCACCCTGTCTATAACATTGACGCTGGGTTCCTATGCAGGACCACCCACCCCGCTCCAACAGCAAGAGGATTTATTAAACCGTAGACTGTCCACCTGCAATCAGCCATAAAGCCATAACATCCACTGTGTCAGACTCAAAGACGGTCTGATAAAGATCCCGAGCACTCAGAACATGACGTTATTACAATTTCAGGTTTGATTCAGCACCCCCCCCCACACATACACACACACGCTGAGTCACTCTCTGCTCCTTATCCAGTCAAGGCCTGACTGAAAAATGTTGAATTTTTTTGTTCAGATCAGGACAAATCTGTTAGGCTTCCTGTAGTTTAAGATGGACAGATACAGTATGGAAATCTGAAAAAAGTCCAACCAGCAGGATCGGATTGGCCATCAGGAGAGGTGGGACCTTTCCTGGTGGACTGCAGCCACTGATAGGCCGGCCGGTGGCCTTTGCACTGCACAGTGTAATAATAATTAAAATAAAACTTAATTTTTTTTTCTTTTCTAATTTTGGTGGCATGGAGAAACAGGAAACAGTGGACAATAATGGATTTATTCACCCCCACCTCCGGCATCATTGGCATCTTCATCTGGCCATACCATACTATACCTATGCACCCCCCCCCGGACACCTTAAAGTCCCAGTAAAATTTAGGATCCCAATCCGACCCCGCCAACCAGGGTTACGTGAATGGCAAACTTATGTAGCTTGTTTTTGTCAGAATGTTAGCATGGGAGTGTGTCTATGTTCCCAGGGTCCTATGTTCCCCAGTTCAATATCCCGTTAACACACACATTAAGTGTGTGTTAACGGGATATTAGGGTTAGCGCTAACCCTAACACTAGCCCTAACCCATTATGTGCTCTGTTGTGCTAAGTAGAGCTGGAGAACATAGGACCCTTGGAACACAGGAATGACCCCTTTAGCGCCACCTCATCTAACCCACCGCGTGCTTTTATTTTTTTTTAGAAAGTTAGCTTGCTAAAGATCGGCAGTCGAGTCTTGACAACAACGAGGATCAGCAGGAGCGCTGAGTGCAAACATCGCAACTATGAAACAAACGAACCCAATAAACTTTAAATATTCCTGTAAGCCTTCATGCTAAAGATGCTACAGGATTTAGCTAAGCACCCAAAGGACAGACATGCTCCCGTTTCAGCATCATTAAACAAGATGCTACAGTTAAATATTTTACTGACAGATGTTTGATGTACTGTTGGTAGGTCAAATTGCCATTTTTGATGCTCTAAACCAGTGGTTCTCAAACTGTGGTATGTTTACCACCAATGATCCTTAAGCAAGATAACTCTGGAAATTTCTCTAGATAACCAAAATAGTTGCAAATATTTGGAATTGTTATTGTGGCAAATTATTTACAGATAAAATGGGATTATTATGTCTTAAAGGTTAAAGATTAGTTCTGTTTTAAGAATTAGATTTTTTTTTTTTTGTNTTTGGTGAAAATACCTCGTGTGTGCACGCGCTGTAGTTATTTCTGTGTGGGTGTCAGTAACTTTCTGGACTCACAAACTGTAAATTTCTAACTTTCAGTACAGCAAACATGTACATGAGGTTTCACTGATTTTTCTTAGAGTCAGTGGCTTGTTTTTGTGTTTTCACACGTGGTTTAGTAAAAAAGTCATCCTGGGGTCTGACTTTTGTTTTTCGTCCCTCCTCCAGACGTTTCTGACCAATCAGCAGAGCGAGTGTCCTCACATGACTTTTGCTGGCATACTTTGGATCAATTGGATTTTTTTTCCCCTCTGTGGAACCAAACCAACCAATAAATGCAGCATTGCAACAATTCCCTCACTGATTTGGAACAGAACAAACAGACAAAAGGTCTGAAAGCTAACCTGATGCTACCATAAAATACCCAACATTAGCCTCAGAATTCCAGCAATTCAACGAACCATGGAGCCTTCAGCTATTAAAGGACCATACCACCTATTTTGCATGTTTGAGCCTAGTATATTCAATTTTCATACATGTTACGTTATTGACAATCATTTTCCAAAGGATAAAACTGTATTTCAGCTTTCCTGATATTTTGCTAAATCTCTTAATCTTTCTAAATCAAATATTCAAGTGATACACCCACCTTAAAAATCCATGTTTCTCCTGCTAATAGTTACACAGCCTTATGAAGTCACGGTCCTTTAAATTTTTCCATAAACGCAGGTCTTCTTTTGGGACTATATTCCCCGGTGGAGGCATACATTCACTCCACGCTTTTTATTGAGCTTAAACACTAAAATTACATAACTTCTAAAAAAACCTGAATACACGTCTTGTTGGTGATGATGGATTACCTATCCCAAGAACGTTTACAGTATCAACAAGTTGATTTTAATGGCAGAATGAACTGAAACCAATGGAGGTCTGGAAGGTAGGAAAAACATTTTTAATTCACTGTTCCAGTAGTATGCTTTGGGAAATGATTGTCAGTAACGTTACATGTATGAAAACTGAATATATTAGGCTCAAACATGCAAAACGGATGGTATGGTCCTTTAAAGTTTGGGGCTGTTCTCTGTCCTCTTTTGTTAAAAATGATATCAAATATCAGTGTGTTTCACAATATTTTACCAAAGCTGGAAATTGTATCCATCCGCTGTACTTCTTCCATGTCTGGGATCTTTTCCAAAATCTATCCTGTAGAAATTCCTGCAGAGAGGACGTCTGCACGCCTCACACGTGTGATCCTGAGTGACGGCAGGGAGAATGTCAGAGACAGGAAATGGACAGAGCTGGAACCCCGTTCTTCCATTTTACAGCCACACAACACACAAACACACACTTGTGCACACATTTCTGTGAACGAGAGAAAACACATTGACCCGTGATGAGGAGCATTCCATGATGTTTTCTGAGAGCAGGACTGTGTGAAGTTGTGTAATTTTGGCAGGCAGCACTGGTCACACTCCGCTTATTGTTCTGAAATGACATATGACTCCCCAGACTCACGGAGACGTGTTTTTGGAGACCACCTTCCCTTACGTGGACGCCGGCCGCTGGACGTGCCCTGAATCAGGAGCGCTGTATCTACCCGTTCAGCTGGAGCGGCGGAAGGACGTGAGCTGCTGAGGTGATGTGAAGTGTTTGAGTGTCTGGCTCGCACCCAAGTCTCACATTTCCTCAAGCGGAAAAGTCAACATGGCATTAGTGCTGCCATTGGTGAAATGGCACGGCGTGATGCAGGTGGAGTAGGAGCAGGAAGTGGATGAAGCGGTTATTCATGGAGGGAAAGACCAGGTGGTCACAGAAGAAAGGAATAACTAGGATGAGGCGGATTTTGGGTTTATGAGAATTTATACTGAGCGAGACATAAATGTTAAAGGACCATACCGTCCATTTTGCATGTTTGAGCCTAATATATTCTATTTTCATACATGTTACGTTACTGACAATCATTTCCCAAAGGATAATACTGGAACGATGAATTAAAAATGTTTTTCCTACCTTCCAGACCTCCATTGGTTTCAGTTCATTCTGCTATTAAAATCAACTTGTTGATACTGTAAACGTTCTTGGGATAGGTAATCCATCATCACCAACAAGACGTGTATTCAGGTTTTTTTAGAAGTTATGTAATTTTAGTGTTTAAGCTCAATAAAAAGCGTGGAGTGAATGTATGCCTCCACCAGGGAATATAGTCCCAAAAGAAGACCTGTGTTTATGGAAAAATTTAAAGGACCGTGACTTCATAAGGCTGTGTAACTATTAGCAGGAGAAACATGGATTTTTAAGGTGGGTGTCTCACTTGAATATTTGATTTTGAAAGATTAAGAGATTTAGCAAAATATCAGGAAAGCTGAAATACAGTTTTATCCTTTGGGAAATGATTGTCAGTAACGTAATGTATGCAAACTGAATATATTAGGGTCAAACATGGAACTCCCATTGTTAAATCACGATCAGGGAGTCGCAGAAATCATAATGACTTAAACTTCAGGTGTTTTCACACCTTGAATGTACAGGAACATTCACCTCAACATTTCAAATGAAGCACATTAACAACAGGAAAAGTTTCAAAATACAAGTGAATCATTCCCTGCAGGAAATCAGCTGACCTTTGAACTCGTCTTCTGAGCTGCTTTCAGGTATCATTTTATCTCGAGCTTTTATGTATTTATTACCAAACAAGATGCATATTAATTCAAATCTTTAATGGTTTTAAAGTTACATAACACCTTGTTTAATTTGTATATTTTATGTCTGTCTGACTTATTTGTTTTCTTATGTATGTACAGTATATATTTATGTGTAATGATGAACCCCAGGAAGATTAGCAACAGCATTTACGGAAGCTAATGGGGATCTAATAAACAATACACCTGCGTGGTTTGGGGCCTGGTTATGGTTCGTTTGGTTTTTTCTGAATTCAGCAATTGCATCCGGGCGGTTTGCAGCGGTCTGGTTCCAAACGCTGGAGTGGTTTGTTTGTGTTCTAATGACTTCTGCTGATAGATTTTGGTTTGATTGGACGTTTTCTGTGTGAAACTGGAGTAAATGAAGCAGTAAATGCAACACGGACAGACTACAGATGTGAAAATATCCTCAGATTACAGTCAAATTCCCAAACAGATTTAATCTGGATAAATCAACCACCAAAATAAGCAGATCCTTTGTTTTTTTGCTAAAAAAATGAGCCAAATTTCATTGAAATTGATCCATTAGCACTGATTTCACAGGCTAAAATCTTCTGGATTATGGATCTAGAATATCATCTCCAAAACGTAATCTCTTCCTCTCCGCGTTATATTTCCCCCAAATTTAACACAAGTCACTTAAACTTCCACATCCATCATGAAAGATGTCACATAAGTGAATTGTTGCCATTACAGTGAGAAATATTCCCACAGTCTCATTACTGCTGAAAATTTTGGAGGGCAATTTTGGCTTTTTTTTTTTTTTTTTTTTTTCACACCAAAACTGTCCATCCCTGCCTTGGCCATGTTTTGGTTTGCTGTTTTAATGGGCTGCAGACATCCATGAATACCCGAGTGTGTGTGAGTCAAAGAGGACAGACTGCAGCAGAAGTGTTGTAGGGACGTTCACATCCACCTCCTCCCCCCCCACACACACACACACACACACACACACGTGTTCGTGTTACATTCTAGTCAATTGATTTGAGAATACTGAATGCCAAATGGACTGACCACCCATTAATGATTAGCAGCAAACTGAGCTGAGTGAAGAAACTCTGCTGCCCAAACAAAGCGACTTTAACTTTACTGCTGCAAATGTTCACGCTGATGTTTTTATTTTTAATACATTGCCTAAATTCAGCTGCCGTTTTTTCACAGCGCACTCCTGTCATTTGTATTTTTTTATGACGAGCTTCACTTCCTGCTTTTACGTCTCTTAAATCCAACGATCCAGACTTAATGCTTGTTTATGCTTAACAGTCGATGCGTGGAAAATGTGACGTAATTACGGCCAAACGACCAGCTGCTGATGACTGGCTGGCGAAAGGAAGAGGACGAAGGAAGAGGAAGTATACAAGAAAAAGGGAGAGAGAGGGACAGATAAACAAACAATGGCGAACAAGTTAGACGAGCGACTGGCGGCGGAGGTGAGCAAGTAATGACACTGATATAATTCCTCCATGAGGGATTATAAAAACTGCCAATGGCTGCTCAGAGATAGCCCGTAGTCTGGGGTTCGAGGAACATTCCTATATGTTCTACAGCACCACCGTCTTGGCGTTGAAGTGGATGGTCATCACGCACGGTTGCCATGAAAATGCGAGAATCGTAAATGCCTAGACATATGGATGGTCTATTTAGGAGCCATTCCATACTAAGCATGAACCACGTTTATATGACTATTACATTCTCTCTCTCTCCCTCTCTCTCTCTCTCTCTCTCTCTCTCTCTCTCTCGATATTTTAATAAAAATTATTATTATTTCAAGAATTCGTCACAAGTAAATTTGTCTGTTATTCCTCTGGTGTTAAAGAAAACAGTCTCTGCTTCAGAGCTCCACATTTTAAAACAGCGACAAGAAATTAGAGATACAAGAGATCCAGACACTGCTGGGAGTCCCGGTGCATGGGGGAATGTAACACTTAAAGGACCATACCACTCATTTTGCATATTTGAGCCTAATATATTCAATTTTCATACATGTAACGTTACTGACAATCATTTCCCAAAGCATACTACTGGAATGGTGAATTAAAAATGTTTTTCCTACCTTCCAGACCTCCACTGGTTTCAGTTCATTCTGCTATTAAAATCAACTTGTTGATACTGTAAACGTTCTTGGGATAGGTAATCCATCATCACCAACAAGACGTGTATTCAGGTTTTTTTAGAAGTTATGTAATTTTAGTGTTTAAGCTCAATAAAAAGCGTGGAGTGAATGTATGCCTCCACCGGGGAATATAGTCCCAAAAGAAGACCTGCGTTTATGGAAAAATTTAAAGGACCGTGACTTCATAAGGCTGTGTAACTATTAGCAGGAGAAACATGGATTTTTAAGGTGGGTGTATCACTTGAATATTTGATTTTGAAAGATTAAGAGATTTAGCAAAATATCATTAAAGCTGAAATACAGTTTTATCCTTTGGGAAATGATTGTCAGTAATGTAACATGTATGGAAATTGAATATACTTGGCTCAAATATGCAAAATGTGTGGTATGGTCCTTCAAGCCTCATGACTAAAACGGACACTTTTCCGTAAAAGTACGGCCGGCGCTTTTACTCAGTAGGAGCTTTTAACTTTTCCTTTAACATAACACTTCCTTTACAGCACAAACATGAATAAATGCAGACACACAAATTAAAATCTGCACCTAGATCATGCATCTTGTCTGAAAAATGAAAATGTCTGAAAGGCGCTTCAGAGACGCAGTGTTTATACTTGAGGAAGAGGCACGGTGCCACTAAAACATCTGTGAGATCAGATCAAAACTTGCCAAGGCAAACTAAAGAGGCCGGTAACATGAGTTTATGAATGAGGAAACGTGTTTGCGTGATGCTACCCTCAATAATCTGCTGCTGTGTTTTATAAATATCACATGAACTCCTAAAATAACATGAATTCATAAAGGAAAATGATCCTGTTCCAATATCAAGATAACATGAAGCTAAACAGCCTTAAATTAAATTCTTCATTACAAGTTTCAGTGTCTGATGATGTTTGTTGGGCTGAATTTTTAAGCTAATTATAAATCATTTTTGTTCACCCTCCAGGCGTTTTTAATGGATTGCAGAACATTTAGCTTGTTTCTAGTCGTGATTTTTTTTTGTGTTTTTCTATCTTTGAACTGTTTTTCTGCCTTCACGTAGCTCCTTCCTTCGCTCTGCCTTTTCTCTTAGCTTCGCTGCCTCTTCCTCTCCGCCTCACTCTGCACCTCCTCCTCTCTCTGCCTCACTTCATCCTTCCTCCCCTCTTCCCTCTTCCCTCCGGTCTCCCGCTCTTTGTGGGCCTTGTGCCTGACACCTTCTCCAACCCTTTGACATGCTCCACTTCATGTTACGAGCATCACATGTCACCTCGCCGAGGCGTGTGTGTTTATGTGTGCGTGTGCACATCTAAACGGTGAAAGCATGCGACTGTTTTCCACAGAAGGTGAGTGTGAAGAAAGAAGAGAGAGAAAGAGAGAGAGAGAGAGAGAGAGAGAGAATGAACCAGAGGGAGGAGGAGGAGAGTTTACGCATTTAGCCGGAGTTTGTTAATAATTAATGTGTCACAGGTTCGCAAAATTGCCACGCACTCTCTCTTCTCGATCCTTCCTTCTTCTTCCTCTCTCCCTCTGGCTTTCTTTTACCTTGTTCACTCTGTCTTCTCTTCGTCCTCACTCTCTCCATCTCAATCTCACTCTCTTTCCCCAAGCACAACACACTGAGTCTGGTGCTGTGGCGTGTTTTAAAGGAGGCAGAATGTACTGCAGAAAGCTCCATCTCATCAGATTTTTTTTTCTCTCAAACATCTCATTTCTTAATCTCTTTGCTCTACAAATGAACATATACAGTATTAAGGATATTTTTTTTAAGAAAGTCGTGATTCTAGTTCAGTGATCTGTCTTCTTCTGTTTGGTTTCTAGATATTCTAAAATGGTTTTAATAATCCTGCTGTATTAATACTGCATTAATCAATTTTTGGTCATTGGAGGCACAAAAACTCCAAAATAAACTGACAGACACACAGCCCTGATGTACCGTTAGCTTAGCAAGTTGTTATGGCTAACTGTTAGCAAACAGTTGCCAACTTACACAGATTCACAGCAGCTTTAGCGTCACATGATGAATCAAAGTCCAGGATTCACTTTTCAAAGCTACATTTTAGTTTGTTTTTTTTTCTGATCTGATTGTTTATTTGTTTCAGGAAGCAAAACAACATCCACACTTCCTGTGTAGCCTTAGCAACAACTGGCTAAAGTTTGCCAAAGCAGCCTTTAGCAAGTACTGAATCATTAGCTAGTATTAGCATAAGAAGCTGTAGCTGTTATGCTAACACTACCTGTGAGCACTAGCTACTACTGTAGCTTCATGCTAACATTGCTAAAAATTTATACTACTTCACAGTAAGCTAAAGTTAGCCT
Organism: Lucifuga dentata; assembly: GCA_014773175.1. Taxonomy (NCBI): domain Eukaryota; kingdom Metazoa; phylum Chordata; class Actinopteri; order Ophidiiformes; family Bythitidae; genus Lucifuga; species Lucifuga dentata. Next base: position 127,120 of record VXCM01001254.1, read on the forward strand.
TTCTGTTAACATTGGCTTCTGCTAAAATAACTTTAGCAGAGTTACGATGTTGGCTATGATTACTGTTAGCTAGCGTTAGCCAGTTAGCCTGTGCAGTGCTTCCAAGGCATTTAGTTTTCACCAACTCGTGAGAAAACTATCTTGCTTCACTTTCCAGCCACTAGTTTACGTGCTAGCTAGCTACAAGTAAAAAGTCTTTCAGTTGCCAGATTCCTGAATCTTTCAAAATCAAATGTTCAGGTGAAAAACTCACCTTGAAATTTAGTGTAAATTTACGAAAGATTGTATAAAGGACGGTCATTTTAATTTCCCTGTAAAAACTGTCTTCTACTGGGACTATATTCCCTGGCAGAGACGTACATTTTGTTTGGTGTAGCTCCATGTTGTCTCAGATAAATTAAGTTATTTCAACAAAAATGTTTACAGAGATTGTGTTCACTGTGATGACTCTGAAGCACATTTCAAGTCTCTACAAGTTGATTTTTATATCATATGAACTGAAACTAATGGCTTTCTGGAAGGTAGGATAAGTTTGAATATTTACTGCTCCAGACATATGTTTTGGAAAATGGGTGGCAGCAACATGCAGGTTGTACTGTATATATTGGGCTTACTGTATATACTCGAGTATAAGCCAAATTTTTATTACCAAATTTCACAAAGCAAATCGGGGGTCGGCTTGTACACGAGAAATTCAAATTTGATCCCAGAGAAGGAAATTTTCAGGGGTGGAAATACTACCATTACCACTACCCATGGAAAATAGTTTAAATCAGACCTTAGAATGAGATATTTTCTGTCTAAACATTTTATCAGTACGTTTTGCGGCAGCCAGTGAGCTCTGCCGTGATTGGTCAGTTACAGTAATCAGCTGCTGAAATAAATATCATGTTTACCGGTACGTGGATTATTTTCAGAAAATCACAGGAATACTATGACAATACCCAGAAAAACAGG
>VXCM01001255.1:0-17052 GCA_014773175.1 Lucifuga dentata
ATGCCATCCTTGGGAATCCTGGAGGAGTGGCGGTAGGAGACAGAGCTGCAGCCTGGGCCGGAGCTGGAGTTGGGGACGGTGTAAGAGTGAGCTGCTGGACTGGGTGGCTAGAGCGGTGATAGCTTGCTCATGCACCGCCCATGCTCTGCTGGACATGGTACCGGCAGCAACCATCCGCTCCTCGTGTTGCTGCAGAACCCTCTCNCCCATGCTCTGCTGGACATGGTACCGGCAGCAACCATCCGCTCCTCGTGTTGCTGCAGAACCCTCTCGATCCGCTCTAGGTGATCCTCAGACAAAGGTGTGTGCGCTGGATCCATATCTGGCCAGATTGTACTGTGACGGGTGGGGCTTGGACCCAAATGCAGCACACAGTACAACTCCAACAAGTAAAGATCTTTAATAGAGCTCTCAATCCAACACAGAGGCAGGCAGAAAACCTGGCAGGACAAAGTGCCTACACTGACACAGTCAAACAAAGAGTCCAAACGCAGAGACTGGAATCGGAGTCGGGGACAGAAGGCAGAAGTGATAACCAGGGGGGCGACGAGCAGAATAGTCCAAAACAGGCCGAGTCGGTAACAGAATGTCAGTCCACAAATAAACGCTGGAGAGTCTTGCATCGAGGATAGCTAAGAACAATCTGGCAAAGGGTGAGTGTGAGACTGGGGCTTAAATCCATGCCTGATTGGTGCTAATTGGTGACAGCGTCCAAACCTGAAATGAATCAGGCTGATGAACGGAGGTGAGGAGCTGAAGACCAGGCAGGCAGAAATGGCAGGTGAGTAGTTGACCAGACATGCAGAACTGTGACACAAAGTTTTATTTTGTGCCAAGATATAGCAGTTTTGGTCTTTTTTTTTTTTTTTTNTTTTTTTTTTTTTTTGTCATTTTTAAAAATTTGTTTTTGACTCAAAAAGAAATGGGAAGGTGAAGGAGTTAACTGGTTGATGGGAAGCTACAAAGCTACAAAGTCCAGCATTATTGTGATTACATCACAGAGTTAAAATGAAGACACAGGATTGGCAAACCATTATTCTTGTACATTTTTAATACAATCTTTTAAAAAAGGGTGAAAGTAATCAGAAGCAAGGGAATATGACGTTAGTTTTACACTGATTTAATTTAACTGTGTGTGTGTCTATCTGTTAACTAGGATTGTCAATGTTTGAAAGACAAATTGTGTGCGTCAGACTGACATGAACATGGATCGATCAGTGGTGTTTGTGCTAATGTAATAAGTTTCACTATATTATTTAAGACCGAACTCATCCATTACATCAAAAGTTTAGGCTGAGGTGCAGTGGTAGAATATTACAGCAAAGGATTAAAACAACAAGGTATCAGAAATCTTTAATTCCTGCTGCTGTTCATATTTTTAACAGCTGTCATCATCGCGGCAGAGATAAAGGTTTACTCGTAACTGCTGCAATCTGTATGCAATTAATGCAACTCACTTGCTGATCAATGTAACCTTTGGTCAAATGTGGCTGGTGGACCAAGTGGACATGCAAATTTAAATTTATTTGTTGTTTTTGATTTTGATCTTGATTATGGTTTATAGTTTTTGTGTGTTTTATGTTCATCTTTCTGGCTTTTGCACCTATGGTCAAATGAATTTCATTTTTGCGTAATAAAGTTAAACTGAACTGAACTGAACTGTAATACATTCTTATATATCTGAGCTAATATTGGCATCACACTCTGTGTATGTGTGACCACTACATAGTCGCAAAATATTTACACCCTCATATAGACTGAGGCCCATTGCTCAATTTTCATGTATGATAAATGTATAAAAATTGTAGTTTTGCTTTGTATGTAGGTCTGTCTACTGGCTGAATAATGTAAAATAATATTTTTATTTTTATTTAATTGAAGCATTTGCAATGCTTTAATGTACAAAATAAAAACAAAAAAACAAACAAAAACAAAACAAAACAAAAATAAAAGATCCTTCTTCATTCTTCCTTGCTGCTATACTGCTGTGCACAATGAATCAGAACAGTTTTAGGCATGTCTCTTTAAGTCCCCTTCTTGAAAACCCTTGGACCAAACACTTTATCGCTATAGCGTCATGCTCCACGGTCTGTCCAACTAGGTGCTGATATCAGCATGTTACAGAAGTAAAGGACTAGACACACACACACACACACACACACACACACACACACACACACAAACACTGATCTTTTCAGAGCAGTTCAGCACTTATAGTTTTGGCCTACTTAATGAATTTCTTTGGGCGTGAACTTCAAGTTTTGCAACTTTGCAAATGTTCAACACATGTTCCCTACAACACAATAAAAATGGGGGGGGGGGNGGGGGGGGGGGGAACATAATATGTCCTCTTTAACATACACAAATGAAGCAAAGTCTGTGAGGCATTTCCAGCATAAACACAAGACACTCTACTCCCTGCCATGATTCTGCTTTCACTGCTCAGTTTGCAGACAGTGCTGCTACTGTCACTACTCTTGCTCAATATTACAGTGTTTCATCAGCTCCACCTCAACACCAGCTTCCACCTGGAAGCCCTGAGTTTCCCCTGAGGGAGTTTTTAATCTTCACTCCCGATCTGGAAATGTGTTGAACTTTGAGAGTATGTGGAGGAGCAATGAAGTTCAAGCCTCAGCACCAAATATCAAATCTGTACATACTCATACGTACATGGCTGCATAAGTGTTTGATTTTGCAAACAGACCACACATACAAAGACAAAAATACAGTTCCTGTTTTTATTCTGAAGGCATCCTGTGACCTAGCACAGTGACTATAAATGTTTGTCTGTAAGACAATCATCTATAAATATCTTTATCACGGTGGTTTATAGTGAAAATGTGTGAAGTATTTATGTAAAACACTTCTTAAGTCATCTTTAAAATTAATTATTCAAATTATAACAGTAGCCAATTTAGCAAGTTAAAAAAGACTTTAAAATCATTTAAAAAATTTAATGTTATGTTCTTTTACCTCTGTGGTGAACAAAATTATTCTTAAGTTCAGTGTTTTATAGGAAGATTTAAATGTACAGTTCATTCCTTTATTATGTATTGTATTCCTTTAAATGGAACAGTTTGTACTGTTCCAAAGGTGTTGGCTGATGGCAGAAATGAGTTACTGGTAATTGATGTCTGGCTGTGATCCACATCAAAATCATAGCAAGCAATTAGGATTAAACCTCAAAAATGATTATGAATTAATGAAGAAGGCATTAATGAATTATTAATGACAAATGTCCTGACACATTGTGTGTTGTTGATAAATGAGTGTGTAAAAGAATGAAGTGAATTCAGCCATAAGTGGTGATTTCCTTCTGATCATCATCTACTGTAAGAAGCACACAGAAAAGTGAGTAAAGGGGCAGTTAGGTGAAGGAAATAAGAAAATATTTCCTGTGCTATTCTTTTGTTTTTTTTTTTTTTTTTTTNTTTTTTTTTTTTTTTTTTGCCAACAATTTGTAAAAGTTACACAGCACAGCCACAAAAGACCCACAACAGACTTGTGACTCCACTCATTCTAACACATATCCCACATATCCAGCACAGCCTTTCTGTTAATACAGTCTATTTAAGCTGTCCACGCTCTGCCCACTTTTGCTCGGGTTGCCATGCTGCTGCTATTGCATTGCTCACCTCCTGCTCAGAGCAATTCATAAGCCCCGCCCCCATCCCAGAATTTACCTGTAGGGTCTGATTGTAAGTTCTACGGGGTGGGGAGGTGATGGAGGGTAATCACTCTNTACCTGTAGGGTCTGATTGTAAGTTCTACGGGGTGGGGAGGTGATGGAGGGTAATCACTCTCTAATTTCTGCTGTGCTGAGCTTGCTTGTGGTGAGTCACAAGGTCAGAGCCTGGAGGGCAAATAAAACTCTGATCACACTGTCTACACATCCCATGTGAGCTGACCGAAATAATTTTAACACCTATATGAAAAAGAAATGCTTTATGCAAAGTTTGAATATTTGGATTTATGAGCCATTAGTAAAATATCATTTTAGAAGAAAACAATACAATTCCTTAGTATGTTTGAAATATGTTGTCTTTAAGTTTTAGAAACAATTCTTTTAAATTAAATGTTCCCCCTCTATTTTTTTTTTTTTATCAAATCATAAATTGTCTTATGACATAGTGATTTTATTTATTTTTTATTATTATTATTTTTTTATGTTGTGTATGTTTCAATGACACATGCATATAGTATAGACAGTATCATCAATTATGTAATGGATGTGTTGTTTTCTAAACAATACTGCTTTCTATGCAATGCTGAATGAGACTACAAACATCTTTAATTATTAGAAATTGTTATGAATTATTTAGGGTTATTGAGTCTAGAAGTGAACTGCTTTGAAAAAGACCACCACACTGACCTTCCATTCACTGTTGTGTTTGCAGGGTCCCTAATGAAAATAAGGCAGATTTTTAACATGTAACACAGAAGTGAAGGCCTTGTTTCTCTGCTGTATCTCCCACAGCTCAATGCTCTTTCATTGTCTGTGGATCTCCCCTGCCACCTCTGATTCTCACACACAGTAATCCACTGATGGGTGGAGAGTTCATCAGAATATACAGCATAACAGCAGGTAAGCATGGCAACAAAGCACTGCAATGTTGTTATGTTTTCACCTGCATCACTTGGCTGTTTGGTTTGTTTCAGAATCCCCCNAAATCACATTCACATCCGCTTTTCAAACTACTCCTTTTATCATTAACGTCCGAACCAAGGCTTATTTAAACATTACTGCTTTTTTTTTTCTTCTCTGCTATGGTGGAAATTCTTTACTCAGTTCCATTAACTTTGTATTGGTGCTCAATCTTTGGACCCTGAGCATCATTGCTGTGGCTTGGCTGTCTTTTAGCAGTTCTGCTTCAGTGCTCTTCGATAGAACATGACAGTTACATTAATGTCTCCATGTAAATTGCTGTCTACACATAGGAAACAAGAAAAAGAAAAAAAAAAAAAGGAAAACATAGTACATTCATTGCCTCTATGACAGGAGGAATTACAACAGCATTCATTGTGTGGAACCCCAAATGGCCAAGTCTATTATAGTGTATAGCAATTTCACTGAGAATCCAACCAGGAAGATGGACTGCAGACCAGCCAAAGGGTAGAATGCAATGACACAAAACACTCCCACAGTGCTTTTTAAAACAGCAACTGACAAAAAAAAAAACAAACAAAANAAAAAAAAAAAAAACTGGAGTCGACTCCTTTTATGTCATTTTTTTAATGTTAGGAGGTCTTTTTTAATATCATATGACAGTGTAAAGCTAATACTTTATCAATGTAGTGATACACTCTGCCGACACTCAACATTGCGTAATTAAAGCCACCAGAAACTGAAGACAGAACAGTTACCTCCAGCTGGCACTATTTTAGTGTTGGAAACACAATAACAGAAAGTGTAATTGCCAGGAAAAACATTTCAGCTTTAAGGTATGTACCAAAATGATGATTAAAAACAAGTGTAAACCAACCCCCCATCATGTGTAATTATCTTGAGCAGCATGGTGGCTTGGTGGTTAGCACTGCTGCCTTGTAGTAAGAAGGTCCTGGGTTTGAATCCGACTAGGTCCTATTTGTGTGGAGTTTGCACGTTCTCCTGTATCTGCATGGGTTTCCTCCAATGCTCTGCTCTGGTTTCTTCCAAAGACATGCAGGTTAGGGGAACTGGAAACTCTACATTGAATGTGTGTGTCAGCGGTGCAGGATGTACCCTGCCACTCACCTAATGTGGGATAGGGTCCTATGACCCTGAATAGGATAAGTGGGTATGGATGTAATTAATTTACACTTTTATATTCATATTTTTTGCACTATTGCCACAGGCATACAGTACATTGTGAGTTTGTATGCCATATCAATGCCTTATGCCTTACTTAAGGAAGATACACTGTATAGTTTTCGTGTGATCTATTAGATTTAGACAAAGCAGCAAAAAGGCTTTTTCTGAAGTGAGTTGGGCATTCTAGACTTGAAAGCACATCTAACAGAAATTTTGCTGTTAGATGTGACTACACCATGTCATGAAGACACGTCTAAAGTCTCTTTGCCTGCTTCTGTTGTCCTGGAGAAGTTTCAGGCTCCTTTGACTTCAGAGAAAGCCACACACAAGGCCAAAGTACCTACTGACACTCTCAATCTCACTTTATTTACTCTTAAGAAAAGAGAGTGGCATGAAGTGTGTGCTCTCATTGATACAGTGTGACATAAGGAACACCAGTCGAGAATCTGAATTTTATATATGTAGAAATCTTTGAAAAGTAACCATTTTATGCCTGTTTAGATGCTTGTGATTAAAAGAGAAGAATTTGGAATATATTTAATTCCAAGGTTTATCAAGTGTATGTTCCTGTTAGATGGTTAGAGAGAGTAAGATGATCAAAGGTTTCTCCATTTCTTCTGCTTATGCTTCTGAGTTGCATTGTATTGTTTTTGTAGTTTTTCATCTTTTTTTTTTTTTGTTTGTTTTCATTTCTTCCCATATGGGAGTTGTAGGTGTCTTGTTTATCTTATGTTTTCTATTTAAAATAATTGGAAAAATAAGTATTTGATAAGTACAACAACAGTTTTTTTTTTTGTTTTGTTTTGTTTTTTTTGTTTTTTTTGCAAAGAAGCTGTTTGTTTTGAGTTTGTGCAATGCAAATCTATGATGTAAAGCTAAGTAATTTATTAGATGTGGTAGATGTATCTCATTTGTTAAATTCTATAGATTTGTGTCAAAGTATTTAAGGTTATTGAACCTCCTTTCAAACATGTTACCAATCATATTTGAATTATAAGAGTTTCAGCATGGTGACAGGGAGGAGTGACAAGACTAAGAGGCCTTTCCATTATTACACGATTGCTACAGCTTTGCTAAAGGACTCCCAACAATATTCCTTTTGGGTTAAGCTATCCATCATGATAATGAATGGCAGTAACTTATCCTGGGACATAAATCTGGCAGGCCCCAGCAGCACTGTGACACAGCATTTAATTACAGCGCATGTCTAATTGAAAGACCCCTGGAAAATAGTGAGATGCTTTTCTGGCTGTAGCGGGGTTAAAAAACTTAATTAATTATGAGGCACCTCCCTCCCTCTTTATTCTGAGTCACTGGCGTCCCTGCCTCAGTGAGCTGATGACATTTTCAGCCTGCCTTTAATCCTTCAGAGAAATGAATGGCGTGGCAAGAGCGTTATCAAATGAGCTGTAGAGCCAGCCAGTGAATATGTCATTGAGTGTGACTGCTCCCTGAGTGAATTGTGATTTATTTGTATCGCTCCCTCCTCATGTTAACTGACTTGCAACCCACCGCCCCTCACCCCCACCCTGTGTTTGACAGGCTCACTAGATCATTTGGGGGATCTCTAGGTGAGGTGCTGGCTAATGTCGTCTGGGACCCTCCTAAATAGCAGTCCCCCTGTGTCTGACCCCAGATGCCCCTCACTTCATAGCATCTATATGATTTACATGCCACTATTTCAGTCATTGCTACGCAACGCCAATCAATACTATATGGTGCTTCTACTCTTACATGCAGGGGCTAATGTCCATTTCTGAATGCTTTTTGTGGGCGAGGGGCATGGGGGAGGGGGGGGAGTAAGACTGAAAACAATACAACATGTCTGTATGGAACTGAAATTTTTGTCCTGATATTATCTTAAGTCTCAATGAAGATTTTGTCAAAAAAAGATAATTTCTAAAACTCAGAAACTTTGGAGAAACTAGAATCAGGGACAGCTTAGAGTTGTTGACAAGGCACTCCCTGATCTTTTAGCACAAAAAAAAAAGATGTGCTTTAAAGTTGTTTATGTTTGAATCAAGTTTGTCTGAATAAGTAATGTATTCGTCAGGCTTCCAAAACACTCTCTGAGCCTCTGTTTGGCAGAGACAGTGCTTACATCAAGGAAAGGGTTGTGGGTTTTGGGGTAACTCAGGGACAAGGAGTAGGACTATGGAAAACCTTTTTCCTGAAAATGTGATGGAGCTTCCCAGATAATCCTTTTTTCCAGCTCCACACATTTATGTCATCCTCCCTCACACCCATGTGCCCTGCTTCACCTGAGCTTGATTAGGGAACGCCTGAACCTGAAGTACAGTTTTGAAAGGCTGCCAGCAGACACTCAGCGCCATATCAAAAGCTTCACTGTAGAATCAAAAGAATTCAGTCGATCTCTGCATAAACATGAGAAAGTGGAGGTGGTGGTGGGCTACACTGACTGAGCCACTTTTGACATCCACTGGTGGTTCTTACACTAACTGTGTCACATATCCTTCCATCTTTGCTGTCAAATATAAATATCCCAAATAAAGTTGTTATGTACCCATCCCCCTCATAATTTACTAATCTCCTGACTGATATGAGTGTTTGCTTGTGCCCATACTTTGTCTTTCTACACATAAAATCCCATTTTAGAATCCTCAGTACTGGATTGTAACCATCAATTTGCTATTGAAAACATTTTTTCTGTCAATGGCCAAAGATGTTTTATTTTTGTATTTCAGAATGCTAAAAAGTGAGACTGAGTGTGAAGATTAAATGTCAGATAGAGTATTGGTAATGTAGCTAATGAGAATTTTTGAAATTTTAATTTTCTGGACCCATTTACTTTTTTAAAAAGAATCAAAAGACATTTTATTACATAATTATCATGTAGGCAGTGACCAGACAAGTAAAATTATAAATGTATTTCATGTTGGGAAGATTGGAGAAATATGCCTGAACTTAAATATAACAAAGTACTTTGTGAAAAATCTCACATTACAGTGCAACACCTATGAAGAGGTATACTAACTGAATTTCAATTTTAGAAAGAAAATTTTGTAAGTATTAGGTAAAAATTTTGAAATTTACTTTATTAATTTTAACAAAAGGTTCATGGAGGGAAGGTGTCCTCTTTGTTTCATTATTTTAAGTTTTCCAATGTGCCCTCTATAAACCTATTTTGAAAATATATTTCTAAGGCAGGCCCAATCACATCCATGCTAAAGACAATTAGGGCCACTTGAAAGGAAAAAAAAAAAAGAAGAGTTCTGAGATTAAAGTCAGATTTTGAGAAAAAAGTCAGAATTCTAAGATTAAAGTCAGAATTCTGAGGGAAAAAAAAAAATCAGAATTCTGATTAAAATCAGAATTCTGAGATTAAAGCCAGAATTCTGGCATTAATGTCACATGATATCATTTTGGCTGCAATGTCAGGCCTAGATGACTTGGTAAAGCTGTATTTCAGGCTTTCTTTCAGTAACAAGGAAATACTTTCAATTTTAGCACGTTGGACGAAAGTTATGTATCACTCCGCTTTATAGGTGTTCTAATAACCTTTAATTACATTAACAAAGATGCTATGAGTTATCAGCTTGATAATTCAAAGAGGCAGGGACGTTCGTCTTAGACCAACCACAGCCACGCCACAGAGAAACTTTCTGATGTGGGATTCGAGGCAAGGGAGATCATGGCAGTGAGTCGGCATAGGTGAGATGCTTTATATAAACATACAGAGACTACTATGTCAATTATAAATAGCCTATTATTACTATTATGAGTCATGAAACATGAAAAATATAAACAAAAATCTTGTTTGTCTTGTAGGTCTGAAAGCTCGCTAAAAAGTTACTGGAGGCCATCCATGGAGAGCAGGAAACAATGGAGCAACGTCTGATCAAGCTGTGAACTCATTGGAATCACACATCACCAAAACAACTGTCAATACACTCTTATTCCACTGGTTGCACAATAAATGTAAACATACAGATAAAAGTATATGATACAAAGTAGCTGGCCTGCAGTAACAGGTACACAAAGTAGCCAGCAAGCTAGTGTGCAGGAAAATGTTTGTGTTGATTAGCAACAGTCCAGTTGCAGAAGTATTTGTGCAGAGCCAAATAAATGATTAAATAAACAAAACAAGTCATAATCTGTTGTCACTTATTACTGTTAACTAATTGTAGAACTGTTGTATAAAAGCAATTTGGTTGCAGGCACAAGACTGCAAGCCGAGTGCTGAAGATAATCACAGCCTTGCTGATCAGTACAACAGCGTGACCTCGATGTTGCTAAGTATTTCCTTGTTACTAAAAGAAAGCCTGAAATACAGCTTTATCAAGTCATCTAGGTCTGACATTGCAGCCGAAATGATATCATGTAACCTTAATGCCACAATTCTGACTTTAATCTCAGAATTCTGATTTTTTTCCCTCACAATTCTGACTTTAATCTCAGAATTCTGACTTTAATCTCAGAACTCTTTTTTAAGTAGCCCTAATCCTCTTCTGTACATCCATGTGCTTACTAACATGTTAGTAAACCTCTAGCTTTTAAACATGCCAAATGAAAAGGAGGCATAAGAAGATGGCACATACCATATGCCACAGACATCTTATCAGAATAATAGTCATCAATAGAATATAGTCCTGTGCTGCTGTTCACGGTAGGATTCAGGCTTCTGTATTAGCTCCAGCTCTGTCACTAGTAATGTCATCCAAAGAGACAGTTCATTTCCATTTTTGATAAAATGATCCTGCATTTTGTATTTGTCTCGGAAATTAAAGACTTCTTTAATCATTGTGGATGGAAGGGGACTTAGCCAACGTACTCATGTGTTTCTGATTGCATTAGAACTGATGTGGCGTGGCATGATGGATATTTAATAGTTGTGCTGTCCCTCTGTATCATGTCAGGAGTCTGACACACACAGATGCTCTCCAGCTCTCCAGCCCACACAGAATTGCTTTAATTATTAGGCCTATCATCTTGGATTTCAGATGAGAGGAAGGGAGAGGAGTAGTGCGAGTAGAGGGGAGAAGATGGGAGCAGAAGCAGAGAGAGGTATAGCAAGAGTGAAACAAGGCCATGTTGAGTCATGTCAAAGGTTCTAAATGTGTTTATCAGACATTTGTGCATGGTGATGTGGTATCAAACTGACATGCCATATTCTATTTGGCTGCAGTACAGTCTTCTCCACAGGTCGAGTTGAGAGGCCTAATTGCTGAGTGTATCTACAGGGGCCACAAAGAGCCCACGGCAAACCTGTAGTGCCCCAGGCAGTGTGCTGATCAGACCTCTCCCTCTACTGCACTCAGCTGACATCGTCTATAGCAATGTGTTCCTATATTGCAGCATAAAACTGATTTTACTTGATTGAAAAGATCAAATGTTGGTCATGCCAATATGAGTAACTCAACAGAAACAGCACAATTGCGTCACCAGCACCACACAACATTCATCAGTGCACAGGCGCTGGCAGATATATTCTTGATAATCCAGCGCTGTAATGAAGGAACATAAAACGACCATACAAATTTTCCCAGAATACTTTTTATGGAGATAAAGAGGACAGATGAGAGCAGAGGCCAGAGAGTGATTAAGAGAGAGAGAACAGCCACTCTTATGCTGGCACCTCCAGCATGTGAGCCATCTGCACAGAGGGCCTGGAAATGAGGATGACAATGCTAATCACTGCCATGGAGGCCTGACTGGTGTGGATGAATGGCCATCCCAGGCTGTAAAGACACTGAGTAGCGCTCATCACACAATGTTTTTGTCTGGGCATGCCAGGTCCACAAGCCTCCACCAGCCCCGCCCTTTTCCTGTACACACTCCATCACTCAGCGGCAACATGTGTATGGCTTCCTGTCAATTCAGGAAGTCTTGGTTCATGTCCCAGCCACATTAATGGACTAGGCAGAGGATACTTAGTAATTTCCTATTTCCCTATTGAAGCAATTGTTGTTGGCTATTCTCATTCATCATTGCCCCAAAAATTAGATCATTATCTGTTTCTTGTTTCATTATTGGTTGTTTTATTCTTGCTGTTACTCAGTCGTTCATCTTAGAAATCTAAGATTTTACATGCATTAAGGTGTTTTCTTTTTTGTCAATGTTACACAAAAACAGCAGGTTTAGGAGTTGTTATTATTAGTGAATATTGTGTAATCGAGTGTGGTGTAGCCACAGCTCAAAATCAAATAGTCAAAACAAGTTACAATTTGTGTAGGATCTGATCAATCCAGTGACGTATTTTTGTGACCAACCAGTTAAAGGTTAACTCAAGTAAACAGAGCTTTCAATAAAAGTAAATGTCTGTTTATTTTCTTTATCTATGGAAAATAAGAATAAATTGGCAATGACAGATTGACATGAACAAATAAAAGATGGTGCCAATACAGCCTTTGGGCACAGAGAGGGCTTAGCTGAGGAGGAAAGGCCCATAGTCTCACTTTTCATCTTGATGATTTCCAGCTGTGGTGTTGTACATTGTCATCTTCTCGGGGCTTGCTTTTGCGGGTGTCCCTGTAAGTGAATGTGAAGAGGAGCAGCTGCCTGGCAGCCGGGCTCTCTCTGCCCCCAGCTTGGGTAACCAGCAAACCTCCAGGCTCTTTTTAACTTTAAGGCCCTTTTGAGGTAACTTTACAGCCTGCAGCTTGCTCCATTAACTGCATACAACAACATACAATGTCCTTACCAGAAATTAGAGGGAATGCTACAGCAGACATGTCACTTCAAAGCATCTCATATTTTTAAACCTGTTAAAAAAAAAAAAAAAAANAAAAAAAAAAAAAAAAGAAAAGACATAACATAAGAACATAACAGTGCTCAGTACTGGGCAGACAGAAGTGTGGACATGTGGACTTTATTTTCAGTCAGCAAGCTTCCCTAATGAAGGCAGGATGATTACAACAGGTTTTTTCTCTCTTGTAAAAACTGTGTAAAAACTGTCACCTGTAGCATTAACTTAAAATCTCAAAATGAAGGCTATGGTATATTTCAATGCTGCACAGACCAAGAGGTGTCACCACAATAGTTCCATAGTTCTATATCACTCTTGAAAAGAAGAAAGAAATGACTTTTTACCTTAGAGTTTTGTTAGACAACAACGGGGCAAAAATAAGGAAGGTATTCAGTTTAAATTCATGACAATGGTAAAGTAATTACAAAGTCTTTCAGAGAGTCTGTGATTTGTTTCAGCGTGAAGGCAGCTGTTAGTTCATCAAGCTTTTATGTGATGTTGCAGAGGGTACACACTTATGCAGTTCAACTTTGGTGTGGGGCCTTCTGGAAAAGCACTTCATTCTAATGTGCTGTGACTTTTCAAAACCCAGTCCCAAGTAAGAAATAAAAGCTCAGACAACTGCATTACTGTCCAACCTGTCAGCTTTGTTAAATATAAGCTCCATCCTGCCTGCCAGAGTCTTAAAAGCTGAGCTGGCAAAGCGCAGGAGTAGAAGTGACAAAAGCAGATAGCTGCAGCTGCGATTTTAGCAAAGGAGTATGGACACTTAAATGCATTTTTATACATTTTACAAGGAGTTCATTCTATTGCTTATGAATCAATAATAAGCAGCATGCAGGAGACCCGAGATACAATTATCTATCTGAAGTACTTCCCTTGTCACTACAATGAGTACAAAAGTCAATGTGCTGTCAGGTGCAATGGCATTCATGTTTCCTTTTAGCAAGCATGTCTCATGGGGCAGAACAAACTAAAATAGCCTGGGAATGACATATTTCTAATGCAAAATCATAAACACGGTGTTTTCAAATGAAAAAAAACCCTCAATATTAAATTCATGAACGTACTGTATGAATATCTGAAAAAATGAAAAGCAAATGATGCCAAAACAATAAATAGGAGGATGTTCCTTCGAGCGAACACCTTTGTCAAGGCCTAACAAGCCTAGACAAAATTTATCTTGTTCCTATAAAAAAAAAAATTCTTTTCTTCTATTTTCTTTCTTTTCTTTTTTAAATGGGAAAATTCACCATTGAGGAAATTCATCAGAGCCAGCACAGGACTTTGAACTCACAACCTTCTTGATATGAAGCAACAGGGCTTACCACTGTGCCATCCTAGGGAGAAAAAGAGAAGAAATAACTATAACAGTATCCCTCAATTGCTTTATTAGTCATAAGAAACAGTAGTAAATAGTAGTAAATTAGAGCTGCTGTTGGCCTATCTATCAAACTCATAATTCAGTGGCATTTGCAATCTATATTTTACAAACCATATAGCCATTTTATATGACAAGAAGAGCAAGTACAGCTGCTTCTCAGATTGGCTTTCACCAGATGGTGAATCCATGCTTCAGTTAGAAGCTCAGATTAAGTTGCTCAGTGTTGCTCTTGGTATTGAGATGTTTCACGCAATCATGAAAACCTCATTGCTCACATGAAACATTCCTAAATTCAATCAGGGTCTGTCTTTAGGTTGTTGCCCTACATCAATGCACTGAGATATTTTTGTTATTCAATGAGTTGTTTGATCGAAAAAAGAATAGTCAAGAAAAAAATTCTAAGCAGAGACGTCCACAGGGGATGGAGGAGACTTTGCATCTGAGCAGCACTGGGACGCATAAATAAATGAGTAAATTGACTCCAACTATATAATTGGGATACAATGATATTCCCTTAACCAACTAATTCTCTGCAGAATTCATAGAATCCATTCTCATGGATATGGACTTGTTTTGAGCTGTGGAATAAATAGGCACATTGAATAAATATGCCAATTTGAACAGAACAAAATATGAAGATGAAAAAAATCAATATGTGTAGGTGCTAATCTTAAAATCGATGTGAGATTTTTATGTCTACCACTCTTACATCATATGGAGATGGAGTAACTTGACATTGGTCCACAGGGTTATGCTCACTGACACAAAACACAAAACGAGTTTGAATATTCAATCAAACCAGGTTAGATAATTGAGACTCAAATTGCTTGTTCACTGACAGGCAATCTTTACAAAGGCACTTATCTTTATTCAGTGCACTAGCATGTTGCATTTTCCCCCTTTTAAAGTTCTTGACAATGTATAGTGTCATGATGCTATCATTATTATTATTATTATTATTATTATTATTATTATTATTATTGTCTTGTGTAAAGCACTTTGGATTACTTTCCAAAAATAAATAAATAAATAAATTCTCTAGCTATTCTGTCTTGAAAAACAGAGTCAGTACCTTTAAATACACAAGACATTATGGTCTGCTCTCACTTGTTTAAATGTGCTTACTGGTGACTGTAAAAATTTTTAATAGTTTTATTAAAAACACAAGGATTAAAAGGAAGCACAGATCAAATAATCAATTCACCATGCCTCACAGATGAGATGATGCTTTGCCTTTCTTCCTCCAAACATACCACTGTGTGTTTCTGACAGAAAGTTCAACTTTTGTCGAATCTGTCCACAGAACTTATCCCAGAATCCTTGTGGAGCATCCAGGTGGTCTTTTGAAACCATACAGCAAACTTTTTTGGAGAGCAGAGGTTTCTTCCAGTTTGTCCTTCCATGAGCACAATGTTCAGTGTTTTTGGACACACAAACAGAGACTCTAGCAAGTTTTAGAGATTTCTGCAGGTATTTTATATGACCATTTGGGCTCTTTTTCCATCTCCTTGCACGCCATGCTCTTGGTGTGCTCTTTCCAGGATGCCCACTCCTTGGGAGAGTAGCAACAGTACTAAATTTCCTCCATATGGAATATTTATCTTGGAATATTTAAGACAGTTTGTCTTATTGTGAATTGATGAACACCCTGGTCTTTAGAGATTCTTGTTGCTTTTTCCAGCTTAATGCATCTTCTACAGTTCTTATTTAAGAACAAAATTCCAATTTGCTCATGCTCTTCTGCACAGCAAATCACTACTGTATATGAAGTTTTGATTATGTTAAGAGCAAAAGAATACTGTAATGTTCAAAGAAAGGAGGCTTTTAGACACTCCCATGGGTTTTATTTAGAATACAGTTACAAGCTAATTTAACTCATTTTGTGCAAATCTGTCTCTACCAAGGAGAAAATATGCATACTGACAGTTGGTTACAGCAAAACAAACAAACAAACAAACAAAAAGCATTACATACAACAAGACTTTGTTTGAATAGTCTTTGAATTGCATTTTATAAACTAAAAAAGAGACGTGGACATGAACAAACATGGATACACCTTAAAATATTTTGCATGAGCTTCTTAAGCATACACTACACTAACATGACAGAGTTTTACTGAAACAGTAGCCCTACATTACCATTTTCCCCCTTCCTTTCTTTTTTATATGTTGATCACACAGTTAAATTGCTTTATGTGAATTGATTCCAGAGCAGTGGCAGAAAAAAAAGAAAAACAGAGTGGAATGGTCCAGCTACAATATGCTTGAAAGATGACGAACTCGCGCTTTTCCAGTCATTTACTGCAAACCTTTTCTACAAAGTGCTCCAAACGGAGCCATTACACGATTGAGGTGAAAATATTTGCTTTTATCAGCCATCTATTTGAACAGTGGCCACATCCTCAGCCAGCAAAATGCTCATTGTGTAGAAATCACAGCTTTGCTTTGCATGTCATCATTTCCAAATAATTTACCAACTGCAATTAGCTGACTCTAGTTGTCATCTCAGTGCTTTGTGAACTCTTTAAGAGAGGAGTTAATGTATTAAAGAGACTAAACATCTACATTAAAAACTGTACATATATACGTATGCATCACTGATGATTGCACACACCAATTGAAATAAAAATGACCTCCCCCTGACAAATTAGAAATAAACCTGTTTGACAGGCCCGTTTGGTTAGAACAAATATGAGACATGAAAAATTGTTTGACACACTTTCATAAAAGCAAGTGGCAGCAACCCATCCTTTAGCGTGTGGTAATGGCCTCTCGTTGTTAGATTCAATGGAAAAAGCTATTCATACTGTTATGTGATTGAAAAGAAAATTGAATCCTTTTGATGTTATAAATGTGTCTATTACCGCATTTGCACACAAAATTTCTATGGAAATTACAGAGAAAGGAGTGATTCTCTGGGGGAAATGTTTGGGAATGACATATTGAATTCTATTCCAGTCTGAATATCAATATAGTATACGCATTCTAGAACAACTCAAAAACTATATGATTTTTCATTGGGCTGAAATGCTAAAATTACTATACTATATATGAAAAAAAAAGAAAAAAAAAGGTTAATGGCTCAATATTTCTTAGACTCTAATGAACAGCCTCTTCAGTTTACTAGTAAAGTTACAGGAAACTTTTTCATGATGTGTTTTTTTTTTTTTTT
>VXCM01001256.1:0-102884 GCA_014773175.1 Lucifuga dentata
TTGACTTGGCCTCCAAATTCACAAGATCTCAATCCAATCGAGCATCTCTGGGATGTGCTGGAAAAACAACTCCGATCTATGGAGGCCCCACCTCACAACTTCCAGGGCTTAAGGATCTGCTGCTAACATCTTGGTGCCAGATACCACAGGACCTTCAGAGGTCTTGTGGAGTCTAGTGACCCTTGATGGGTCAGAGCTGTTTTGGCGGCACGAGGGAGACCTAGACAATATTAGATAGGTGGTTTTAATGTTGTGGCTGATCAGTGTACAAAAAAATCCAGAAAAAAAGCTGGAATTTGTCATCCTGTATATTAAAATATTTTTACAGTGCAGATTCTTAGGTGGCAAATGACAGCTAAATTTAATGAAAAGAAAAATTACAAAAATGACTTTCGACTCCAGAGGGCTATGTGTCCTCCAAGCTACAAATATAAATAATTTGGCAAATCCCATTTCCTAGAGGCAGATAGGGAAACACTGAACGAGGAGAAATGAGATGGTACAATACTGACCTCTCTGAAACTCCTTTAGAGTAGAAGAACAATGAAATTATCATACAAATAATATTACAACATTTTTATGCATGGGAAATGCAGCTGTCTTAAAAGCAGCCATTCAGATTTAGCATATTATTGAATGTATTCGTTGTATGCATAATGTGGATTGTAATGTTTTCAGTCTTTCCTGTTTACAGCGTACAGCTCATCAGGGGTGTTCTTTCACCACAAAGAATCAATCAACAGAGAACGAACAAGATCTGGAAATGGAAGTCAATGAAGTCAAACTGAAGAATAAAACTAAAAATGATGACCATCTGAATAAAGCTATGGTATTTATAGTGATAAAGTGAAATAATCATGTTCCTGACATGTATTGTCAGTACATTCTGAGAGTACTTCAGGCATAGTGGTTTAAAGCTGATACATAAAATGTGAGTTGTGATGTATTCTGATGTATATTTCTTTGATAGATGTAGTTTGTGAAATAAATGTCAAATAAGAGTGATTAATGTAAAAATAAGAATTCCACAAATCTGAACTTAATGATCAAAATGTACATAGTAAGCTTAGAATTTAGGTAAATTAGGTAAATTATTTAAAGAATGACCTTTTTTATTGTGCTTTGCTGGGAAGGAAATATTGTACAGGTTTAATGTTAATGTCATTGTTTTATGTATTGAATTGCTTCATTTAAGGAACTGTCTACCGTATTTTACTGTTTCTGTGAAAATCTGCCGTTAGTTGGTTCATTGATATGAGTTCAGGTTTGTCTGTGCATATCCTTGAGAATATTATATGATTCATTCATTGCACAATGTGCTTTAGAATGTCAGTGCTGAGGGCAGTACGATGGGCCAGCAGATTTATTGTTCCTATTATAACCTTCATCCTGAAGCTTTTCACAACCAGCTCCAGGACAGGATGTTTATGATTAACGAGGGAGAAACTGTTCCAAATGCCAAAGCTTTTGGTGACACACAGTGCAGGTGAAAACAAATTTGTACAAATGGAAATAATGATGAGGAGTAGAGTGGGGAAGGGTGAAGAGGAAGCTGGAGAGTCACAGCAGTTCTAATGAAAAGCAATCTACTCACAACTTCAATCAGTGTAGCAAAAAACAACTCAGTGGCCACACAAATAGTCTAATTTAAAAAGCTGTATTACAATATTACCCAAGTGACAACATTCAATTGAGAGCGTGGTTCTGAAAACCACTAAAGTAGTTAATGAATCTTTCACGGTTGGATTCAGCACTTCCAAGACTATATCCACACACATTATGAACAATTTTTACTGTAGCATTTTGGAGTAATTAATTACCAAAGTCCCTTGTGCTGACGTGATTGGCAAAATTTCTCATTTTTGATCAGCCTTAATCATTTTTATTTACATAAGTGGTTAATAAATCTTTCATGGTTGGATTCAGCACTTCCAACACTATAAATGCAACACATTATGAACAATACTTACTGTAGCATTTTGGAGTAATTAATTTCCAAAGTCCCTTGTACATAGAAACATGCGACTGTTAACATTTCTCACTTTGACAGGAGCATAAATGATAATAACTTTAAAGAATTATGTGAGCAGAATGTTGGCCCAAATGAAGAACATGATTTCACATTTGGCTTTCACAGACAAAAGCAGGCAGTGATCAGTTTTTCTAATTTCTTCCTGTTTTTGTCTGTGAAAGTCAAATATGACACAAAGCAACCCAAATGAGAAATATGATTTTTGCCATATTTGACTTTCACAGACAAAAACAAGCAGCGATCAGGAAAACTGATTTAAACAATATAAATCAGGTGAGATAATCAGTAGAAATTGTATTTTGTATCAAAGCGGTGTAACATAAATAGTGTTTTTCATTTGTTCACATTCTAATGACATACTTGTCCACAGCTGTCACCACAGAGTTTCCCCCCTTTGCCCAGTTCACCTGACACACTCACCAGCAATCAATTTCCTTATCAGCCCACTCTATGTACATACCCATAAGATCCCCTTTGTTCTTTGCTTAATCGTTGTTGTAGCCAGGGGCGGATCTAGGGTTGGTAGAGATCCAGGGCTCAGCCCAGATCTCCACTGGAAAATCCAGGCAGGTAGCTTTGGCTAGCTACCAAAGCTAATAGCTATTTTATATCTACCAAACAAAATATAAATATAAATTTTGATACATCTGTTTAAGAAATGGAACAAATCATGTTACATCTTTTAACAAGTAANTAAATATAAATTTTGATACATCTGTTTAAGAAATGGAACAAATCATGTTACATCTTTTAACAAGTAATATTATTGAATATGAAGTTAAAAAATCTTTTTAAACAAAACTCTACAATGATCTAAACAGTGGAGCTATAGGGTGCTTTATGTCTGTTCCATCCACCAATTCGGCCCAATCAATCTGTTCACAACACTGTGGTTCCACATTGGTGATGGATTTGGGTAATTTGCAAAAATGCTACAGAACATTTAAAACACACTATTAAACAAAGATTCAGGGCTTTGTGGAAAACATCCAGGGCTTAACCCACATAAGCCCACCCCTAGTGCCGCCCCTGGTTGTAGCCATGCTCACACAGATTCTAGCCACATATTCCAGGGAAGAAAAAAGTTTGTCTTTGAGAAATGAATTCCCTTTTTGGAGAAACAGAGCTAGCAAATTAAATGAAACACTAGTTGACTCACTAGTTCACTAGTTGGTACTTTCTCGCCTGCACGTAATTTAAAGGTTCTACTGCAGCATTATTCATCGGAGTGCCTGCTACAATAAGCTCTCCTGCAGAAATGTACTTGCAACAGCTGTGATTGTCAGTGTAAGGAAAAAGTAATTCAGAGACGGTAAATATTGGTAGATAAAAAAGACTCCGCAAAAAGGTATCAACAGCACGATGATTAAATTCTGGTGCCACTTTATTGTTTTCATTTTCTGGTTTAGACAAGATTAGCTGTCCACTCATTTTATACTCAAGCTATTGCACAAAAGACAGGTGAATCCCAGGACACATGGAATATGCTGTGATTGCATTCTCCTTATGCCTATTAGAAATCTTGTGCTGATATGACTCACACACCTACAAAGTCAAGAGTTTGCCAGTTTGCACATTCACACATCTCCTATTTTAGTATTTTTTTGACATTCATCTGAACTAAACATTACTGAGACCGACTGAGAAGGAGCCAAGGCACAATTATTACATATTATAGTTTTCCTATTTTGCCAAATCCCCTAAAGTTTAAACATTAAACATTCAGGTGATGCCAACCTTAAACTTCAATGTTTAGAAACCATGGGTGTTCTTAATTTCTCTGTAAAAGGCGGCTTCTCCTGGGATTATATTTCCTTGCGGAGACATACATTTTCTTCAATGCACTTCATGTTGAATTGGTTAAATTAAGTAATTTTGACAAAAAATAACATTAGGTTCACTGTGATGGATTACCGATCTCAAGTACATTTCAAGTCTCTACAAAACTGCCAATGAACTGAAACCAATGGCAATCTGGAAAGTAGGAAAAACAAATCTAAAATTTACCACTCCAGTTTTATATTTTGGTTGCAGTAGTATTTTTATTGGGCTCAAACATGCAAAATCACTGGTATGCTCCTTTCAGCTCTGAGTCAGCGGATGGCAGTAACCCAGCATTTATCCTTGGAGTCGTTCTCACCTGGCCCAAGGTGTAATGACTTGGTGAGAAATTCTGAGTTCCAAGTTTACAATGAATGCAGCATTAGAATAGCATTGTAAGTAGGTGTAGCAGCAAATGTCTTCTGTTCAGGGATGCTTTCTCCAATTTGACACAGATAATATGTGTACGGTTGTCATTACAAGTGTTTGTTGTTCTTTAGGTGTAGGTAGACAGCTGGATCTTGACCTGAGGAGTTGTCCTTCTATGTTTAGCTATGTGCTTTTCTAGTTGTTGAAGTTCAATCCCCCTGGTTGCATATTTCCTTCTGAGAGACTTTAATCAACTGTAGTGTGTTAGACAATAGGCTAATCATGCCAGTAGTATAATTTGTAAGGGAAGGAGGCTGTTCTGGCTCAAGAAAGGCCCAGACTGAGCTGTGATTCCAAATAACACAGACAAGCCAGTTCCCCCTGCAATTACACAGAACGTCTGAGCTTGAAGATTACCATTGACATCCTCTTTGGTTTGTGTTTATCCTGAGATGAAATAGTGCTCATCCAAGTCTGTAAGGGTTTTTTCTTAACATAAAATATGACAAGTCTGTTTATAGTTGCATTCAAAGAGCATCTATATATGGTTATCCTTCTGTGTTTGTACAGACTGGACTCTGATAAATAATTTAGCTATTGTTACACCGCTTTGGAATGATTCAAATATGCCATTAGCCCTGAAGTTTAGCCCCAGAGCACCACCAAATAAAGTTATGCTGCTATGAAATTTTCTTTTAATGGAAAATATTTGAGTAGAATTGTCTTACTGTTATGTAATGAGAGAATAGAAGAACTAGTTAAAACGTGGATGCTTTTATCTTAGTTTCGGAGGCTTTCTAATGACTTTAGGGAAAAGGGTAATATTTTAGGTATGTTTTGAAGTTTGGTGTCCTACTGGCTTTCATCGGACCATCTTATCAGGAAATGGTGTACACACAGGTCAGCATGTGAAGTCAAGTAAGCTGACAGGGTAGAAAACTAACAGTATTTAGAGTTCCGAGCACCACAAAATGTAAAATATCACACTGTGATGACATTCCCTATAACCACACAAATTATGGTTTCAAATAATTAGTACCAAATACAGTCTTGGGAGACAAATCTCCGTCCTCTGAAATGAACCAACATAACTGAAAGGCCCATAGCAAAGAGAAAGTTTCATATTGTAATTTGGAAAATTGTGTTGTGTCTTGTACCCCTAAGGGATTATTTTCCTCGTCTACTGAGGGTGCAGTTAATTAGGTTAGGTGAAAATTGTTCATTTCCGTGTATAATTACATCAGAGTTCAATAAAACCACATTTGCAACCATGATCATAATAAAAAACTGTACTTATTATTCCATTTGTTTTCTTATTTTGGGGTATACGAGTACAGGGAAGGGTACATAAGCTAGCTTGCAGGTTTACCCTAATCCAATTATGCTGTGATATGAAGCAGAAAACAACAGGATGAGCTTTCTGAAGGAAATAAATTAAACAGTCCTAAATGCCACATATCTACAGTAATTCAAACTTAGAACGTGTTGTTTAGGCACCGTCCGTCTCTTACAGCCTCCTTCCACATAGCGTCCTCTGTTCTGATTGGCCAGCTGTGCCAGATTTAGCCTGGCAACTCCTACTGACTGCGGCTGATGACCAAACACTCACTCACTAGCATCACACTTTGTGGGTGTGCCTAATAAGGTGTGTAGGCAGGTAAAGTCAAACATGTTACATGTTGATGTAAACATGTTACAGAAGGAAAGGACGAATCAAAATTAGGCTTTCAGGGCAGTTTAGGGTTTATGGATTTGATTTACAGAATGCATTTCTATAAATGAATTTGACAATGTTCAACACAGACTCTGTACTATATTACATTATACATATAAGCGGAAATAACAAATATCGTAATATGCCCCCTTTAGCTTAGTTAACAAATTGGTATCAAAGAAAGGATTTTAACAATTACAGTACTATTGATCCACTGTAACCACAAAAAAAGGGAGGCACCATGAGAAAATGGAATAAAAATCAAAAGTTTTTTAAAAACATACAGTAACATTAAAGCAACAGAACGGTGTAACAAAGTTCTTTCTCATGCTTACTAAACAGGCACCACAGTAACTATATTATCATATAATGTTAAGTTTATCTTCCACAACAGCGCAGTACATTACCAGAAAACAACTTATGGTTTTGGTAAACATGAACAATATCTCTAAATATTTAGAAAAAATAATCAACCTGGACCTTAAAGCACTTCTGTACCAAAGATTTTAGACAACACAAACAGAAAAAAACAAACAAAAAAACAAAAAGCCATAGCTTAAAAGGCTGAAGTGAACAGCATTTAGCCTGTCAGACATTTTTTCCATCCTTTAATGTTTCAAAGGTTTTTAGGACAGTACTTCCTCTCAAACCTGGCTACATCAAACTTCCGAAGGCAGCCTTTGTAGTTCATGAAACGGATCTTTCCAAAAACAGGTCTCTCTGCCCAGCCCTGGTCATGGATGCCACATATTGACCACATACAACCTGAAACAGGGTTAGTTTGTTAGTTTAGTGCATTTGTGAGAAAATTAATTATGAATAAGTTCCAGCACCACACGAATGAGTACAAATTAATGTAAATCTTACCAACAAAACCATTAGGGTCCTGCCCATCCAGCTCATAGCGATCATTCAGGTAGAGGGAAATTGAGAGTGCCTCCTCTGGTGAAGAAGTCCACTCTAAAATCTTTTTAGCCCAGTACATTCTCAGGAAACCGTGCATCTTCCCCTCAGTGACCATCTGGTACTAAAGATGCAATAAACCACAGTAAGTCATTTTTCTTATGCAACATCCAAACAAAGCAATGACTCGCTTCCTAATGTGGTAAACTACAGGGTACATGCTGTACCTGAGCTGCGTTCCAGAATTTGTCGTGGGATTTGGCTTGCTCCAACTGTTCACGTGTGTAGATGTGTGACCTCTCGTCTTTGGCATGATCTTTTAAAGTCTTCTGTGCCCACTCATAATCACCTGGAAACCACACACATTACAAAAACAGCATGTCAAAGAAACAATAATAACTTCATGAACTGAATAATCTGCAATGTAACCATAAACTAACATTTGGACAAATTTCATTGTTTTGAAAGCAAAGGAGCTGTAGTCATCTGAATGATGTCACCCCGTGCGATATTTATCTTAAAACACAATTTTTCTTATAGCTAACAACATGCAACGATTTCAACTGACCTTCTACACGGTCGTATTTCTTGTTGTAGAAGCAGAAATTATCAGTCAGCTCCCTGCGTATCACCAGCTCTTCAATAAAGGGGGGGATGGACTGACATGCATTCTTCCCATCACGCTGAACCTGCAGCGCCACACGTTGGGCTGACAGGTGACCTGTCAGGAAGATGGATAAGAATGATAAGAGGAGCAGTATAGGAAGACATGGAGGAAGTGTAAGAGAACCACCTTGGTTCTGATGTACATTTTTGCAAAATAAAGGGGCGGAATTCATTAAAAAAAAAAAAAAAAAAAAAAAAAAAATCACGATAATTAAAGTGTCACACTGAATAAGTGCTGCGATAACTGAAGCTCATTCATAAAGTTTCCCTTACGTTAATCAGTGCTCTGGTGTCTCATTAAGGTAGCGTTGTTGTAAGAGACGTCACAGGTAAAAACCTTCATATTTAAGAGCATCACTTTATACTTGAATATGCAGTGGTTGTAAATGACATAATTCCAAGTTCCGACTTCTCAGTTCCGAGATGCAACGAAGGCCACGTTAATTCTCTGCTTTAGAGCTCCGCATTTCAAGAGCTTCACACTAAGAAAAGAGATAGACCCACACATTACTCTCCATGGTCTGTGATCGGGGGTGTGCACGTGGGTGGTGGCGAAGGTTGTATGTGTGTGAGAGAGAAAGAGAGAAAAGGAGAGATGCAGAGAATGCAAGTTGAGGAAGAGGTACAATGCCCCCAGAGTGTGTGCAAGATTAGACCAAAACTGACTATTTAAATAAACTGACAGCTGAGTGGGCTTACCTATCAAATGTATTGATCACTAACACGAGGCAAATATAGTTTAAAACGTTGCCCAGTTTTCATACCGCTGAAATTTACCACCAGACTGAAACAGGTCTTAATTTCTGTGTGACGGTGTGTTTTGTGAATAACTTCCCTGACATGTAAATAAGGAAATAACATCGTAACACGTCTTTCAAAGCAAATGCTAAAAGATGCTGGTAGCAGGCGTTTACGAATGAGGAAACATAGATGCGGGACAATATTTGCCCTTATCAACACGTTACGTCTGGCACTGTGCTTTATGAATCCCATCCAAAATCTGATTTTCTCATGACATGTGCGTTGAACTCAAGTCCACTTTTCCACGCTGCTACTAACCAAAGCGGATCCAGGGGGAGAGCTGGCTGAGGGCAGCACAGTTTGGGTCGTTGCGTTGGGTGCCAAAGAGTTTTAGGCGCTCATCAATGAAGGACTCCAACATGGCCATCCCTGCACTGGTACCAGGCTTAGCCCAGTCCACATCTCCTACCGTTCTGTCAATCTGTAGGGAATCCAGAGTTTGGGCCCAGTCTACTGGCTGCAAGGTGAGAGATTTCAGAACAGGTAATGAGGTATAGTGATGAGCTACATACACACTTTGCTGTTACTCAGAAAGGTACATATCAACCAAATCTGAGTCTGTTACCCAAAGCTCACGTCATCAAAATCGTCTAAGAGTTCAAACTCGTGGACAGCATATCAATCACACCAAAAAGCTGTAATGTTTGATTTTGGAAAAGAAATGTTAACCTTTGAATGGATGAAATCACTACATACTGTATATTCAGTCAATATAAAATGATCTGCAAAAGAGAGAGGAGACTGTTTGACGGATGAATGTCAACGTTATTGGAGCAGTTTGCCTTCCAACCACTACCCCCACCCCCCNACCCCCCAACCCTGCTAATGATGCCGCAAGCTCTGCAGCATCTCACTTTTTCCCCTGCTGATGTAAGTAAACAGTTCCAAACCAAGCCACCACATTACTCTTAGAAAAGTATTTTTCTGTTGCCTTTACTGATCCAGACATCCTTGTGAGATGAAAGCATTCTTGGACAACACATCCGAGGCACTGAATTGTCTCAAGGTGCTGTTCTGTGATTATCAAGCACTTACTTTGGCAGTTCTTGTAGCTGCAAATGGGTGTTTCTCTACCAGAGGAAAATCAGTGAGGAACTCTGGCAAAAGATTGGTAATTTTCCCCCTGATTGTCCTGGCAGAGTACTCCTGTTTACTGGATGCTACCCAGCAGGGCACGATATTATGAGCATCAACCTATGAAAGAAAAAAAGGAGGTGCTTCACTCATATAAAAGATAATGACTGGCAATGATGGTGGCATGTGTAATGGACAGAAATAAAGGCTATAAACACTTTCAGAATGGTTTAGGTGGACTTTTTTTCAGACTAAAGGCCATCACAACTGTGCACCAATGGATGAAGATAACAAGTAAGACAAGACAATTATCAGGGAAAGGCAGGAAAAAACGAAACAGTATAGCAAAAATTTCCTCTCTAGTTGTGATTTTTTTAATTTATTTTTTTACCTGTATGAGGGGAACGTCCTTTGAAAGCTTCTTCTTGACTTCTTCCAACCACTGCAGAGGCTGTCTGAGCAGGGAGAAGTCAGTCACCACGGCCCCCAGCCTGTGGTCAGACACAAAATCAGGCAGCACCTCCCCCGCTGCCCCATGCAGCAAATGGAACTGGATGTCTAATGTTTTACATTCCTTTTGAGTTGAAGAAGAACAGCAAAACTACACCTCAAAAACTTGGGTAACCTGGATCACAAAGCATGAAAAAAACCCAAATCCGCTGGTTTCATGTGTGCAGTGCTCGACTTCTGCTCCTGCCAAATGTCCCCCATCATTCCACGTACATCTAAAATTAACCAACTAGTTTAATGCTCAGTCATATCTCAGTATATCCATCCGAGTGCCTAAACTTAATAAGGAAGAATATAAAAGGTGCAACTCTTATGGCTACAACTTAACATTTCCTTCATTGCTGATTAAATTACCAAAGTTTTACAACTATTTACTTAGTTTGTGCAACAGTTAAAGGTGTATTCAGTTTGTAATTATATGAAAAGAAAAAGGAAAACATTGTAACTGTGAGGCAGTTACTCCAGGTGTGGTTTTGTTACTTGATAAGTAAGTATATTAGTCATACATTATCACATGAAAATTCATCTATCAATCAGCAATTGATTAACTCGTGTATTCAGGGCTATTGAGGTTTGAGAGTTAAATCAGTGAATTTAAGAAAGAAGTTAATAGCAGAATAACTTGTGCAATAAGAATTTCAGATATTTCTTTATCGACATGTGCTACTGGATGGAAATTCATACAAAATTCTGATTTTTTTGGGTATTATTTTCTGGTGTCAGTGGTACAGGAAAAAAAAAAACAGTTCTAGTCTGGGTTGCTTCTGGCTGTTTCTGCCTCTACTGATTGTAGAAGAAATTCTATCCAAAAAAAAAAAAAAAAAAAAAAAATCACTTTGTCTATATACCTTTGCAACTTCTTCCAGACCCTTCAGCATAAAGCTATAATGACGAAGAGTGGACAGCTCTGATTTTGGGACAACCAGACACACACAGATATGCAGAGGCAAGTTCTCTTCCACAGCAAGTTTCTGCGCATGGATCTACATTTACAGTTATCTACAACAAAAAAGAAAAACACACAACATAATGCAATACAGAAATCAGAAAAAAAAACTGTAATGCAAGAACTTGTGGGGGTTATGTTTGTCTGTCTGTTAGCAGTATACCTAATACAGTACTTGGCAGATTTTTTGACCATGAGCCAATGATAAACTGATTAGTAGCTGGTGTGGTTACCGCCACCATGTGCCCAATTATACCACGATTTACAGTTTAGGTCATTACTCCTGAATCATAAAGCATATCTTGGACCCCTTTTTCAAGAAGAGGCCACATTCATGTTTGATATAGGATTCATTCATATAAACCACATTCATATATTCTTATTATATTATTATTATTATTATTATTATTATTAGTATTATTATTATTATTATTTTATTTCAATTATTTTATTTATTTTAATTGTTTTATGGTGTGGTTTAAATTGTTTTAACTCTCATTTCATTGTGTATGTTAACTCGGCTATATTGTTAAGCACCTTGTAACTCTGTTTCGAAAGGCGCTATACAAATAAAGTTATTATTATTATTATTATTATTATTATTATTATTATTAGTATTATTATTATTATTATTTTATTTCAATTATTTTATTTATTTTAATTGTTTTATGGTGTGGTTTAAATTGTTTTAACTCTCATTTCATTGTGTATGTTAACTCGGCTATATTGTTAAGCACCTTGTAACTCTGTTTCGAAAGGCGCTATACAAATAAAGTTATTATTATTATTATTATTATTATTATTATTATTATTATTATATTTGCCTAAACAGATTTTCTGCCATTTGGAATTTTTTGCTACAATTTTTCTCACCTCTTCTACAAATTTTATTTAGCCTTGTGGCTGAATAAAATCATAGTCCTCATCAACCAATCAACATGATTGTCTATTACTTTGTATTTTGATCCAGATTCAGACTAAAAATTTCTGAAACATTTTCTGTGATCAGAATGAATGGATCTCAACTCATCTTTGGCATGGTATGTGCTCTCTCTGGGCTTTCTCACACTTGGTTGTTTCAGCGGTTTTACCTTGAATTCTGTGGTCCCTTGACATCCAGTACAGAATGCCCTTTGACTCCTGCTTTATCTTCTGAGTGTCTGAGATAAACCGGAGGCGTTTCCTGTTGAATTTCATCTCCTTCTTCTCTGTCCTCTGCTGCACCATGAGGTCCTGCAGCCAACCCTCTGCTCTCTCCTTCACTAACTTCTGCTGCTTGGCATCTGGACCTTTAGCAGATGATGCTGCCTTGCGTTTTTCAGCTGGCATGGTGGTTTGGACAGTGACTGACTTTTTTATGCAGGAAAGTACTAAGATGAGTCTCTTTTTACTGAGGGCAACAAGCTTCAAGATTTGCCTGTACAGAGGAAAAAGACAAGCCAAATACGTGTTTTGTATAATGTAATCCAAAATAGCTGGACCAGTGTGTCCTACACAGAAGGTGCAACTGATAATCATGATTATTNAATGTAATCCAAAATAGCTGGACCAGTGTGTCCTACACAGAAGGTGCAACTGATAATCATGATTATTTTCTGTAAGTAGTAACTGTATATTAAAGACAATTATGTAAAAATAACCAAATCTTACTCCAACACATATGACCACCAAGTGGTCGTATGTGTGGTCCAAGTGTCCATATATCAGGGGGGAAAATGACAAATTGCTCCTTTGTTATTTTTACATTACCACGAAAGATGTTTGGCCAAAAACTGTCAGCTAAATTCAAGAAGAGAGATTCAGGAGAATTTGCATTATAACTGGGATAATTTCTCATTAAAACAGCATCAAAACCTACTGAGGAGACTATGAGTTGATTATATATCTTCTTAGTTATTAAAAAGTTGATTTACAAGACCGATATTATTGTTAATCTACTGCTGAAAGATAACAATATCCAGTACCCACCTATGACTACCAATGAAAATTACAAGCTGTCTAGATACGAAAATCTAGAATGATTTTGCAAACTGTTTATCGCCACATACAGGGAATACTTTATAAGATAATATCAAGTTACCACAGCACGACACTAGAGAAACTGGTGCAAAACTGAGTAAACTCGCTGAAGTGGTCGTCGTTATTTAGCGATGTTACTTACGTCTTGCTAGTACAAAGCAGCATACAGCGATGAAAACTACAAATAGCTGTGTTCTGAACTGAATTATCACAATGAAAGTTCAAGTAAAAAATAACCTGCAGACGGTGTTTCTACAGCCTTGTCTCACACACGATGCACAGACGCCTGTAACACAATCAGTTATTACATAAGCACTCGGTTTTGTAACATGCTGTTTTTGACGTATTAAACTACATTTCCCACAATGCAATAGCTTCGTAGCGCGTGTGTGACGCTGTTTACGTTGGTGTTAGAGTAGCTTCTAAAAAGGGACGGACTGTTAGCAAGACTGCTAGCCAAAGCAGTTAGTGTGTAGCTTCGTTTTCAAATTTACGCATTGGTTTTAAAATATGAACAAAAGCGAATATGCAGCCGGTCGGGGGAAAAAGCCAGAGGTTCCTGATAAAGTCGACATGTCGCTAGGTAAGGTCTTCGATGGCTAACCCACCAGCTAACATTAGCTCCTGCTACTGTGTACGTCACTGACTGGTAGTAGCACTCAGCAGCTAACCTCAGTTAGCCTTACAGATTTCTATCCCACCATTGTTGTTTACTTGTTTGTTCGTGTGATAACTTTATCAGATGACATCATTCGGTTGAACAAAAAAGAGCAACAATTAAGAAGGAGACGGGCCACCGGTAACCGCCCACAAGTCAAGAAGAAAGGCTATTTAGTCCAAGGAAAGGGGTTTTCACCGAGAACTAATGGATCAATCCAAAAAGGTGAGTTTAAGCTACAACTTCGTTTGTTTCAGACTTTACCAGACTCATCGTAACTCCTTACATTTCTAATTTCGTTTTTACCAGGAGGTGGCGTATCTCGAGGAGCAGTAGCTAAATTGAAAAACAGATGGGTTCCACTGGCGGGTCGACGGCGGGGACAAGGGGTCGTCACTGGGCTGGCAGCCAGGAGGCCAGCTGCCCTGCTGAAACGGATCAACAGATCAGCTGTGAGCCAGGTGAGCCCTCCTTCACACAACCATGCCACATGGCTCAGGTCATAGATCCACATTTTCCACTGATGGTTACCTGTAAACTCACTGTGGTGTGTACTGGCAGCACCGGCATTTATGCACAGTAGTGATTGTTGCATCACAATATTAACTGATGGGTAATAAAGCAGCCATCTTACCAGAGAAAGTTAAAGTAACACACAATTAAAAAAAAAAAAAAAACNAAAACCCCCACACATTTAGTGATTAGTGTTACTGAAGAAACTGTATCAGGAAGTCACTAACTATCCTTTGTTTTATAGCAAGGAACCAGGACCCATTTTAGCACCAGAACTATAGCTCATGAACCATTTTTAAGTTTATGATTGTCCAGGAGCTGCAGGGTGGAATAACATTTCTTGTTCAGATACAAGCAATTGTCACATTTCAGCATCATTTTTTTCCCCTGAAGTTTCTTATTTTATCCTCTTTGTCTCTTCTTCAACATCAGCATATTTGACACCTCAGCACATTGCTAAGTAAACAATAGCGTCAAATCCCTCCATTGCGTTTCTTTTATTGTTGTTAATTTATGTCAGTGATATTTTGGCGCCTGTGGAAATGATGTGGGTGCTGCACTATGGACGTCAATTTCTCTGATTTCCATAATCATCACATTACAGGAAGCGTGGTGGGAATGCAACCAAGGACTGTTAGAAAAGAATTCACTTTCTCTTACAGACTGTCTAGACAAAAGCAATGATATTAAGAAAACATCACATAGGCTTTATCAGGGGATTATTTAATGTTTTTTGTTTTACATTTTATGCTCATGGATCTGGAAGTCTACATTGTATCGTTGAAATTGTTTTTTGTATTCCTGTTATTGAGATACCTGTGTGCTTATTTAGTTTATGAGCAACAACACCAATCATCTGCACTCTGCCTGCTTTAAGCCATCTACCTGACTTTCATCATATCCACAGCCCGAATCTTCTCTGAATCTTTTCACCTAGCAAACAATATCAACAGCAAAGTCTCTCTGTCAGCTTTCTTCCCTGTCTCATCATTCCAGTCGTCTGAGCTGTTGCCATTAAGTCACGTCAAACTTGATAAGAATCCCAGCTGGTGGGGTTGGTACTAAAACTTATCTTTACCACAAGGTCATTGTAGTGTTTATGTCTTCTTCATTTTTCATCTTTCTGCCGTTACCTTGCCCCACTTGTGGATTTGTTTTCTCTTAATAAAGTTTCTGGGGGGGGACTCATACAGCTTCTCTGAAATGTTGCCTTTCTTTGGCTTCCCTTTGTAGAAAACACGCCTGAAAACGAAGTCCTTTATTCAACGCACTGAAACCCAGTACAGGAAGCCAGAGGTCCAGCGGCGGCTGCATGGTCAGGCAGATCCGCAGAGAGGACAGAATGCAACTTCCATCCGGAGACCCTTTCAGCTTCGGCGACGGTGAGAGCTAAGAATGTGAATATGGGCTGTGATTCTTCAAAAAATGCCTATAACACACAGCCCTTATGTACAGTCCCATCATGCGTTTATGACAACGTGTAGCCCTCTGAAAATATGAAGAATTGTGGGTGTGGTGTGAAAATTCATAGCTGAGGTGTGGAAAGTGATGCTTGGTGTTGCATTTTTGCAAGAATAGAATTGTTGCTTACTGTCAGATATTTCGCAATACACAACAGAGGCTTTCCAGTGTTGCAAACAATGATGAAGCTTGACATGAGATGATATGGTGACAGAGATTTGAAATCACTGCTTTGCAAGGTTCACTGTGGGGGTAGTTGTACACATACACACATACACACACTGTCAGGTTTGATAGATCTCCCCTGGTTACATTGCTATATGCTCAGTGCTTTTTTTTTTTTTTTTTTTTTNTTTGTTTTGATCCACTCGTGCAGGCCATTTCCGCCAGTGCAGCAGGCTCAGAGGGAAGCACGCCAAGCCACGTTTCTCTTTCGTAGGGGACTCAAAGTACGTGACGTGTGTTCAACCTGAGGCGTCTTTAAATTGATTTATACATTAAAGAGGATGCATTCAGTATGCAAAATGTAGTATAACCTGTTTATTTGTAGCGTTAATCCTCCTGTCAGTATCCCACCGTGTTGATTTATGTCTTTCACTTCATGTTGTAGGTGCACGCTCAGGTCCAGAAGCCAAATCCTCGCACTGCCCCAGTCAGAACTCGCCAGTGAGTATTATTGACCTCAGTCTGCTTTTACTCTAATTAAGTGATAAAGCACGACAAGGTGTCCTGTTTCCTCTGACCTTGTTATTTCCTGTATCAGGACACTTCTTACCACAGGCAACAAAAAAAACAAACAAAAAAAAAAAAACTNAAAAAAAAAAAAACGCTGTGTCATGTTTAGGTTAGTTTGTAGTGGGTTTAACACACGGTTAGGTGCACGTCTAAGTGAGAGTAATTGGTAACGAAGCACAAAGCCGAAGTATTGATTTAAAAAGCGTGCTTAAACTATCAACCAATGGAACTATATTTAATTTGTCATGTTATATGATTTTAAAGGACCATAGTGGTCTTGCATGTTTCAGCCCAACCTATACAATGTGCATACATGTTACTTACTGACAATTTCCCAAAGTATATTACTATAAATATTACAACTGTTTTTTTCTACCTTCCACACTGCCATTGGTTTCAGTTCATTCCAGTACTCTATTAAAATCAACTTGTAGAGACTTGAAACATGCTTGAAATAAGTAATTCATCACAACAAACACGAAAAAAACACATTAAATTTTTTTTTGTTGAAGTGACTTTATTTAACTGGTCCAGGGAGAAAATGTATGTCTACGCCAGGGAATATAGTCTCAGGATAAGATGACTTTTGCCAAGAAATTCAAAACGACCATGCCTTCAACATTCGTATATGTGTTAGCAGGTGAAATATTGAATTTTAAGTTGGGTTTATCACCTGAACATTTGGTTTTGAAAGATTAGGGGATGTGGCAAAATAACAGGAAAAGTAAAATATGGCTTTATATTTTAGAACATGGTTGTCAGTAATGTAACATGTATGTGGGCAGTATTTATTGGGCTTAAATATGCAAAATCATTGGTACAGTATTAACAGTCATGTGCCAGCCAATCAGAAACAAGTATTTTCCATGGCCGTGGCATATAATATGTCTCACCTTGTCTCTTCTGTGTGAGACAGAAGAAAAGAAGTTTGAGCGGGAGTCTGTTGTTGCTCCCTGTAGAGGAAGTCTCACCATTTCTCTTTCTCCACCAGGTGGCGCACGTCAGCCACCAGCAATGGAATTTTGACTATTTCAATTGACAATCCCACAGCCAGGACACAACCTGAGTAAGTATCACTAAATACAAACCTTGCAGAATCATCGGTTTAGGAAACGCTTTGAAGTTCATAATCAGAATGGCAAACATCACAACCTTCACACCAGACATCACATGACGGTGACACACCAAGGTAAAGTGCCAAGTTTCTGTCCTCAGGCCTCCCTCGGCTTGGACTCTGCATCCTCCGGCTGCCGGCTCGGCCCCTGTCAAGGTGGAAACGGTTGAGAAGAAAACACCGAAAGGCGTTCCTCTCCAGTTTGACATCAACAGCGTGGGGAAACCAGTGAGAGCATTTTTACGTAGACATTTCTCTTATGGCTGACTATAAAAAGCTAAGATTCATTCCATTTTCACCCGTTTATCAACCATCATGTTAAAACGTGTCTTCTGAACTTTTTTTTCCCACAGCAAACCTCAATGACTTTGAATGAGCGATTCCGTATCCTAAAAGATCGGCGCGCCTCAGCACCAAGCAACAAAGGCAGCCGGTTTGTTACGGTGGGTTAGTCAGACAGAAACAGAGACCGGAATCCTCTGAAACCCTTCATCCCACTCAGACCCTCACAACAAACCTGTCTGATGAGTGGAAACGTGCTGACTGATCTTGTGCCTAGGGCAACCGTGGGACAAATTTGCGTATAAAGTGCACAACTGCTCGACTGTGAGACCTCCAGCTGCGAGTGTTAACAGACTGTTTTTGTTGATTAAATATCTATTTTATCATTATTAATATCATTGTACCGGGCTGTTTGTCTTGTGCCGTGGACGTCTTGTGCGGGGAAAGAACGAGCTGCTTTTCCCCTGTGGACTCAGAACTGTTAACGAGATGGCGTGGAATGAAATGTTTCTTTACAGAGACGACCGCTGTGTAGTTATTAAGATGCCACATGTGTTCCTCTCTCTCCCTTTTTGACATTTTTGAAAATTGTTTTGTAATGTTTCTTCAAATAAAATAAGAGTTTGGTCTATCAAAACCTGATGTACTAATTGAAGCTTTAAAGGACCATGCCAGTGGCTTTACATGTTTGAGCCAAATGTATACAACCGCATCACGTTGTGTTACTGACAACCATGTCTCAAAACATAACACTGTAGCGGTAAATATTAAAATTGTTTTTCCTACCTTCCAGATTGCCATTGGTTTCAGTTTATTCCAGTAGCTATATTAAAAAAAGAACATGTAGAGACTTGAAATGTGCTTGAGATGTAATCCGTCACAGCGAACACGATGTCTACTAAATCTGTTTGTTGAAATAACTATTTAACAGGTCCAACACAGAGGGAAGAAAATATATATCTCTGCCAGGAAATCTAGTCTTGGGAGACAACTGCTTTTACAGAGGGATTAAAATGACCGTGACTTCATAAGGCTGTGTAGCTATTAGCAGGTGAAACATCGAATTTTAAGGTGGGTGTATCACCTGAACATTTGATTTTTGAAAGATTTGGCAAAATAATAGGAAAATTAAGTACAGTTTCCTTTGGAAAATGGTTGTCAGTAATATGTGTGGAAGTGATTTTTTGTGCTTAAAAGACCATACCGGTCCTGTGTATGTATATATATGTATATTTTGCATGTTTGAGCCTAATATATTCAGTTTTCATACGTTACTTTACTGACAATCATTTCCCAAAGGCTAAACCTGTATTTCAGCTTTCCTGATAATCTCCTAATCTTTCTAAATCAAATATTCAAGCGATACACCCACCTTAAAAATCAGAGTTTCACCTGCTAATAGTTACACAGCCTTATGAAGTCATGGTCATTTGAATTTTTCAGTAAATGAAGGTCTTCTTTCGGGACTATATTCCCCGGTGGAGACATAAACTACACTTTTTACTGCGCTTAAATGCTAAAATTACGTAACTTTGAAAAAAAGCCTGAATATACATCTTGTTCACGATGATGGATTACCTATCTCAAAAATGTTTCAAGTATCAACAAGTTGATTTTAATAGCATACCAGAATGAACTGAAACCAATGGTGGTCTAGAAGGTAGGAAAAACATTTTTAACTCACCAGTAGTATGCTTTGGGAAATGATTGTCAGTAACATTATGTGTATGAAAATTGAATATATTATACTCAAACATGCAAAATGGCCCTTATGGTCCTTTAAACTTGCTGATATTGTCCTTTAAATCAGTCTGCAGCTTATGGACTGGACAGCAGGTTTTGCATTTCTATCTTAATCAAATAGTGCCATCTATGGGTGAAATATGAGCTAGCCACTAGCCACCTTTGTTACTCTCTAGCCACGCAGTTACAGTTAAACATTATTTCTGTCTAACATTTGTGTGACTGTGGAATTTATGAATGGGGAGGCTGAGAAAACATCCAAATTCAGTACTCTGTTGAACGATTTTAAGGTCCCAGAACTTTGGTAGTCTAGGGTAGATTACACTGAAAAGCTCCTGCTGCACACACACGCACACACACACACTGATACATATGCTTATAAGAGTTAAAATATTTGTGTCTGATTAGCTTCTGGAAACTTGTCGAAAAACAAACCTAATAAAAACCTTTGGAATCTGAATATTGCTTTTATTTAAATACATTAAAATTTGCAATGTAACAAAACTATTGGCATATGAAATTCAAACACCATTTAAATGAACAAAACATGGCTCACTTCATTTTCTGCGACTAGTGTCGGTAACACTAGGTGATTTTTTTCCCCTCTCTGCTGGCTCTCTGTTCCACATCGTTTCCCCCATTTACACTGTTCACAGACTATCTTACAATAAGAGTGCTGAATAAAAATGAGGTAAGAAAGTGGTTTCAAGATTACAGATCATGCAGAACATGCTGAACAGCAACAAAATATTTTGTGAAGGAGGAAATAACAAAAAAAATGTGTGCATTTAAAAATAATGAATTTACAGAGTTTTGCATCTTTGGTTACAAAGTAGGTTGGATGATTTCACAGCTCCCCCCCNCCCCCCCCCCCCCCCCCCCCAAGGAAAACATTGGAAAATATGGAAGTAGGGAGGGTGTATGGCAATACTATTTCATTTTTAGATTAACTAACAGAATTGACATTTTCGTGTGATGCTTTCTGCAGGTTTCTGCTCCAATTTGATGTGAAAAGGTAACAGTCACCCATCAAGGCTTTTAATACTTTTTTTTTTTTAAACAATATAAAGAAGTACATTCATTCTAAATGTTGATTTTCGCTANTACTTTTTTTTTTTTAAACAATATAAAGAAGTACATTCATTCTAAATGTTGATTTTCGCTAGAAATTGGCAGGTCCGAGTTAGTGTTACATGTCTGTCAGGATTTCTTGACCATTATCCAATTTAACCAGTAAATATAATGCATTTCTCCTGGGAAATATGACCAATCATTTACACTGTAAAAGAAAAGAGCTGCTGATTTTGTTTTTTTTTTTGGACAGGTTTCAATATGTTGTTCATATATGAAAATAGCAGCCCTGAAATGAATAAAACAGTAGAAATCAGACTGATGCAAGGGTTGGACTCGACGTAAAAGTAATGGCAGCAGTGGCGCTCCAAAAATAAACTCTCTCCCACTTCTTACCTTACAACACGAAACAGCAAGGCTAAAAATACCCCGTCACCCACTCAATTATCAAAAATATCGCTCTCTTTCACAATCAATGGTTCCCATTTGTCCCTTATGTGAGAACCCCCCCCCTTTCCACACTCGCGGGTTGAGCAGGTTTCACGTTGGGTCGCAGGCCCAATCTGGCTCAGGCCTTGTCCCTAGAGGAGGAATCCTGTCCACCATCCTGGACCCGGACCCGGCTCTCCACCAGTCCAGGACTCCAGCACATTGGTCAATATGAAAACCGCGCCAACCTTCCCTGATACTCTACACTCTCTCTGTAAGTCTCTCTCTCTATATATGATTGCATTAACACTGGAAAGGCCCATAGTACAGATG
Organism: Lucifuga dentata; assembly: GCA_014773175.1. Lineage (NCBI taxonomy): Eukaryota > Metazoa > Chordata > Actinopteri > Ophidiiformes > Bythitidae > Lucifuga > Lucifuga dentata. The sequence continues at coordinate 21,195 of VXCM01001256.1, forward strand.
CGCACATGCACAAAACACGCGCACATTCCAACACCAATTCACAGTCACACAACTTGCTTGCTAGCTCATCTCGACATGGGCACGCACACGCACTCAAGCACTGTACTTTGTGGTCGAGCTGGTGGCTAAGAAGACAACATTTTTTTTCTCCTTCTTTTTAATTTCACATACATTAACTGTAATAAGTTGTGGAGAAGATGCACTTTTTCTGCCCCGTGGAGAAGGCAGGTCAGATGCACTTCAAGCAGAGGTGACATTGGGTTGCAGTTGTTGGCTGGGATCAAGCTGAGGCTGCGTCTGGAGCTGCTGGGGTTTAGGGTGGAGTTGGAGCTGGGGGTNGGGATCAAGCTGAGGCTGCGTCTGGAGCTGCTGGGGTTTAGGGTGGAGTTGGAGCTGGGGGTGCGGCTGAGACTGAACTTGAAGCTGAGGCTGTGTGGGAGCCTGGGCCTGCAGCTGGGGCAGCGGCTGGGGCTGGCTGAGTCCTTGCTGGGGGGGTGTGGTGCCTGAACTGGTGGCTGACTGGGTGGGGAGCTGAGACAACTGCTCGTTGTTGGCCAGAGATTTCAGCACGGCGTTCTCCCGCTCTAACACAGAGTTCCTCTCGTACAGCTCCTTAATCTGCTCCTTCAAGACCTCCACCTCTTCACGGACTGCATACATCAGATGGCTTTTCACCAGGTCCTGGAACAGAAATGGACGGCATTAAATGTGTCGTTACATCATCAAAAAGCAGGGTGTCAGGCTTGTTTATCATGTTCTAATATGTACCACACGATGACACTGAGAAGCTAAAGGCTACACATGTAATCTGATTTTGCATGTTTGAGCCCAGTAAATAGTACCTGCATACATGTTACATTACTGCCAACCATTTTCCAAACCGTAGTAATGGAGCAGTACATTTTAGAAATGTTTTTCTGCCTTCCAGACTACTATTGGTTTCAGTTCATTCCAGTACGCTATTAAAAAAATCAACCTGTAAAGACTTAAAACGTGCTTGAAACATGTAATCCATTACAGTAAATTATTATTTTTTGTCAAAGTTACTCAATTTAACTGATCCGACACGAGCTACAGGGAAGAAAATATATTTCCAGGAGAAAACTGCTTTTACCAAGAAATTAAAACAACTGTGTTAAAACAACTATGCAATCATACATAGATGTTAACAGGTGAAACACTGAATTTTAAGGTGGGTGGATCCTCTGAACTATCAATTTTGAAAGGTTAGGAGTTTGGCAAAATACCATAAATACTAAAATAGTTTTATGTTTTGGCAGTAATGTAACATGTATGTGGGCAGTATTTATTGGGCTCAAACAAGCAAAACCACTGGTGTGGTCCTTTAAAAGTAGCAAACAGAAATGACTAAAGAGCCCCTGTCTCTAGAAAACATGAATTTAAGTCAAGTGTGGCTGAACTGATGGATATAGAAATTATTTCAAATTTTAATAACTAAAAGGTCAATACACATGACTTAAATTTATATAAAGTCAGGCAAGATCCCTCAAGTTGTAAATTACAATCGTCTCATTCATTTACAAGTAAATGACAGATTTTTTACTCAGTGTAATATCACAGTAAATTAATTACTTACCATTGCCTGTTCAATTTTATTATCAATGGCAACAACATTGGTTCCAGAGGCGCTGCAAAAGAAAAAAAAAAAATTACATTAGAAATAATCCCATAATTTGAGTCTCTCAGGTGTGTNGCTGCAAAAGAAAAAAAAAAAATTACATTAGAAATAATCCCATAATTTGAGTCTCTCAGGTGTGTTTATATTGGACAGAATGTTGGAGTACCGTTTTAGGATTCAAAACCTCTTGTGCAAAGACATTTTTATGCACTCTACTCCTTTACTTTTTTGCTTTCTTGTCTTTTCCCAATCAAATTACATAAAACGTGACAAAAACAAATCCTGAAAAGATAGAACAGAAAACACTCTCTATTAATCACACCAGCCCTCACCGGCTCACCAGTGGAATCTAGGGCAGATCATATAAAATAACCTGTCACCATGTAGGTTTACACCAATCTAGGTCAGGTCACAGAGTTTACAGGAGAAACGAGAGATGCTTGGCTGCTGTGCCACACAACATTTCTAGATTTGTCCAATTAATGTGTCATTTTGTAAAACGAGCAATGCCATAATGAGTGTGGGTCTGGTAATGTGTGTGGAGTGACAAAGTGCCATCAGTATTTAATGAATTTAATTTGAAACTGCGATTAATACCCATATCATCTTCACCCATTCGTCATCTCTGTGATAAGAAGCCTTTAACCCTATTAAGTCTAAAGTCATTTTTGAGAATTTGATATTTTTTTTTTTTTTTTTTTTNTTTTTTTTTTTTTTTTTTTAGACTATGAAGAACTCCAAAAATCATTAATGGATCACCGGAATCAAATGTGTAACAATTCATTTTCTTGATGCTTTTTCTGCCTTATTCTCTCATTTCAAGATTCTCACACCCATTTCTAGAAAATTCCTGAAAATTTGTACTTGTGCACTGTTTGAAATAATCTCTGAAAAAATTTAGATTTCTGCTGTGTGTTTCTGTGACTAATACAGGTAATTTTTTTTCCAGCACAAATTAAATTGACGTGGAAATGTGCAGGTGAAACAGCACATTTCAGCTAAGTACATTTGTCAGATTTTTATATTTATGTCAAACAGCAGCAAAATAATTAACTTAAACTTAATATTTTCTATGTGATAGAACATTTTATGCACACACCACTGTCTTAATTAAAATTCCAGATATAATAAATGAGATATACTTTAAAAAAAAAAAAAAAAAAAAANAAAAAAAAAAAAAAAAAAATCTATAATCAATAGCTGTGACCTCAGCGGGTTAATACATTTTATTCCGTGCACACTTCAAGCAGCATCAAGTAGTCTGGAGTCTTCATGCAGAGCGGACCCACGGTAATCCTGATCCGTTACCTTCGCTGTGTCCGGTATGAGAGCAGAGGCTCACAGGTCGCGTACCGGTGCGGGTCCCGGGGGAGGTACGGAGGTTTGTAGGAGAACGTGCACGGCATGGTTTGGCTGTAAAATCGCTTCCTGCTGCTGCTGCTTCAGCGGGAGCGGAAGAAAAAGGGCCAAGGAACGCACCGGAGCCACTTTAGTAGGTTAACCCGGACTGTATTTAGAATATGAAACTTGAACTGGCGGGTTGNCCGGAGCCACTTTAGTAGGTTAACCCGGACTGTATTTAGAATATGAAACTTGAACTGGCGGGTTGAGAAGTCAAAGGTCAGATGGGTCCTTGCTACGCCCGTTTACAGCTACTATGGAGGGAAGACGTTGCCTCAATTTACCCCTTTGTATTTCTGTACTATTATAGCTATGGGGAGCTATATGTGCCACTTACTAATAAACTGATCCACTGACAAAACAGTTAATCATTCAACAAACTGAGTCAATAAATCCAAGACTAAATGTGCAGAATGGATAAACAGGTTAAACACTATTAAAAAAAAAAAATCAACAATTCTTATTGGAAAATAAAGCTAATCAACCAATGTAAAAACTGGAAATAAATGTTATTTGTAATAATATAAGAAAAGATATTCAGGAAATACTCCATACCACTAGGGGGCCTCAGCAGCTGAGAATGAGAGGGGGAAGGCAATGTTATTCAGATGGAAGAAGGTAGTTTTGGCTGTGTGGCTTACATGGTGTTCAAGAGTGTTTATTATCCAAAATGACTCCAACGTTACAGATGAGTGGAAGTTCTGAGTGGGCTGGTGAGTGTTTAATGGACCATATTTCAGATTTGTCACAGTTCAGTTTTAGAAAGTTGATTTGCATTCATGCCTTAAAGGAGCATAACGGTGGTTTTGTATGTTTGAGCTCAAGCTATATACAACCTGCATACATTACTGACTGACAACTGTTTCCCTTCCACTGCAGTGGTAAATATTAGAATTGTTTTTCCTACCTCCCAGACTCCCATTGGTTTCAGTTCATTATAGTACACTATAAAAATAAAGTTGTACACTTGAAACATGTTTGACATAACTTAATGGCGAATGCAAAGTGACTTTATTTAATCGGGTCCAACATGGAGCTGCAAGGAAGAACGTGCACGTCTCCACTAGGAAATATAGTCCCAGGAGAAGAAGATGGCTTTTAAAGACGAACTAAAAACGATCGTCCACTCTACATTCGGACGCACATATTAGCTGGTGAAATATTGAATTTTAAAGGACCATACCACCCATTTTGTATGTTTGAGCCTAATCAATTTTTATAAGGTTTTGTAAGGTTACTGACAATCACTTCCCAAAGCATACTAAACGATAAGTTAATTTTTTATTTTCCTACCTTCCAGACCGCCATTGTTTCAGTTAATTCTGGTACGCTATTAAAATCAACTTGTTGATACTTGATACTTAGGATAGGTAATCCATCATCACAAACAACAAGTATATTCTGGTTTTTTCAAAGTTTTGTAATTTTAGCGTTTAAGCACAATAAAAAGCGCAGAGTGCATTTATGTCTGCACCGGGGAATGTAGTCCCAAAAGAAGACCTGCATTTATCGAAAAATTTAAACGACCGTGACTTCATAAGTCCTTTATGGTCCTTTAAGATGGGTGTATTGCTTAAACATTTCATTTTGAAAGATTAATGGATTTGATAAAAATCAGGAAAACAAATGGTTGTCAGTAAGATAAGATGTACGCAGGTCGTATTTATTGGGCTAAAACATGCAACATCACTGGTAATGTCCTTGGCGAGACAGTTAGCGAGGGATGGATTTGGTGAAGATGTATACATTAATGCCTCTGGTGTAACAGTAGGAATTAAGGTTGTGATGACAGATGACATTAGCAGTGGGAGCTTGAAGAGGATGAAGAGGAGAGGACCAAGAACTGAACCTTGAGGGACTCCTTGGAAGAATGCAGCAACAGCAGAGTTCATTGATACTGATGATTTATCTTTATGCACATGTTTTCCCTTCCTGGCATGCAGTCATTTCTTGTTTTGGAGTTCATTTCTCTTTTTTGTGGTTTCTGGTTTTGTATGTGTTGGTATTTTCAGTGCTGTTGGATCTGAACGTTTATCTTTTTATTCTTGTGTTATGTCCCACTGTAGCAGTAAGACTCGGGGAAAAACAAAAGAAATCAGACAACCCCACCAACTAACACTTGTATTTACAAGAATGATTAACAAAATTAAGAAATATTCCCAAGTTATGTCTTCATATTATCCAACTGTCATTTCCCATATTAAAGTACGAGAAGATAGTTCAAACAAAACAAAGAAAATAGTGCTTACATGTATCTTTTAAGTACGCATATGTCTTTTATTTATTTATTTTTAATCAATTATTACCACAAATGGGTTTCCTCAAAGGATGAATCTGGTTTAAATCCATTTTCACCAGGATTTTTCTAAACCACAAATCCAAGTTGTTGCAGTTCCTGTTTGAGAAGTCGGTAGTTTACAGTAAAAGTTTTTATTCAGGGATGACGGCTCAGACTGAACTTCCAGTAATGGCCAGCGAAGACAAGTACAAACAAGCTGCTAATTATGTGCCCAAGCGAACCGAATGAAAACATGTTTGTATATGTGGAGACAGACAGCGCGACACCAACAGAGAGCCTGTCAACACATTGCTGTGTCGCCTCAGTATGCTGTTACTCTGCCCGGATCAACCTAAATCAGCTGCAGAAATGCTAACTGACTAGAATGCATCCTGATCATGCTAATTACCACTCCACCGTTACCGTGTTCCTACTATACGTGCCATCTCTGATCCAATTTCCATCCAGATTTTTCTATTGATACTTACTTAAAGGACCATACCACCCATTTTGCATGTTTGAGCCTAATATATTCAATTTTTATACAGGCAAGGTTACTGACAATCATTTCTCAAGCATACTACTGGAACGGTGAGTTAGAAATTTTTTTCTTACCTTCCAGACTATCATTGGTTTCAGCTCATTCTGGTACGCTACTAAAATCAACTTGTTGATACTTGAATTGTTCTTGGGATAGGTAATCCATCATTGTGAACAAGACGTGTATTCAGGTTTTTTCAAAATTTCATAATTTTGGCTTTTAAGAGCAATAAAAAGTGCAGAGTGAATGTATGTCTCCACCGGGGAATATAGTCCCAAAAGAAGACCTGCGTTTATAGAAAAATTTAAACGACAGTGACTTCATAAGGCTGCATAACTATTAGCAGGCGAAACATCAATTTTTAAGGTGGGTGTATTGCTTGAATATTTGATTTTGAAAGATTAAATGATTTTGCAAAATATCAGGAAAGCTGAAATATGGTTTTATCCTTTGGGAAATGATTGCCAGTAACGTTACATGCATGAAAATTGAATATATTAGGCTCGAACTTGCAAAATGGATGGTGTGGTCCTTTTTTAAAAAAAAAAATAAAAAGATGAGACATATATTGCATGTGTGATCACCCTAATAACTGAGTATGGTGATGAAGGCTTGGTTTATGCTAAACACAGAGATGATGCGGATGTAGACCTGGTATTTGTTGTTCTCACGCTTTCACGACAACCGCCCACTTCAACTCCGGGACTTTCAGTGGCGCTGAAGGCCAAAGCCGCTCTTAACCGCCCCCAAAACATGAAAACAAATCCAGCAGAAATAGAGGTCATTTCCACTTAGTCACCCACAACAAAACTCAGAGGAAGTGAAAAGAGAGTTGGTCTTAATTAATGAATTGCTGTTACTTGCATTGGTTGCAAGATAAAGAAGTTGTTTGCCATTTTTTTGTTTTTCTATCCCTTTCTCTCTTTTTTCCTCCACACCTACTTCCCTTTCCTCTGCATCTCCTAAGTGTTGATGAAAGCGCATCTGTATCGCACAAATGCCGTCCGCGTTGTTTAAAAAAAAATCGAGTGGTGTGAGACCAGGTGAGCTACCCTTAAAGGACCATACCGGCTATTTTGCATGTTTAAGCCTAATATATTCAATTTTCATAAGGCTACTGACAATGCTATTAAATCAACTTGTTGATACTTGAAATGTTCTTGGAATAGGTATATAACACGCAAATAATATGTATATTCAGGTTTTTTTGAAGTTTCATAATTTTAGCGTTTAAGCGCAATAAAAAGCGTAGAGTGAATTATGTCTCCGCCAGGGAATATAGTCCCAAAAGAAGACTTACGTTTATCGAAAAATTTAAACGACAGTGACTTCATAAGGCTATTAGCAGGCAAAACATGGATTTTTAAAGTGGGTGTATTGCTTGAATATTTGATTTTGAAAGATTAAGAGATTTTGCAAAATATCAGGAAAGCTGAAATACGGTTTTATCCTTTGGGAAATGGTTGTCAGTAACCTTACATGTATGAAAATTATTAGGCTCAAACCTACAAAATGGACGGTATGGTCCTTTAAGGATCTCTACATATAACTGTTTCACTCAGCAAGATGGAAAAAAATACAATTTAATTACATAATGGTGCCATTAGTTATTGTTTGGCACGATGACCATCATTATACTAAACTCTTGAGTTTAATGATTATTGATCATCGCAAAATCCTCAAGACATGCACCAATGCAGCCTTCAGGCTTCTTCTAATTATTAATCGGGTAGAAGTGCCAGAAAAGTATCACTGAAACAACAAGGGGAAATTTTAAGTGTAAAAAGTTGCTGGACCATTGATACCACCCTGTGGTAGGAGAAAGTTCAGTCTGTCGATAGCCCCTCCCATCGAGCACAAGATGTTCTGTTCCTCCAACCACACCATCCAATTCATCCGTATGAGGACACTGCAGGCACTCAGTTGATTGCTATCAGCAAGCTCTGCTGGGAAGGAATGTTCTCCATACCTCTGCTGCTAGGAAACGCTGACATCCCCTGTCCTAAACCCCACCCTTTCATCTCTGACAGATGACGACGCATATTTTAGGATAAATGTAAATACAATCACACTATGAACACAATGGGCAAGGTTTAAAGAGAAACAAATGGTGTCACTCAGCCTGTACAAGCAGACACACACCCATCACTTCAAAAAATGCATTCCACAAAAAAAAAAAAAAAAAAAAAAAAAAAAANCCCCCATATTACGTAAGCAAAATGTTTGACAGGACAGAAAAAAGCAGCATAAACCTCAACTTCACCCTGAACTAAATGTGTGTTTAATTTAGATGAGGCGTCTCACGCACGCGCACGCACACACACATGCAAAGGCATTTACCCTGAGGACTCTCTCACTCTATAAAACGACAGACCCTGAATGGGCTCTTTAGGCTACACCCTCGTACCGCCTCCCGAAGGATTTCTGTAGAACAATATTGATATTTGAAGGTGGAAACAAAAAAAAAATCTGATAATGCTACATGAGCTGACGTGCCTTTTTTTCATAAACACATTACATAAGCATTTTTGGCAAGGATCCCTCAAATGCACCTTTGCAGAGCCCAACCAATACTGGATTGTTTTAGCCTGGTATTGCTACTTGAGAACAAAAAAAACCAATAATGTGTTATCAGCAGATTTTCCTTTTTTCTAAGCAGGCTATTTTTCAGTTAGCAATACATACAGTGGAATATTAAACCTGAATTTAACTTGTCTTGTGTTATTTACTTGACAGGTTTTCATTAGTCATAGTTTTCTTGCATTGAGGAAGCAGAGACCGCATGGTGTGTCTGAATAAAGAAAGAATACAACATCACCATCGTCATCATTATTATCATCCACCTGTTTCCAGGATTTAATTAAAAATACCTGGAAAGTCAAACATGGCAAACTAGGTCAGATAAGACTGAAAAAGGAAATTAAAGGACCATACCGGCGACTGTTCATGACCGTGCCCAACATATCCAACCCACACGTTACATTGCTGACAATTTCCAAATTATATTTTAGTTTTCCTGTTATTTTTTCAGATTCCCTAATCTTTCAAAATTAAATGTTCAGCTGATACACCCACCTTAAAATTCAATGTTCACCTTCTATCACTTATGCATGATTGTAGATGGCACAGTCGTTTTAATTTCTCTGTAAAAGCCGTCCTCCTGGGACTATATTCCCTGGTGGAGACATACATTGTCTTCGTGCAGCTCTTTGTTGGTTCAGTTAAATAAAGTTACTTTGATTTTAAAAAAAAACCTAACAGACATGTTGTTTGCTGTGATGGATTACTATCTAAAGCATGTTTCAAGTCTCTTTAAGTTGATTTTAACAGCGAACTGGAATGAACTGAAGCCAGTGACACTCGGGAAAGTAGGAAAAAAATTCTAAAATTTACAGCTGAAGTAGTATTTTTGCGAAATGGTTGTCAATAACGTGAAGTGTATGTGAACTGTATATATTGGGCTCAAACATGCACGATCGCCAGTGTGTTCCTTTAAGAACGAGCGCAGTAGTGAAAACACTGTCAGGTGGTTGTTCTGGACACACAAGTTCTGGGAAGGTTCACTCGAGAATGCTTTAGTGCTGCCAGAAAGGGCAGAGGCTGTGACACAATAGATAATGATACAGCCTAAATGCATAGGAGGCAAATGTCACGTCACCACAAGCAAGGAGTCTTTCATCGCAGTCATCTCAGCAATGGAGGAAGTACCATTGTCATTCAGGCTTCGAAGTTATGCATTGTTATGGCTCCTTATAATCTAATAAGTCACAATTTCCTCAGTGTCGTTCAAGCCTTCAGATTCCTTCATCCTTCCCTTCAGGCCTCAAAAGACCAAGTGGCTCATTTGAAATCCAACTAAAAGGAGAGGAAATACCAACATCAACATGCACCATCACTGAGACATGTGACAGGCTCTGTTGTAACTATGAAGACAGGAAAACAACAACACAGCAATATTATTCAGGCATTTTCAGAGGGCTGGAATCCAAGATTTGGATGATAATCTGTTTTGTTCTCAGGAGTGAAAATGAAGTACGCGAGCAGAGGCTGAGGCTGCTAAATCAATACATTTGAGAAGTTACGCTTTATTGCAGCTGCAAAAGGGGAATAATATCTAGTCAAAGTTTCAGAATGCTGCTATCTGGCACTTCAATAATTCTTCCATGAACAACTGGCACTTGAGGGAGAGATTTTGGAAACTGCGGCACGAGTGAGCGGAGTGTTTTGGAGCTGGAGAGCGAGTGCGCCTGGTTACAACACGGCTCCTGACACAGATGATTTTGTTAAACCCTCTAGGTCTCATCTCAAAGCCAGAAGTCGTTTGAGCGCCTGTCTTTAAAACAGTAAAGCCACCAGAGAAAAGCAAACAATTGTATAACCACCAAGGTTAAACAGGCCAATCGCTGGAGAGCTAAGGGGCGGGGCTGAGATGAAACCGAACACTGATGAGGGTTTGAGCTCACCATGTCACTGATTATGCAACACATACCTTTGTAAATTTGAACTAGTGCATTAATAGCATTTATGCTTACAAGCTCTGAGTAAAGTTTGGTGTTTCCTATACAGGATTAGCTGTAAAAAGGAGGAATGTCAATAAAAAGTCCATTAGAAGCAGATAAGTTTACGCTCGCAGTGTGGAGCGTAACACAGCTGAACATCAAATGCTTGTCATTCCACACTTTTGGCAAAACTGTTGGCACAAATACAAAAGATCTCCTTTAGCTACACAGTAAAAATGATTTAACGCCTCTTGATCTTGGCCTGAGATGTGATAAAACAAGTTCAGAGCTCAAAAGGTGAAACCTGACTGTATGCACAAAGTACTACCTGCATTTTGAAACCCTCTTGAATCAAGTGATTTTTTTTTTATGAGTTTACTTTTCACTGAATTTGACTTTCATTTATTTATTACTTTAAAAAGCTGAATTTAAAAAAAATTACGAGACAGGATGACAATTTTTTAGAATCTTTCTACTAAGCCTCTAAATAACAACAAAAGCTGTAGCATAATGGGTCTGCCACAATTCTAATGAATTTCTTGCCAAACACAAACTTTTCTTGCTTTCTTGCTTTTCTTTGCTTTCTTTGCTTATTCTGCTTAAGTTAAGACTCTGAATCTACCAAGTTTAGTTGCCGTAGTTCTTATAGTCTGATTCTTCTTTAGCAGAAGATAAATCAGAAGATTAATAGTGACAATGTTCCATCACACTTCTGTGCTTGGACCACCTAATATTAGTAGACATATGTAAATATTTCCACAAGTTAAAAAGCTGTACTTGGCTGAGTAATTTGAAAATCAGATGTATAATTTATTAAAAAAAAAAAAAATGGCCTTGAAACAAAGAAACTTCCTCTGTATGTGAGGCTATTTTGAAGCATGAAAGACAGGAAAGATGGGGGAGACCGAGAAGGCTGACACACAACAAAGGCCTTCTACCAGCAACATGTTCCGTGCCAAGTAAGCTTCAAGGATTGTAGGATTTTTATTTTGACAGCGTAGTCCTCTGCAGTGCCTCACTCATACTTCCATTTTGGGGAAGCTGGTCAAATGTCAAGGAAGACCAAAATTACTCCGGCATGTATTGACAAGAAAGAAGTATTTAGTGATCAGCAAGCATGAGTGTGTGTGTGTGTGTGTGTGTGTGTATATATATATATATATATATATATATATATAGATAGATAGATAGATATGTATGTGTGTATTTATGTTTTCATCATATATGTTCTTTTTCTCTACATTCCAGCAGCCAGGGTGCTATTATGAAGCTGATCAAGTGTTTTGACTCCCTGTGGACAGCAGCCAACAAAAATAGAATTTCCATATAAGGATCCTTAAAGCACCACAATGTCGTAAGAAAAAAAAAAAAAAAAAAAANAAAAAAAAAAAAAAAAAAAGAAATCTGTGGGAAACTTTAAGTTAAAGGACCATACTGGCCATTTTGCATGTTTGAGTATAATATATTCAATTTTCATACGCGTAATGTTACTGACAATAATTTCCCAAAGCATACTACTGGAATGGTGAGTTAAAAATGTTTTTCCTACCTTCCAGACCACCATTGGTTTCAGTTCATTCTGGTACGCTTTTAAAATCAACTTGTTGATACTTGAAACGTTCTTGGGATAGGTAATCCATCATCACAAACAAGACATATATTCAGCTTTTTGTTTTTTTTTTTAAGTTTCTTAATTTTTGCGTTTAAGTGCAATAAAAAGTGTGAAGTGAATGAATGTCTCCACTGGGGAATATAGTCCCAAAAGAAGACCTGTGTTTATCAAAAAATTTTAACAACTGTGACTTCATAATGCAGTGTAACTATGAGCTGGCGAAACATTGTTTTTGAAGGTGGGTGTATCGTTTGAATATTTGGTTTTGAAAGATTAAGAGATTTTGCAAAATATCAGGAAAGCTGAAATACGATTTTATCCTTTGAGAAANTTTTGAAAGATTAAGAGATTTTGCAAAATATCAGGAAAGCTGAAATACGATTTTATCCTTTGAGAAATGACTGTCAGTAATGTAACATGTATGAAAATTTAATATATTAGGCTCAAATATGCAAAATGGTTGGTATGGCCTTTCATATCTTCATTTGGCAAAACATTTCACATATATTTAAGCTGTACTTTTACAGACAACCCTTGAGCTGGAAAATGATTACAACTCCCTGCCTATGACATGATTAGAACATACAAAATAAAGCAGAATAACATGAAGAGATAAAAGGGCTAATAAAGGCCAGTTCCGTCTGCTGCCATGGAAACAAATGCAGCCCTTGGTGGAACAGCGGACCCACAACAACAGTCGGAACAAGAAGTGAAGAATGGGGCTCATGGCGGTGCAATTTGTGCCATCTGACTATCTTACTGCCTTCCACTGTGGGTGGAAATCACCTACAAATGTCAGAGGGAGGCAGCAAAACATTCAGAGGGAAAAGCAACATAATACATTATGCGGTCATTCATTGAATATCAAAGAATAAATGCTGTACACAAAATTTCACAGTGGATAATAAAAGCACAGAGTTGATTTATCTCATTACTCAGGCAGCTGAAGCAGCAAATAGACTGTGGTGTGGAAGTGTGTACAGTTCAGCTGCGATGGGGCATCAACTGTACATTTCTCTAAAAACAGTTTCATTTCCTGTCACCCAGTTATGGTAACATGTGCTTCCCTTTTCAAAAGGCACCTTAGACTGTTTCAGCTGATTTTCATTCTACAGTCTGAGTCTGTCAGAGAGTCAAACATCTGCAACACGACTAAAAGACCACATTGTTCACTGAGTTAAAATTGCACGTGTGATTTAATTAGAAGGACTGATGCAGCACAAAATCAGTCTTGCTCATATTGTTAGTCAAAGCCTGTGTTGGTTATTATTACAAATGCTGGCACACAGTCTGCAGCCTCTTTGAGCCACTTGGAGCTGAAAGTAACAATCTGAGGATGTTAAAGGACAATTCTGTTTTAGAAACCAGAGACTTATTTTGGTAGTTTGGTAGCTGTAATTTCCATCAGTTATGATATTTTTTTTCCTTAATTTAACTGCTGGGAAGTCAGTACAGACTAATACTATAAAAACAGTTTCAGTTCGGCCACGCAACATGACTGGTCAGATCGATAAGAAAGGATGTAAAGAAATTAGCTTGACCACTTAGAAAGGAAGTGAAAAAAAAGCTGAATGTTAAAATTAACACCCAAACTGTCTGTAACAAATATCTGTTATTCTGCAGAGCTACTTCCTGGTTGTGTGTATGCAGATTATTGTGATTGACAATTTCGCTTGAGATCACCTTAATTTGTACTTCCAGATAATTGGGATTAGTTAAAGGAGCATACTGGTGATTTATCATGTTCAAGTCCAATAAATATGCACATTACATTACTGCCAACCATTTTCCAAAACATACGACTGGAGCATTACATTTTAGATTTTTTTCTGACCTTCCTTGGTACGCTATTAAAATCAGCTTGTTGATACTTGAAACATTCCTAGGATAGGTAATCCATCATCTTGAACATGTGGATTCAAATTTTTTTTCGAAGTTATGTAAAGCACAATAAAAGGTGTGGAGTGATCTGAAAATGCTTCCTGTTGGCAGTTCTTCACTACAGCACTTGAATGCACCACAAGGAAGCATTTTCAGATCACTCTGTGCTTTTTATTGCACTTACACGCTAAAATTACATAACTGAAAAAAACCTGAATACACGTCTTGTTTGTGATGATAGACTACCTATCCCAAGGATGTTCCAAGTATCAACAAGGTTAATTTTAATAGTGTACCAGAATGAACTGAAAATAATGGCAGTCTGGAAGGTAAGAAATTTTTTTTTAATTCATTGTTCCAGTAGTATGCTTTGGGAAATGATTGTCAGTAACGCTAAGTGTACAACAATTGAATATATTCGGCTCAAACATGCAAAATGGCCAGTATGGTCCTTTAAACATGTAAAATCACCGGTATGGTCCTTTAAATATAATTAAATTGGGAATGTGTCGGAAGTCTGACCACTCATACTGCTTGCTTGTCCAGAGCACAGGATTGTGATTGTGGTGAGTAAATAGAAACATTAGTGATAATGGCCAAAAATAAAAAATTATACAAGGATGTAAAAAAAAAAAAAAAAAAAAAAAACTTGTTTAAGTCACACAAAAAAGGTTCTATGAAAAAGAATGGCAAAGACAGAATGAGAGAAAGCGGTTAAGGGAAAATTACAGAGCAGTTGTTGAGAAGTCTATTGGCCAATTCCTCACTTGCTTGCCAGGCTTTGTTTCCAAATTTAATCCATGCACATGGAAAAAGCAAAGCTCACTGCTACTGAACACACCACACAATGCAGCATTGCACTTGCAGGCCTGTTCAGTCCAACCTAGTGCAGTACAGTACCTATCACTGTGGGCCTTTGAGTCCCTTAATCTGTTGCCAGACTGGAAGGCTTGTAGAAAGCCTTGGAAGGGTTCCTGTGTCAACCAGATTAAAAAACAACAACAACAAAAAAAAAAAAACNGGGGGGGGGGAGAGAGAGTGAGAGAGAGAAGGTGGAGATAGAAGAGTTGAAACACTGAAAGCAGACTACAGGTTGCCATCTCAAACGTGACTGTCCTTGAACTTGAACCTTGACCTAAAATAGTCATCCTCAAAATCTGGACCAAACCACAACTGTCTCCGGACTCTGAGCAAATTCTACTTTCAATATAAATTATTTGTATTATCTGTGAGACATCACTGTGACACAACAAGTCAAAATTTTCCACTTTCTCCGCTGTGGAGAAAGCCAAACTGAATGTGCAACTGCTCCGCTATTGGCTGTGCACACCCCCTCAACACCTTAAATTCTCGGTTAAAAAAAAAAAAAAAAAAAANAAAAAAAAAAAAAAAAAAAACCCAATCCGACCCTGGCTTCACTGACTGTAATAAATGGACCTTTGTCTTATCTAAAATTTTCTTTCTGGACCTTCAACATTTGTATTTGTGTATCCCTGACCTAAAAGATGCGGGAGGGTCGACCACAGCAAAGCTACAGAGAAGGAGAAAGTCTTGACCTGAACACGGGAATGTTTGTGCAAAGGTGGTGACAGCTTCATAAACTTTAAATGTCCCCTGAGGTCATTTACCTGCAGTATGCTGCTGATCACTCATGCTGAGGTTGTTTTTCCTCAGAATTAAATATACGGTCTAAAAAAAAAAATGAACTCACACTACCCTGATGGAACCTTGGTAAAAGTTGCAAAGCAGTTCAGCTGTAGTTTCTTAAAGTCTGCAGCATTCCAATGTGCTGATAACAAAACAGTTCATTCAGATGGTTAACATTACCTCCTATATGCCCACTGATGGATCCTTTCAAGCCACTAGTACACTGTGTTTTATGCCAAGGGATGTATGTCGGGAAAGGAAAAGGAAATCCCCATTCCACCCCTACACATGCTTACAAAGGCACAGGCGTGCACACAGAAATACACACAGTATTTCATCCATTCTAACTCAAATGCCTATCAAAACAAACTGCTTTCTCTCCTGCATTCACACAAATGCAAGCATACACTGACATGAGCATGTGCAACTTCACACAAAGAGGAGCAAGCCAACACATGCAGAGTTCCACACGAGCTGAGGAATTGGTTTACAGCATGTGTGTGAACGTTAAAACGCAGCCAAGGCTCTTTTCCTAGAAATCTCTGGCACAAACTCCCTTTGTCAAATTACCTCATGACCAAACACTCTCACAAATCCCTTCCTATGCCTCTGCTTAATTTTACTTTGCGGGCAAGAGTGCAGAAAAAAAGCCTCTCCACGCAGCCTTATGTGTGCATGCACACACCTTCACAGAAAACCTCTCTCCTAGGCCCTCTCATGGCAAAAAGCAGAGGCCAGTTATCGCCTGAAGTCACTGAGCTCAGATGACTTTGAGTCCAAAAATCTCTTCAAGAATGAGGTAAGAACTGGAAGAGTCATCCTTTGCTGTTTTCAAGTAGCAAACACTCAGCTCTCAATGGCCTCCTTTGTATTACTTGACTATAACATGTCAATATCCATTTATGAAAGCCCTTCTTTGTGAATTTTCTTTTTGTCAATGTGTTCAGCAATGGAATAAAGCACCATTTTTCCTCTTTCCACTCATAGGTACTGAGTGTGATGAGTTCAGAAAGCGAGAACGTGAGGGAGTTACCCAGCAGATAACTACACACAAATCTACTTTCTTTTTCCAAACCGTTCTTTCAGTGCACATATGCCAACCTGACACAAGAATAATGGTTGCACATGCTCAGGCTTTGCCCGATATTGGCCCACAGCAAACATATGACCCTGCAGGAGACAAAAATAACCTTTTGGTGCATTCTTACTTGTTGATGTCACATTTATCTGGAGACAGTTTTTCTTCAGTATGCCTGAACTGTGAACCATCACTGGTGTAGTTTCACAGAGTTAAGCCTAGCGGACACTGTAGGTTTTTCAGGCCAATTTTACCCCAATTTAGTCGGACCCGACTCATTTTAGAGTTGGACCGAATTTCCATTTGACCCGCAGCCGTTAGACATGCTGTGTATCCAGGGTCCAGGCACACGTTTTACAGCCTGATCGAGGAACGATTTGGCTCTCAGACGCTCGGATGGATTTCTGGCATATCAGAAATTTCGGCCGATCCGATTAGTGCTAAAGGTACCTGAGTGCGCCTGCGTAAGTGGAGCAGCTTTAGTAACAACAAACGTGGTGTGAGCAGGAGAGTGTGTGGACAGGAAGTGGACAGAAAAAACTGCGAGCAGATTACAGAGCTGTGACAACAAAGTAGAATGGACTCTGCCTTTATTTTTGTTTATTTTTTTTTCCAGTAAAGTTTCATTGAGAAACATGGCTGCCATGCTTCTCAATGAAACTTTACTGGAATTGTTAACGGACAAAGCCAAACGGAGATTCTGTTTAAACATACACTGTTGAGTACCCCAGTTGGGCGAATCGACTGTGATGTACAGTGTAAACACAGAATCAGAGGCTTTAGCAGTGAAGAATGGTGGATTCAATCCTACAGTTTAAGATAACGCATACAATCACTGAAAGTTGTACAGTATCTGCATGGCTTTACATTTCTAAATAACCTTGCTAACTCACTGAGCATGTGGAAACCCACAGCAGCCGTAAATGGGGGGGAATGTGGGGAAGTAGAAGAGCAATAAAAAAAAAAAAAAAAAATGGGGAAAGCAAATTTATTTTTAATAGTGAAAAATTAATAGAGAGAAAATGAACATCTTTGTGAGTGGGGGAAGGGTTGTACTAAAAGGAGGACTAGGGGATAACCAATAAAATGGGAGTGGGAGTGGTATGGTAGGCAGAGGGGTTGGGAGGCATGAGGAGCAGAGGGAAAGGTCTAAAGAGGGTGTTGAAAGTTCTCTCTGCCAGCGCTCTTGAGGCTTCAGGTCCCAGTTGATCTCATTCATCCATCTGCCTCAGAGCAGAAGTAGGTCAAATCTATTTACATTTCAGTTGCCCTGTGGAGTTTCTTTCAACAGGTTTTGTGCGGTAGACAAGGGAGATGGAGTACAGTGACGACCTAGTGCCACTTTACGATTACACAGGGCCACCGTAGGGAATTGGTAGTTTGGATGATCGTATTTCAGAGTGCCAGGGACCAGGGAGGAATACCAAGAATTACATAGGACTTGTGGTAGGCATTTGTACATTTTTATAAAGGAAACAAATATTAAATTCATGAAAAAAAAAATGTAAGGGCAGATTAACTGATGAAGCCTGGGCTAGATCTACCAAATTTTCCCAAAGGCTAAAACAGCTGTAGAACAACCAGGAAAAAAAAAAACAAAACAAACAAAAAAAAAAAAAAAAAAANAAAAAAAAAAAAAAAAAAAAACAGTTGAAAAACTAGTTCTGATAAGCCTTCAAGTCAGCAAAAAACTGCTGCTTTCCAATAATAAGGTAACAAGCATGGTCACAGCTACAGTTATCTGCAGCACGGTACAGAACATCCTCAGTTCCAAGCAAAGCCTCAAACAAACCAGTAGAACCTTGGACTGAGTACATTCTTCTGCTTCTCAAAACAATAGTCAGCCTCCATACCTGCGATGGAGGTGATGACTGAGACAAAGCTTGAGACATACAGACTAGCAGCTTCAGTCCAACCAGAACAATACAGCTTTCTTTGGAAAAATAGGACAACCTGACATGTGTACACAAAACATACAAAGCAATAGATTAAAAAGTTTAAGGTAGGAGCACAAGTTTACTTATTCTTATAATACAGCCCGCATACATGTTACATTATTGACAACCATTTACCAAAACATACTACTGCAGCAAACACGATGTCTATTAAATTTATTTATGTATTTATTTTAAGTAACTTTATTTATGCAGTCCAACACAGTACTGCATGGAAGAAAATGTATGTCTCTGCCAGGAAATATAGAAGACTGTTTTCATGGAGAAATTAAAAATGGCTATCCGTTCTACAGTTGAAGATACATGTTAGCAGGCGAAAAATGTAATTTTAAGGTGGCTGTATCATCTGAGCATTTGATTTTCAAATATTAGGGGATGTGGCAAAATAACTGACAAACTAAAATATGGTTTTATATTTTGAAAAATAGTTGTCAGTAATGTAACGTGTATGTGGGCGTTATTTATTGGTCTTAAACATGCAAAGTCACTGGTATGGTCCTTTAATTTGCCATTGTTAAATGTAGTTACTGCTAACGCAACTGTATTGCTCCTGCATTTACCAGCTGTGGGGCTGTAAAGCTAAAAAAGTAGCTTAAACCATGGCCGCCGATGGTGCCGCGTTTAGGATTGAGATGTAAACTGAGTTCACCCATGTGTAGCAAAAATATGCGTGCACTTTAAAGTATTCTGGATAAAATATGCCCACCACATGTCATAAGATATGACCAGAAAGCCCCAGCGTGGAAGCAGGGAGTAGGCTAAAGAATATTAAATGAATAGAAGGTGGAGAGCAAACTGAGGGACTCAAAACAGGATACAGGAGTAAACCAAAGATCACAGAGGAGAGAGAAAGAAGGAAAGAACCCCCGTGTCACACATGATCCCACTATATCCTCCACACACACACCCAAACTTCCACCACATGGCATAGATTAGTGTATAAGCTGTAAATATTTAACAATTTCCTTCGGGATAAATAAAGTTTTATCTTATTTTATATCTAGAAATCACATGCCCAACAATGCATAATATAACTTTCCTTAGTGAGCGCACCCCCACCCCCAACATCCAAACTTGTGCACACGTACACAGAAGCACACAGAGTAAACCCATCCCCTTTTAAAGACACACCCCCCTATCCACCCACACAGACACAGTCTCTCAATTCACAGTAGCAGTAAATGCTTCACTGCATACACCCAGACTCCCCTTGCCTCCTTTCCCTCCTCTACCTCCTAAGGAGTCAGATTTTACATGAATTAGCAGAGGAGGGCAATAAACCGTTTGTTGCCAGCATGAGGTGAATTACATACAGACTACAGATACATTAGTAGCATGCAAATAATCCCATGCAAATGAAAGCAACTCCTCTCCAGTACAACATAAAGACGTTATGACAATCTGCTGTTATTTCGTCTTTTCAGTTGTTAAAGCCATCTGGGAAAGATTAGGCTGAACGAATCATAATCTAAGTAAGAGAACATCTTCGTCTTAGTCTATATCTCCACTGCTTTGCTTTAATTACTTGCAGGACAAAGTAAAGGGTGGAGGCAGATAGGCACTAACGTCAGGGTTTACCAATTGACCAAGAGTTTTTCTATGTTGTGCCAGCTGTGTAAAGTCTAAAACCTTCTGACACATGCAATCAATACTTTGTTGTGGTGCACATCAGAGATATTAGGTACAGAAACCAGACACCAAATGTGTCGCTGTTGTGCACAGAAGAGGTGCATGTTACATGAAGGCGGCAAGAGACCAAGACATGTAAAGCAACAGTGCAGAGGCATTAAAGAAATTAAGCAAGGGACATTAAAAAAAAAAGGAGGGGGAGGGGAATCGAGCACAGCTGACGTGCCTGCTATAATGACACACAACAAGTTTCACTCAGCAGCTTCCTGCACATCTGAGAATGCCACCATTGCTCCTGCAAAGGATGTCATTCAGCACTTTATCTGCACATGAACAACTGTTGCATCGGGCAGGGGTACCGGGTGCAAAGCACAGACTGCGCTGATGCTGCACCAGCGGAGTGGTTAAAGACTAAGAAGCATCAGCGGAAAACAACCAATCAGAGCCGAGTGATTTTTTTCACTTCTCAAAGGGAGAATGTGCACGTTTGCTATACGTCGGGTCGAACATGTAACCACTTGTAACTAGTATATATAATAATTTAGCTCAAGCTAGCACTGCAAGGCAGAAGTCTCAGAAAGAGCTGACAAGTTGCTTGACACACCACACCCTACTGACAGGTCTCTTATCGGCAGAAGGGGGGATGGTGGAAAGACTACTGCTTGGTGTGTGATAGGGCCCCTCTGTCGTAAGAGACCCCGGCTCTTATCAGCCTGGGAGCTGTGTTTTCTCACAACCAATCCAGAGGTGCTTCCAAAATACACCACTTATTGTTAAAAATAAAATCAGTAGCACTGACATTAAGCCTGAATAGCTGCTTTTAGTGGCACACGTGGCCTCAATGTGTATATTTATAAAGTAATTTTGCCAGTTGTACTTATATGTCAACTTCACAAAACTTTTTTAAACTGTCTGAAAGTAGTATTTAAATAGTTTATTGCTACCACTTGAAGAACACATTTGGCATATTTCAGGAATTTTTAAAAAATATTTATTTTCACTAGCGGCCATGCTGTATTCAGACGTGTTAACTACGCCCCTGAGAAATTAAGAATAGCAATTTAGAGAGTACTGGTCTGGTCCTGCGGAATGAAAATTTAAAAAAAAATAGTGATCGGTGACTAATCAGTTTAAGCATCCCTGAAATGCATGACATCTGGAAACTCCTGAAAATATTATCTGAGAGTTAAGGCTACGAAAAACATAAAGCCATCCAGCCACACCTGAAAATTTGTGTCAGTATTCTACCATCTCCATATTTAATCTGCCTACATTTTGGTAAAATATAAAGCCTAGGAATGCGAAACACCCCTACAAACAAAGCATGTATATTCAGGAATTGAGAGAAAGGTCACAAGGACACAAGTATGATGACACCGATTACAATTATGGGAGCAAAACAAAGTGATACTTTTTCATGAGCCACATGTACACATATAGACACAATGAAATAACCTGGCATATTTCTGTATTAAACCTAAACAAATTCACCAGTTTAACTCCTAAACTTCCAACTACGACAGTTGCTGTTGTGTTGCATTTATCTGCAAATTTGACACAGCTTGTGCAACTCAAACAATCATAAACATTAATAGGCATCGCAATATCTACAGCACAATGCTAATTGCATTTAATGCAGCTCATGCTCTAAAATTTCCTGTAAACTCTTTTGCAAGGGAAGCCTGAAGGGGCTTTGCGTGTAAACCATGATATCATAAAATGTGGCAACACACAAACACTCTTAGCTGTGTTTGTATTAGAAAGTCTTTTCCGGTGCAGGAACCAAACTAACTTATTAAAAAGGTCAGGCATGCAGGATATTCACTGAGCGGTCAGCAGTAGCCAGAGGCTGATAGTCAGCTCAGTTAATTCAATGCACAGTAGCAACTAGCTACAGCTACGTGATGTTTGCAGCCAAGGCCATCACCCCAGAGACTGTCCTGGAGTGATGACTTAAGTGGGAGGGAAAGGGGGTTGTTAGTGGAGACATTTACTCCTGCATCAAGAGCCAAAGTGCATCAAAATTCATAAAAATACACATACGATGATGCAAATATGCACCCTCACAAAGAATTGCAGTGTTACAGCAATCATGTCTATATTTAACTAAGGTGTTGCCTCTGCTGAGAAGGCCACGGCCGATGATAATCGAGTGAGCTACAACCCACTTAACTTCTTTTTTTTTTTTCTTGTTCTAATGTAAAACAACAAACATATTTCCTTCCTGTGTGCACTCTTCTCTCTTCCTTTTGTGTGTTCCCCTTCCTTCAGCCCTTTACCAAAGAGGAAAACTCTGTTCATCTGTCAAGTGATCTGGCTAAAACTAATACTGCAGATGTTTTTACTATACATCTTCACTTCACATACAAAGATCCTTCTCCTTGTATGCCAGAAAGGTGCCAATAATAACAAGCTTCCCTCCTAGTGTAGTGTTTCCTGATCCAGTGTAAGTAGCTGTCAAAATACTGATACACTGCTGAGAAACCAAACCAAAACAACCACAGGCCCTTGTATATAATAAATGTGCTGCTAAAAAAAAATCAATGTGGTCTAGACAGTGCTACACGGGAGGATATGGTGATGGTGATAATGGTTCTAAATCTCACTAGAAACTAATATTTCATAATGCTTTGTGACCTGCAAACTGAAATGTTAGCGTAACATCAAGGTCAAGAGTGTGTTACCTGTCCTCATCCCCGTCGACAGGTATGGGGATTCCAAACAGGCTGCTGACAGTTGGTGTGGCAAGCTGCAGGCTTTCGGGGATGAGGGGTTTCATAGCTTCCTTTCCAAAGAGAGCAGGAGGCTGTGCACTGACTAGACCCTCTGACTTCCTTCCACTGCCACCCTCCACCTGTCCAAATCCAGTGGCTGAGAGGCCTTGTGCACCCAAGGCCCCTGGAGAATTACTGTGGGGCATCTGAACTGGAGGCAAACTGGAGGCTGTCACGTTTGGCATGGCTGCACTGGAGGCACTGGGCACAGCAGTGGGCATGGTGGTGGGCACACTGGAGCTCACTGTAACAACAGGCACATTTTGTACACCAGAGGTTGTAGGGTGGAGGCTGTGGGGTTGAGGCTGTCCAGAGGAAGCATATTGATTCACAGTCTGCTGCTGCAGAGTGGTCCCTCCAACCAGTATGGGCCCCCCAGCACTTCCTATTCCCCCACTCTGTTGCTGCAAAACACCCGGAGCTGTCTGGCTGCTAGGTATAGATCCCCCTCCAGTTCCGGCAACATCTCCAACCTGGCTCTGCAGAGAAGCCCCTGCAGTGGCTGGGGTTATGACTGAAGGTCCTTGTCCCACAGGCAGTGCCCCTGCAGAGAGGCTGGACACTGGAATGGGCTGGCCAGTGGAAAGCCCTGCTTGCATGGTAGCAGACTTTTGCTGCTGATAGTACTCTGTCTGGTTCTGTAGCAGTCCAGATGACTGGCTGGTCAGGTGCCCCAAGGGAAGCTGCTGCTGCTGCTGGGGAGGATAAGGTACAGATTGGGCTAAAGGGGGCATGATGGGGGACTTCTGTACGTGAACACCAGACTGAGGCAGGCCATTTTGTCTGACAGGCAGCATGCTCTGGGAAGCAGAAGGATGGAGACCTCCCACTGGTGGCTGTTGCTGCTGCTGTGCTGGGACAGCTGTGGGCTTGCTGCTGGATAAAGCACTTTGTGTAGTTGACCCACTGACACTCTGTTGCCGGGCACTGTAGCTCTGATGGTGGATCTGTTGCTGCTGTTGTGGTAGTGTCTCCACTGAATGCATGCGGGAAGCAGAGAGTGAAGCATCTGCCATGGAACCCAAGCCCTGACCTGAGTGTGTTACCGAGGCAACAGTGGAACTTCCTGTATGGCCAAGCCCACTGTCTCTGTCCACAATAGGGTCCATGGCTGCACTGGCATGCCTAATGCTATCAGTCCTACTAACCACTGAGGCCTCAGTGTCTTTCTCGTAATACTCTGTACATGTCCACCTGCCTCTTCGAAAAGGCTCTCCAGTACCATGATCGAGTTTGATGACCCTGAAGCGTGAAGTGTAACTCACCGTGGAGGTGGTCGGAGGAGGAACCGAACTGGTCACTGGGGCTGACTGAGATGTGTTTGCTGACACACTGGCTGGCCCACGACTGACTGCTGGAACAGGCTGTTGCTGCAGTGGCCCAGGCTGAGTCTTAAGGGTTAAACCAGTTATACCACCAGTGAGAGACTGCTGACCACCTTGAGTTGAGCCTGACACTCCCACTTTACGAAAGTCCCCAATGGGACTGCTTGACAACGCAGACAATTGACTGGGCTGAGGTATATGTGAGGGTGCTATAACACTGGTTGCTTCTGTCTCCCCAATATTATTTAGGGCTTCTTCAGATGAGCTTCTGTCACACACCGGGTCGTATTCAGCCCGTGACACACTGTATATTTCCGACGAAACATCTTCAGTCCGTGACTCGTCTGTGTCGCCCAGGCTCTCCGCGTCACCGGTGCCACCAATTGCCGCTACCTGGGCCTGAGTCACACTTGTGATCTGAAAACAGCTCTTTTTCTTAGCCGGCATTTTCGACATATTGACAGCCTGTTTCCAAGTCCCGTATGGCTCTGTTTATCCTCTGTCAAAAGGGACGAGCTGGTTCCAGCTTCCAAATTGTTATATCATATTAAACAGCACACTTAGCTCTATATCGCTTCGTCTAGTTAACTGTAATCAAGATGAATCTGCGCCATCTCTCTTCCTCTCTCGGTCTCCTGTTGCGTTTCATGAGCTTATAACGCAACGCCACACTTCGATTCTTCTTGTCCAGCAATACGGCTTTCCACAGCAGCTGTAGACTGTAAAATAACTGAGCCGGAGCGTTCAGTTAACCAGATCGGCTTGCTTACGTTTCGGTTGAGGAGTTGTCAGACGGCCGTTGTCACAGAGTATATTGCCCAGCTGCAGGAGCTACTTTCAGGCTGAGGAAGGCCCGCAGCCCTCCGCTCAGAGCTAGCTAGCAAGTCAAGTAAACTGGGTGCTGCACACTCCCCCTACGTCTGGACAAGTATGAGACATCTTCCAGAAAGCAGTCCTTTCTACCCGCTCATTTTATCAGCCCAAAGGCTTTTGATAGCGAGACTTACTTAGAAGCTAATCGTTTTACATCTGAGGGAAAAAGTCGCTTGAATTTCAGGCGTAAAGACAAATTAGAATCTAAACAGCACCTACTGTTGCCTCCCTCACTCAGTCACTCTTGACAAGATGGCTATGTTGTATGCAACCGCGCTGCATCGTGGGTAGCGCGCGCAAGGATATTTACGTACGACGCGTTTCAGAATCCCCCTTGCTGCCTTTAGGGACCGTCGGAAAATTTCTAATCAGACCGCGAACGTGAATCATAATATAACTGAGAAAGTGAACACTTTCTTATGGGTGTTAGTCTTGTGCATCGCTAATCACTATCCACCCGAATAGTTTTCATTTCAATTAAACACAGTTTTTTTCTTATTGATTAACTTATTCATCCTTTCTCTGATTGAAAGTGTGCTGAGAAATACTATTTAGAATAAAAGCCAATTCTGTGGCACATGACCCGTCTAAATCTGACACGATTCAACGTGTAGGACAGGAAGAAAAGCATGTTAAAAGGAAAACGTTGGAAAAGTAAAGTAATTTATTTATCATTGAATACTGTAAGATGTACAGTCTGTGTGAAGAATTAGCATTGCCTTTTAGATTCAGTCCATGTTTGCTGTTCAGTTATCACACATTTTTCTTTAAATAATCAGCTACAAGTCTGATGTATATTTTCCATTCTGATATGCACCAAAGACACCCCAGCCAGCATACAACAGACCATGCAGTAACCTCTGTGATCACCAGACTATTTTATATTCTTTATTCGTTTGAAGTTAAGTCACTGCACTGCATGTGCAGCACTTGGTGGAGTGAAAAAGTGAACTTGTATAACCAAAACCATGAGTTGGCAAGTGTATGAGCATCTAATATGTAAGGACGAGCTAGTTCCAGCTTCAAAAATGTATGTATAGCAGCCTTAAAACTTCACAAAATACATAATCAACAGTGATTGTATGTTTTAAAATGACATGTAAAATAGCCCTAAATCACGAAAAGGCCTAAAGGTTTTAAGATGTTTTTTTTGTACCTCTGTGCCATGAAACAAACATGAGTGTTAACAAACCATAGAAAACACTGCCCCTGGTGGTGGTTAAGGAGTGCCTTATTCACACTGGGTTTCCTGCTTCCTTTTTTGGTTGTATTGCATGAAGCTTGTATCTAACACAACTATGGTGACTTATCTTTCTGTGCTATGGTCTGTATTTATACTTGCCGGCATAGCAA
Source organism: Lucifuga dentata (assembly GCA_014773175.1). Taxonomy (NCBI): domain Eukaryota; kingdom Metazoa; phylum Chordata; class Actinopteri; order Ophidiiformes; family Bythitidae; genus Lucifuga; species Lucifuga dentata. The sequence goes on from VXCM01001256.1 coordinate 47,680, forward strand.
CAGTAAAGGCAGTTGGAATTGGTCTAAATGTAGTATGTTGGTACTAGTCACTAAGATTTTTTAACTGTTAATAAACAGATGTGGAACAAAAGACATATAGTCTTTTTGACAGTCATGCAATTTTTGAAGATTGTCAACCCAAACAACATGGTCCAGATGTCATCATATCTTTGAAATATACTGTAACCATTCCAACACACGTCAGAGGCTGAGTTGGCTCGTGCTGACTGTCAATTACCTAACCAATTCTCAGATAAAAGTGAGAATATGAGTGTTGGACAAAATATTCAGTTTTTTAAAGACAAAAAACCATCTGACTTATTTATTATGATGCTTATCAATCTAACTGTGCAAATTAAGTCTCTGTAAATCATATACTCTATTAATTTTTGCCTATTTTCTAATCTAGACTATAAATCTGATGACTTGGTCTTTCTAATGTGCCTCTGGCCTTTCGAATATTCAATAAAATTTCTGGGTCATTACACAGAGGGAAAGTGTGAACAGAGTGCACAACAATTTACAATTTATTAAAATTATATGTCCTTAATTTGAACAAAAAGAAATAACTTTTTTCAGAGGAAAGAGTTTTGAGGATTTCAATACATGCAATATTTTAAACTGCATTGTAATCCTTGAACCTCTATCTGTTTGGATCATCTTAATCTACCTGACTGGGATGATAAATTAGAATATGGAACATATGCAGCTGCTTGCATTTGGATTATTCATATTTCACTGACTGGCTGGTCTGGGGGACTCCGAGGCGTCCCCCAGAAGGAGTTAGAGGGCCTGGCCGGGGACAGGGAAGTGTGGGCCAGTCTGTTTAGTCTGCTGCCACTGCGACCTGGACCCGGATGAGCGGAGGATAATGGATGGATGGATGGATATTTCACTGACAGTAAATTAGAATATCAATGGAATTTTATGTGCATTCAGTTCATCTTACCAGGCTAAGCAATAATGGCAGTTATGGCAGAATCACAGTAAGATGAGCACATGCTTTTATTATTTAATCAAAATGACTAGAAGAAATGGTGCAAATACCCTAATTCTCTTTCTTTATCAATATGAGGGTCCCACACTTTTGCATGTAGCAGGGATAGTATGGCATGAATGATCACAATTGGTCAGTTGACAAAAAATTTGGCCTATTAAACTTTCAGCTTGGTGAATGGATTAAATTTGTACAGTTAAGCAAATTCCCCTTGAGCAAGGCACTAAACTTCTTTCCTTTTGTGAGAAATTATTTTGTGCATCTCAATAACAGCAGCAGAAATTGGCCTTTTGGTAATCCACTAGCGAACAACTACCATGAAATATATATATACATACTTTTTAAATTATTGGTGAGAAATTTGTGAGTATTAAGTGAATTTATGGTGTCCCAGCCACAGGGACCGCAGGCACTGCTGTTTCTTGCCTGATTTGTAGTCACTACAGGGACCGATTTTCAGTCTTAAAAATCTTATTTCCACAACATAAAAACGCCTTGAATGGCAGAATGGTGAATAAATTAATAAATCAATCTGTGTCTTTCACTTTTTGTGTACCCCGGTGTTCCCGCAGACACTTGGCTCTTGGCGGAGCTGATAAGCTCCGCTTTATTCCGCCGCCCTCTGCCATAAAAGTGCCGGGAGCTCATTGTGCGGAGTGATCTGATACGGACTACACCCAGTCGCTGCCTCTTGCCCTGGCTTTCTTTGCTGCCCCAGCCTTGACGTTGGATAACGTTTAAGTGTGGGTTCCATTGGAAACTCGAAATTCATCTGTAGCTTTTTACAATTCGACTTTGCCTGGCAACCTTGCTGGCGACCTGTAGGATCTTTTTTACATTTCACCAGTTTCTTGAATATGTCTTGGCAAAGCTACGTGGAAAACCTGATGAGCGATGGCAGCTGTCAGGATAGCGCCATTGTTGGTTATACGGACGCCAAATATGTTTGGGCAGCACATGCTGGTGGTACTTTCAACAATATCACGGTAAGGAGTCGAAATATTGTGATTGCAGTGGGTGTGTGGTGCTGTTTGGCTATGTTAGGTTACGTTTCGCTCATGTGAACGCTCACAAGGCGGAACAGCAGTAAAACCGTTACCTCGCATGATCTAAGTAATGGCTAGCTAACGATAGTGCCATGCTAGCTTAGCTAACGCTAGCCTTCTTATCGTTGGCCTGCCTCGACTATTTCATGCTAAGGAAACGTTGAGGGATTAGACCTCGTGTAGATCAGATTTGACTTTAGGTTTTATGGTTTGCACGCATCACCAAATCATAAATATAATTAGCTACTTCTAATAGGTGGTAGTCGCATTTTCACATGGCTACCGAATTAATATAATGCTCGTTTAAAACTAGCGAGTAGACGGGGTCTGGCTCAAAGGAGCGGGCATGCTTTGTGTGCACGGCAGCTATGATTAGCTAGTGTTTCACCGGCTACCAACGCTCAAAAAAGCTAACTTTGGCCTAAATGTGACAAACTTAACTTATGTTTTTAGTACTTTTGTTGCTTAAATGCACATTTTCATTATGACAATGTGTTTTTAATTGATTGAGAACGGCGGAATGAAAGCTAGTCCGACGCAGAGACGTCACTGTACTTCCGTTACTCGCTGCAGGCAATGCCGGTGTTACAGCGAAATGTGTGACACGTTAAATTCTGACCCTCATAGTCAACTATAAACTAGATAATATTGTCCAATATTGATAATATTGTCCGGTGGTGTGTTGGCTACAGACTTATACAATACTGACCACCAGTTTCAAAATATGTTAGCATATCAAACTGCTAGGCTCAGTAAAAAGTAGTGGAGAAAGCTGATGGATTGATCAGTCATTAAAAAAAAAAAGTCAGTCATTTAAAAAAGGTAATTTATGGATTGATAAACTGATGGATTGATCAGTCATTTAAAAAAGGTAAAATATTTACTGGTTTCAGCTTCATAAATGTGACAATTTACTGCTTTTCTTTGGTATAAATGTAAGACATAATAATTGAGATAAAATATGAAATTGAATTATGTTTTCGATTAATCACTCAGTATATAAATTGTCAAATAGAAAGTGTTGGGTATTTTTACTTGATAAAAGACTAATTTGATTAATCAAAAACAGTTGTCGATTGATTTTCTTAATTGTTTCACTGTTACTTTATGGGTTATCATGCCGGTTGAACTTCTATCCACATCATCAGTGTTGATCATTTATACCTAGAGCAGTGTTAGTCAGATAGTTGTCTGATGACATGACTGCATTTTCACCATTTCTTTGGTGAAAATGCAATTCTTGCTTTTGTGTTTGTTTCAGCCTCAAGAAATTGATGTACTCGTTGGTAAGGACAGGCAGACCTTTTATACCTGCGGTCTCACTCTGGGCTCAAAGAAATGCTCTGTCCTCAGAGACAGCCTCCAGAATGAAGGGGACTGGACAATGGACATAAGGACAAAGAGTCAAGGAGGAGAGCCTACATACAACATCTCTGTGGGAAGAGCTGGAAAAGGTAAAAGCGTAGTTGAAAAACAAAACTGACTTTTTACTGGATCTATTGAGAAGCTGTCTGAATGGGTTAAATAACTCATGTTAGTTTTTCCTTCATGAAAACATCACATGGGAGCTACCTCACATGATTTTTGTGGCTAGCATAGTGAGAAAATTTCAAGGAAGGAAAGACATTAAGAAGTATTGACTTCATATGATACTGTCAGGCAATCCTCATTGATGCAGACTTGTAAAGTTAAAAACATTACTTTAGAGTCGGAAGGTCTGCATTAGAAAAAAACATTATATAAGCCAAGGTTTGCTAACTGCAGTCCTTCTGCCTTTTGTAGTGAATGATTACACTTAAAATTGTTGTTGTTCTTTCTTTAATCCACCTTTTTCTGTTCAGAGATTTCTTTCGTCACTTTCCTGCTCTGCATGTTCTATGTGAACGAGCTCAGATTAAGTATTGCATACATTTTATACCTTCCAACAATTGTATTGTGAAGCTAATTTTCATGCATGCACCTTTCTGGAGTCCATCTTTTTCTTAATATGTGGCATGTTTCCTGTATATAGCTTCAATTTGGCAGGATGAGCCCAGTCATGCCTGATGGATCTAGCTTCTAACTACAGTGCTTTTATTTATGTTCACTGGCTTGCTTAGTAAACTCTGCTCTGCTGTTAAAAGTAGACATCAGTAGAGGCTTTCTTGACCAACCAGACATCTTCACTGCACCTTTTAACGATTAAAATAAGAAATTGATGAAACTGGCGATATTCAGCCATATGTCATGGAGGGTTTGGGTGTCTGAAGGTTTACTTTCTAACCACAGACTAGCTGTAATGATTTCACTGGTCATTTTGTCTTCCTGAAAATGTTGTTGGTAAAATGACCGCGTGCAGTCTGTAGTAGGAGAGAGAACCTGCAAAAGGAAACCTCCTGGACATACACACTTGGTGATAATATTCCTTTCTTTGAATGCCTTTCCTTTACCTTCCACTTTTTCTTAACTGTCCCTTTTCTATCTCCTCTCTTTCAGTTTTGGTTCTTGTAATGGGCAAAGAAGGGGTCCATGGAGGCGGATTGAATAAGAAGGCTTTCTCAATGGCAAAATACTTGAGAGATTCAGGGTTTTAATGTTGTCAAGCTCTGCTTAGATAAAATTGAGGGACAAAAGAAGAGAAAAGAAATGTTGCTGTTAAGATTTCTCCTGCAAGCAGTCAAATGTCTTGGAAACTTTTAATAGCAATGAAGAGTGATAAGATACTGTCACCTTTGTTCCCCCCTTCATAATGTAGGGGGGAGACTCTTCAGTTTTGTTCATTTCTCTTTTTTTTCCCCCCCCCTGTGTGCTCCAGTATTGGTTTTTGTCATGGGAAAGGAGGGGATCCATGGCGGACAGCTCAACAAGAAAGCATATCTTATGGCTGAGTACCTGAGGAAGGCTGGATATTGAGCAACCATCCATCTACTTATCAGCTCACTCCCACTCACCGCATTGTGTTGACAGTACTTCCAGGATTATATATATCATACAATGTTTCTTCCTCCACAGTCTTTTATATACCTTTGTTTTGCTTACTCCCCCCCCACCCTTCTTTTTTTTTTTTTTTTTTTNTTTTTTTTTTTTTTTTTGTTTTTAATAACTTCCCCACTTAAACATTGTACTTCTCACTGTTTTGGAACTACAGTAATGGCATGTTTTATTGAATTTACTTAAATGTAAACTTACCAAAAGAGAATGTTAAAAAAAAAAAAAAATTGATCAAAGCTGTAATAAAAGTGTAAAACAAATTTGGACTTGCCTTGTATAACATTCACTTAGCAACTGGCTAATATTCCAAGGGGAAGTACACATGTTATGGTGGTGGCGATAGTTTGCATAGTTATGCTTTTTTGAGCATTATGAAGATGCTGGGTTCACTTTTTTTTTTTTTTCTGATCATCAGAATATCGGCATTGAAAAGTTGCATGCATACCGATTTTAGGATAGAGAGAACTCAGCCCTGTCCCCCACCATACTGTCCATACGTAATATTCCAGCCAAAACCATCTTCTCATCTGCCTCTGTCTTCCCATTTTCATACACACCTTTATTAAAGAAATTAGTTTTCCTCTGACAAAGTCCGATGTGTGTACCAATTCGCCACCTGCAACACACCTTGTTATTCACCGTCCTTTGCGGGTTTTTTTTCTTTTTTTCTTTTTGCTGTCGTACCTGAATGTGGTCTTAAAAAATTAATGCCTTGGTGTTGGGGTATTGAGTGTAGTGTAAACTCGGCATCACTGAGGTCTCAAGATATTGTCATAATTCATCACATCCTACCTAGAGTCTCAGTGGACATTCCACCTCTGTGACAGACATTCGTCCGCCTGCATCTGTAAATTTAGCTGTTATCACTACACACTCATGTTTGTGGAGTTATTTTTCCCTCCCCTTTGGACCAATTGTCAGTGAGGATTATCAGAATTCTGATCGATTGATTGTTGGCATCACTTGTTTGTAAATCATAAAGACGACTTCAGATGACTGTAAAACGTTTAACTGCTTCTTTAGAAAACTTTTAAACACTAATGGATTTCCTGCTAATTTCCAGCTCATTACCTGACAAAACAGCAATGTCATTTTATTACAGTATGAATGCATTTGACCGTAAAACCAGGCTGTTGAGCTCCAACACCTTGGATTTATTTGCCTTGTGCGTTAGTCATCAAAGGTGTATTCACAAATTGTCATAGTATGGTACTTAGAAGTATATTTAAAAGAAAAAATGATGCTGTGTACACTAAACCTATTGAAAATGGTGTTGGTTGGAATAAGAACATTTGTAAGTTGTCTTGTGAAAACTTTCTGAGAATAACTGTGTATTCTGTGCCATAAATCGATCTGATCTGTTGCAACTACGAGTTGGATTTTTAACTGCTGCCCCAGCAAGAAGTAACTTTTAATGGCACTTTCCTAAGGGATATTTTGGCATCAGTAATCTCCAGACTTTGTGGAATATGTACAGAATTAAACAACAGAAAAATAATTTTGCAATATTGTCTCTTTTTTGAGTTGGAAAATTCTTCTGCCACAAAATCTTATTTCAAATGCCATGAATTGATGAGATACCTTGTTTGCAGACAGATCAAATAAAAGTTATTCCAAACCAGAGATAAAGCCAATATGTTCTCTGTTGCCTTTTGAGTATACACTTGTATGTGGCCTGACCCAAGAAGTTCAAGTTAGAATGCTGATGGTGTTTTATTCTACATTTTCCCTCATTTATTTCAAGTATACGTTGATTTTACAATACCATTGGTATAATGAAAACTTTTGCTCAAAAGAAGCATTGAAAGTATCTTTTATAGTGTCTGTTCAAACAGAAATATGTTTTTCTGTGGTTTGATAGCTATTGATTTTTGAAATATTTAATTCCATTAATCTATGTCGAGCTCTTTCTTGCTGTGATTTGAATGTTGTCCAAGAAAAAAACCCAGTAATGATTTAAAAAAAAAGGTAGTTTCTTTGCTTAATTCTAGAAGGTTCTAAGATAATCTTGGCCTCAAGATGCTTTATCTTCCTACAATGCTAGCCAAATTTCTTTAGGAGATATTTGTTCTCGTTCAGAAATCTTGCCAGCTGATCAGGTCAGGTTAAATAACAGTAAATAAATATATATGTGTTTCAGAAATGTACAAAACCATATCAGAGACAAATAACTGCATTCTGCTTTCCACTGTGGCCTATGTCAGATTAAAGGACCATTAGAGTGATTTTACATTTGAGCCCAATATCTGCATACAGGTTGAGTTTCTGCCAACATTTTCCAAACCTTTTCCAAAACAAAACTGTATTTTGTGTGATATTTTGCCAAATCTATTCTTTCAAAATCAAATGTTTAGGTGATACACCCACCTTAAAATTCAATGTTTCGCCTGATAACACTTATGCATGATTGTAGAAGGCACAAGTTGATTTAATTTCTCAATAAAGGCCATCTTCTGAGACTATATTCCCTAGTGGAGACATACGTTTTCTTCCGTGCAGCTCCATGTTGGATTGGTTAAATTAAATGACTGACAAAAATTTTAACAGACGTATTCGCTGTGATGGATTACTTATCTCAATTACATTTTAAGCCTCTACAAATTGATTTTTCTAGCATATTGGAATGAACTGAAACCAATGGCAGTCCAGAAGGTATGAAAAACAGTTCTAAAATGTACAGCTCCAGTAGTATGTTTTGGAAAATGGCTGGCAGTAAAGTAACGTGTAGTATTTATTGAGTTCAAACGTGAAAAAAAACCAAAACAAAACAAAAAAAAAAACTGGTGTGGTCCTTTAAGTAATCTTGTGCTCCCATGCAAACTAAACCTGAGACTAATTCATTTTAAGAGACAGGGAAGCTCTATCAACTACACCTAATAAAAAGAGCTTTTTGTGTGGGGGTGTTTGAACAACAACATCACTAATTGATGCCACACCCTTAACTGCACCATGAGCAACACCTGCAGTGGTAACAATTGGAATTAGTTGGAATCAGCAGCAGATTTCACACTCAACCTTTATAACTTGGTGTGTGGACAAGAGTTCAGCTGTTCAGCCACACTGCTGAAACATTGATTGTGTTTTATTCCAATGGCGTCTAGTGAGAACGGGAGCTGTAAGTTGCTGCTATGTTTAGGCCTTTTTGTGATAGCTAGTTCATTTTGCCATGGCACAAAATTGACAAAGGTTCCGATATCAAGTCAGTCTCACAAATCAAGAGGAAACTTGGTACTGAGCCAAAGAAGTTCAGGTGATCTGTGTCATGGAAGGCTCTTAATTGGGCTTAATTCTCTGCAAGGTTCTAAACTCAAGGCCACAAAGAACTTCCTGGACATTGATACAGATTACCAGTCTGGCATGGGTATGTAAAGTTTATATGTGAAGTATTCAGGTTGATTCATACAGCTTTACAGTATTTTTATGATTGTAATATAATGGATTTTTTTTCTGTCTGCATTGATTTGAGCTAAGTGATTATAACTTACAAGTTTCAGAAGTGCAAAAGGCTGTCATGAATTGTACAACACAGGAAAAATTAGGCCAGGATTCAGTGACTATGTACTTGCTGCTAATCATGATGGTGGTTTTAAGTTCAGCATCCAACCTGCTCACCTGATTTAATATCAGTTTCACCTCCCCCAAACATTAAAAAAAAAGCTTTGGCTGAGGGGAAAAAAAAAAGCTAGAAAAACTGCAACACCTTAATTGGATGCCAGGCTCAGAACTTAACAATCAACCCCCATGATCCAGCACAAAAACACAAATTAAGTTAAAACCACTGATAGCACTGATAACATGCATTTGCTTTGATTTGTTTGCTTGTAACTGATTGTGTGAAGAAAAAATAATTCAATTCAGGCTGTAGATATTCTTATATGAAGCTTATTTCTGAAAGGTTGGGAGAAGCCTGAGCGCCGTAAAAGACAAGCTGCTGCGTCTCCAAGGCCGAACAATGCATATGTGGAAAGACTCTTGAAAATGGAACCAAAGGTTGAATGTACAGCAGAGTCTATGAAGCTTCAAGTCAAGGATGCTAATTCCACTCCTCAATCTCTATTTGTGGACAGGGGTAAGTATTGCTCTTCCTCTGGAGCCTGGCATCTATAAATTGTTATTTATGCATCATATGTAAAGCATGCAGAGTAGTTGTGTGTATATTTTATTGTGACTGACAACACTTTAATTTTTCAGGAACTCGTCTATCTCCACTGCCTCTGTTTAAGTTACCACAAAGCTGTGGTTACACTGTGAGGTCAACACAGACTGAGACGGTTTTAGTTGCACCATATGACGGTTGCTTTGTCACTCGTGAGGTGGGACTTGGCTTTGTCAATATTGCATATGCGCCTAAATGTCTCTTGACTTGGTTAAAAAAATCATCATGCTGGCTTTCAGGAGGATAACTATGTTCTCCCGTTGCGATGGTGTGGATTACCAGTGAGGATGTCATGCCCTGTCATGAGGCAGTCTTCACCTAACTTTCCAATGGTCACCTGCCATGCTGAGGGTATGCTGGTGAAAACTGAATGGACCGTCTCTGTCAGCAAAATTAAAGTAAATAGTAAGTAGTATTTGCTGTATTCTTTAAAAAAAAAAAAAAAAGCTATTTCATATTTTCTGACTTAAAAAGTAAGTCAACAATGAATAAGGACAAAACTGCTGCTGTACAGTTGCTGGTTGAAATGTAAGCATTCTGTACACTGCAGCAGATATCTGTTTTTGGAAGCTGACGGAAAATGCCTGCTATGACATCTCTGACTTGGTGTAGCCAGATGTAACATTCTTGAGAAATGCAGTAGCTGCATTCCTTTTGTTAACTGAAAAGACCTGATAATGAAACAAATGGACTAAAATTTCTTGGAAGATGAGTTATCCTAGAGAATATTTGATGACAAATTTTATTAAGGTTGGTAATCTGTTAGACATTCAAAGGCTTCAGTCTTTTTGTTTGATGTACCCATGACAGTTGGCAAAATGTGGGGCTCTGTCTATGAAGGAGGTATGGTAAAATTGTAACATGAATGGATAAAATGGCGAGCCTTTGAATACCTCATGTCAGTGAACACAACTTGATTAAATTTATTAGTTAACAACTACATTTGGTAATTTTAATAATAAGATGTTTAAGCCATTTACTAAAATATTAAACATTTGCTAGATGCAGCTTTTCAAATGTGAGTATTTTCTTGGTTTATCTTCTTACATTGAGTTGCTTGTTGTTTTTTTTTTTTTTAACTCTGGGTCACACAAAATGAGTAGTTTTGAGCTGTGATTACTTGTCATGATATACTAAACAATGAAACACTTAATTGAAAGTATCTGCAGACCGAGATCTTTATGGACAAGTGCCACTGACTAACATAGATGAACCAGATAAGAGTAACCTGTTAATGCTTTGAATGAGACTTTCAAAAAAAAAAGTATGAAAGAAAGAATAGATTCACAAACAATGCAAAAAAAAAAAAAACNAAAAAAAAAAAAAACATAATTAGAGTGGGAAGAAAATAAGCCCCCCTTTACTTTTACAGTAAAAGGCCAGTGGAAGCAATTGATGGAGGTTTCACCAAGATGTGGCTTCAGTGTGGTTGTTCATCCTGAAGGTGTCGTCATCTCTGCTCGCTACGCATCCTGTGTGGAAATCAAGGTAAAGCTCTTTATAAGTTTTATTGTCTTTTTAAAACATTGTTTACTTATTCCTTTTGAAATCTGTGTTCCAGGATGGCATGTATACAGTTGAACTGGATGGAGAGGGACAGATTAAAATTTCCTGTCCTTTACTGTCTCCAGTTAATCCTGAACCCACACAGAGCCCTGCAAAGACTCCAAACCCACAAACAGAAAAACCAGAGACATCGAGCTCACATTATTTTGCTTCAACCCATGCTCCTACTCAAATACCAAAGGTTCCCTCACAGCCTGACATTCCCCAGGTGCTGGTTAACTATCCTCAGAGCAATCCTGAGATACCTAACCAGGAGCCCCAGGACATCAAGCAACCTCAGGTGCCCTACATCCCTTTTTACCTCAGTCCTTCTCAGCCTTACCCTGCCAGTCCAGAGAGTAAACCTGATGTGCAGCCACTGACTCCTCCGGTAACAACAAAACCCAATGTTGAATATTCCCAACAAACTGTCCCTCCTGCAAAGCCAACATCAACTTCTGAGGGACAAATACAGCAGCCATTTATTCATTTTCCATTTTATCCTTGGTCAGCTCAACCTGGGGACCTGCCTGCAGAAAGAGAACCTGCCATACCACCTCAAGCCCCCCAACCCCCAAAAAGCCAAGTGGAACCTTTTTATTACCACTACTATGTTCAACCATCTAACCCAGATTTGATCCCTCCTCCTCAGAAGCCTGAATTACCACCTTTAGCTATTACCCAGCCCCCGAATAGCCCAATGCCACATCATTTCTACTATTACCCTTTTTATCCTCAACAACCAACACAACCTCCAGCCATTGAAGCTCCTTCAGCAGAAAAGGAAGAATATTTCTATCCAAATCAATTTTACCCCCCATCGGGGCCTCCTCAGAAACCTGTACTAACTGATTCTGGGAGCCAAGAGCAACAACCCTCGTACCCATTTCTTATCTACCCTCAGCCACCAGAATCTCAATTTCCTCCAATACAACAACCTCTTAACCCACTGTATCCAGAAACCCCTGAAAAACCCTCACCAGACAACCTTTCCTCACCAGAAGGGGAGGAGCAACATCCCTTCCAGCCAGTGCCTTTCAATTCTATGCCACCAAAGCACCCTGGAGGACCTCAGGAACCGCAGCAATATCTTTTCTACCTATATCAGTTTTACAATCCATTTGTGTCTCAAGATCCTAGGAAACCTGTGCCACCCACACAGAATCTCAGTGACAAACCTCTTCCACCTTTAGGGAGTAAAGAACAACCTTATAACCCATTTCCTTTCTTTACTGCAGCACCAAATCAGCCCCAGCCTATAACATTACCTCCTGTAAAGGTCACTCCATCTAATCAAAAACCCCAAGAGTCTTCTGTTCCAAGTTCCAGTAATCCTCAATTAGGACCGGCATATATGCCTCCTGTGTATTGCCCTGAGATTTGCCCATCTGGACTTTCTAATTGCTGTCCACAAATTGCTTTTCATCAGCATCTTCACCACCATATTCCTCATGGATTTGGGAGTAAAGACATCTTTTCAGTGTACCCAGGGTTCTCATATTTCCCTGCCATGGCATATTCTGCTTTTGCTTATAGCTCAGGGTCTGCATATGTTCCTCAAACACCAATTGAAGCAACAGAACCCCAAGCCGGCTCACCTTCCAACTCTGCACCTGAAAATTATCAGGTTTTGTGGGGAAGTCAACTTCGGTCACTTCCATTTGGAAACCAGCCTGAATGGCAGCCATATCTCCAACCACCAGATGGCAATCCTGCTGCATTACCTATGAGTTTTCCTGACAAGTTTTCAAAGCCTGAACTACAAATGCCCTCTTATGATGTGCCTTACAACGTACAATATCCTAAGTGGCCATATCCACAAAGTGAGCTGCCAGATTTCTCACAAAATCCATCCAATGTGCCTTCTAAACCTCAAGATGCAGAAAGTGACACAATAAATCCACTGACTCTGTCCTATTATGATCCATATAACATGCAGCCACCAAAGCTGAAGTACACACAACTATCCTCTGTGGACATAAAGAATCCCACTGAGCCTGAACATTACATGAGGCCTGACGTTATGACTTATATCAACCAGCATATCCAACAGCCACCTGCAGAGAAGCAGAAAGAAAAAACTGCAGCCAAGGAACAGCAGCCTGTCAAAAACTCCAGTGAATCTGAAATTCTAATGCCTCATAAAAGTGAATTAGTTGAGCCCCAATTGATCTCGTACTACATGCTTCAAGATGCCCAAGCACCTATGGACAAGTCAATAGTCCTTAATAACAACTCAGTAGTCCCTAATAACTCATCAGGACAGCCATCTGTGAGTGACACAAAGAAATCTTTAAAAAATAGACCTGCAGTGCACTCACATTTTGATCCAAATGATTATGTATTACTCCAGGATGGTCCACCAGGTAGAGAGCTCAGCAGTGCCACAAAGAACTTCCTGGCATCAAAGCTTTCAAGGCGTCTTAGTGATAAACCCCAGCATCCTCAAAATTTAAAGCAAACAGAAGGAGGATCCCCACATTACAAACAGCTGGGAGAAGGAATGCCCAGTGTCTTTTCTGGTAACAATAACTACATGCCAGCCCCAAGTGAAGATTTGCCATTGTTTTTCTCTGCTCCAAATGGGCCCTATTTTAGGTCTTTGCCAAATAAGCCCTTTGCCAGTGTGGCTCATTTAAGGCCTAAATTCTCTGATTCATTCAAAAACGTCTGGAAGCCAATCGCACCTCTTGGCTCCAGCCGAAGGATTCCACCTTATGTTCCTGGAAAGTCTTTTCAAATGGAGGGCTCTACAGCTGACCACCAAGGAAATGGTATGCTGTTCTTAATAAGACAAGTCATCTTTATGCCAATAACATGGACTAATGTGCTTCATTTGTCTCTTGCAGGTTTGATAAACCAACCCATCCAGAAGGAAGATTGAGACCAAAAGCAGAAATGAGCTTTACCTTCATTGAGAATAAATAACTGAAACTGCTGTAGTGTATGTGTGCTGTCTGTAAGCTTGGAATAGATTTGTTGGGGTTGTTTGGGGGTTATTTGGTTGTTAAAAGCAGGGACAAACATTTACAGCAAAATAAGTATTTGAACAGGATGTTACAAAAGCCACCTTACCTCTCATAGGGCAGATGAGGACTTTTTCATTTGTTTTCCCTCCTTTTGACTGGTTTAAAGTTGAGACACTGTTTGCTTTCTCAGTACTTGTTGGCAGTTTATCTTCCTTTCTGAATGAAAAGGTGCATTGCCCTTAACTTATTTGCCGTACTTGCTATGAACTCCAGAGCTTGTGCTTTCCTGAACATTGATATTAGCATTTGCCCATTCATCAACAGTGAATGAGTAAATGAGTGTAACCTTAAAATTCTTTTGAGATGCTTCATTCAAAAATTTAAATCAGACTTTCTGCTCAAGGTACTATCGGTTGCATTTGCATTGTCAAATATCGGCAGTGAAGTATTTGCCCATAAGCTGAAAGATTACCCAGATTTCCTCTTTTGTTCACCTTTTGAATGACAAAATAACTTGATGGGATGATTTTATTTAGATGTTTGGCTTAATGTTCCTTTGAAAAACAAATCATAGTCCATTAGACTGCCTTAACTGAGTGCCAAAAAATGTCTAACCTGCCTAATCTAGTTATTTTAATCTATTTAAATGTCTTCAAATATCTTGTAAGGGATTCCGTTTTGGATGAGTGGCAGTTAATGTATTAGAGGAAATGTCAATGGGTTCACAGAAAAGTCATGGGCATGAGTCAACAGAATGAACAAACAGTGACACTAGTCCAGCTTTAGGTTATGTATTCTGAAAACACCATCAGATTTGGCAGGAATATGATTTGAGTGCATTTTGGTTCATTTGGTGCCGTGTTAGAGGGGTTCAGTGTAACTCAGGAAAGTCACCTCGACTGATTGTTAAATGTACTAAATTCTTAACAAATATGAGAACCAGTTTATTAGATATGCTTGCAGAATTGAATGCAATAGTGTCCTCAAAACAAATTCTTCTTTTGTGAAGATTATACTGTTCAATTTTATTTACTATTATTATTTTTTTAAGCTGTTTATAATATTCTGTCCCATTATGTATGTGAGTGGGGTTGATACATTATTAGAAACACTTTTCAATGTAGTGAGGTCTATAACAACCAACCACCAACTACAGCCTCAAATTATCATAGTGTAAAATCAACAACTTTCTGAAAACATTTCAACAAAAACTTAACATATTAATGAGTGAACCACTGAAATGGCTGATATGTAAATGTCATTAATGCATGTTCATTAAAAACATAAAAGGTACTGATTTTTTCAGTATCATTAAATGCAAATCTTTATTAAACATTTTAAACAGATTTCCAGAGTTATGCCATACATAATGCTTTTGTTATTTGACAATTTCAATTCGCTATTTTTTTCTCCTTAGCAGGATAGGTGTATTGATGTTAATGATCTACCAACCACAGGCCACATTGCATTACCTATTATGAGCCATTAAGTTGCATTAGGATTACTGCTGCTAAAGAAGGCAAGTATAGAGAGTAAGATAGTCTGTGTGGCCAAAGGGGGATCTGAACATTTAGAAGTATCTGATCCTCCCTGGACACAATGGCACCAGAGAAATGGGTACTGCCTGAACAGCAGGGGCATCAGCAGCTGCATCTGGAACAGGTGCTTCTCTCTTCACCACAACAGCAGGGACTTCAACGCTGGCTGAGGCAGCTGAGGCTGAGGCTGATGCAGGGTCAGCAGCTAGAGCAGGGTCAACTCCTGGAGCAGGATCAGATGCTGGAGCAGGATCAGCCACTGGAGCTGGATCAGCCACTGGAGCTGGATCAGCTGCTGGGACTGGATCAGCAGCTGCAGGGACTGCTGGAGCTACAGGTACCACTTCTTCTGACTCTGCTGACTCAGCAGATAGAAGGCCGCTTAGATGTGGGTCATGGAGAGCAGTGAGTTTGTGGTGTCTCAGGCCGTGCTTGGGTGACAGGCCACCTGCGTGGGCGTTGACCACTGGACGTGAGACAGGAGCCTCAGCTGCAGTGCCATTGGCATCTACAACAGGTGTCTAAAAATGGTATGCATCAACAGAAGATCAGAAATAAACAAATATTTCTAATAAGAATGCTTGTTAATGTTGGTGAATTATTTTTAAGATCTTTGTGAAATTAAAATTTTACCAGAATGGGAAACATCTTGCAGTCCACTGTGTGGCTGTTGCTCAAGCCCTTTGCGTGACAAATACCACGTTCCTGATTAAAAAGAAAAAAAAAAAAAAAAAAAAAAAAAAAAAAAAGATTTTTTTTTCTCCTTTTTGTTCATGTTTTGTTTGCCTTTTGGTGGCCAGTTTGTTAGCTGGGCTAATATAATGTGCAGATGGCTGATGTATACATATTTGTCTCAAAGTTATTCCAAAAATAATTTTAAGAACAAATAAATATTCTTACACCCTTTATAAACATGTTTTTCTTGACAGAGGTGCATGAGCTCTGCTTAGCGTACTTACAGCCGTAGCATCATTCAGGGGCACACAGACACCATCGGTGCAATTAACCTCAACTATGACATATTCTGCCAAATAGATGGCGCCACCAGAAACAATCTAAAACAAAATAGTGAGCAATATTAATATACTTACAGACACAAATAATCTGCAGGAGTGTTAAAGATTGAAAAAAAAAAAAAATCCTCATTTTTTTGCCAACCTGTGATGACATTCTTCCAACCTCCTGAATGTTGAACGTTGTATTGACTGTTACGTTGTTGAAGGTTGCCAGAGAGGCATGGACAAAGTCCAGTGCATTGGTATGATTCAGAGGAAGGAGGCTGGGACAACCCAGACACAGGTCCTCTGTTGACTCTACATATCATCAGAGAAAGAAACGTATAGGTTTTTGTGTATAAGGTGACACATAAAGAGCATGTGATTCAGCGTATGTGTGTGTGTGTATTTGTTGAGGGACTGGAAGTGTGATCTTAAATGTTTTACCCTCTGTTTTACACTTGAATGCTGTGACAGTTAAAGCTCCGTTGATGGTCTTCAGCACCACATCACAGTCTCCTTCTATGGCCTGAATGGAAACGATGAATCAATCCAGCCAATGATGACTATTATTGATATTTTCCAGTCTGATTATTTTATACATGAGCATGCTGCTTATTTTCCTGTTTTTTCAGTGTTAGCTTTACATGTTTTTGAATTTGTGTTTAACTCATTTATGGAATCTGCTTTATACCACAGACACGCAGCCTTACTGTCAGTGCTTTGGGTCTGACTGTGCAGTTGACAAGAGGTGTTGGGTCCAATACATGACAGTCTGTCTCCAGCAGGTCAACTTCAAGGACATATGTGTCCCCAACTCCAGGCTAAGGAAAGGCAGAGTGAAGCATTATTTTAAAGTAGGTACAGCATGAGAAACTCATTTGCCAGAAATCTGCAATAGATACATCAACGCCGAAAGTAAAATGGTCTGGTGTCATAATAATCATCCAACATACATATATAATTTCTATTAAGATAGTTTCTTAATCATATTTACAAAGTTTGTACAAATGTTTGCACACAGAAGGACTAAACACCAACTATTAAGAAAATATGTAAAACACCTCACATCACATTCTAGTGGATTTACAACTTATGTTCAAAAAAATCTGTTATATATTCATATAGTAAATTCTGTAGACATTTTGAAATCATGCAAATTTTCCTGGCATTTTGCTCCCTGTTTTTTTTTTTTTTTTTTTTTTTTTTTTTGGCTTAGTATCTGTGTACCCATGCTATTTTATCACAAATCAACATCTCAAAGCTGATAGAAGAGTCCTTATATTGAGACCTGTGCTTAACTTACACTGGAAAGAATCTTCACGTCCTCAATCCTGTTGAGTGCATACTTGTAGCCATGATTGTGATGGGCATTGAGGTAATCCTGAGCCATCAGAGCTGCAGCCTCGACTTCCGGAGAGTCGCAGGCAGGTCGGACCACGTTGGGCACCACCTGAGCCCATACGCCAACCAGAAGTCCAAGAACCACAGTAATGCCCAAGTGGTTCATTTCTATGAGAGACACACACACAAGAGATATTAAACCCAGTCAGGTAGATAGGAAAAGGAAGGGAGACAGAGCTCAGAGGTTGTGGTGTATATATATCTTGTACTTTAAACAGGAGAACAGCCAAGGTAAACACCACGATCATCCCCCTGACTCCTGCGTCACACGCTGGTCGTACTGTTTTTGGAACTGCTGCCAAAGCAAATGTAAGATGACAAAGTCTGGTGTGGGATGGACAGACTCAGTTTTGAATGGAGTGATGGCATACTATGTCGTTGTGAAGGCCAGCATAAGACAATAGATAACTGCCATTTGATATTTGTCCCCTGCTATGTCACCAATGCATATGCAATTTATATGTCATATGTGTTGGAATATTGTGACAACCTTTGATCACAGTGAGCGGTCAGATGCAGGTCAGGACCCCAGAGCCAGCAGGAATTCAGTCACTTGCTCAATGATACTTCAGCAAGCAGATGTTTGCTAATAGGGGGCCATAGTTGAAGGACTTGTTTTATTCACAAACTGTGCCCACCCACAGATTTGCTGGAAATCATCTACTGCAGGCCTTCCAATGCTGCACGACAGTATTGATTTAATTATTAATTATATATAAGCCTTACACAGTCTGGCCTGATTATGTTCTCGAAGCTTTAAACCTTACTGTCCCCGGAGACCTTTCAGGTGACCCATTTTGGGTCTTCTGTTGTTCAAGAACAAAGGATGATAGAGATTTTTCTGTACTACTCTTTGGCTCTGGAATAGCCTCCCTCTCAGCATCAGGTTACATTTAAATTTACATTTAAATTTTTTTTTAAAAAACTGTTTCTTAACAACTAATAAATTGTTGCTTCTTCTGTTGTTTTCTGTCATTTTAGTAGTGATCTCAATCCTTATATTTTATAGCCCGCTTTATACATTTTCTTTAACCTCATTTTAACTTCCCTCTTTTGATCTGTTAAAACAAATGTACTAGTTCCTTGTATTTTTTTTATCTTAATTGTATATAATGAAAAATTAAATTCATAAAAAATATTGTTTATATATATATATGTATATATATATATATATACATATATATGTATATGTGTGAAGTGAAGTATATGATAAAGCATAGAGGCATTTAAAATTTTAAACTTTATTTGTAAATACAGCTTAAATATAAACACAAAAACACAAAAGTATTAAATATCATATCACATAGAGAAAATAATTACAGAAAGTCAGAAATACAGTATTATTATTAAAATATTAAAGTATATGGACACATATAAACAATTTTGTGTGTTTTTATTTTTGATTAATTTCAAGAATTTCTCATATAATTTTAACTCATTCAAAAACAATACAAATCCTGGAGATGAATAAACTAAAATAGAAGATAATATACATGGAAATTTTGAATTAGCTCACCAAGACATACAATTAACATGGTAACATAAAACATAGCAGGGCAAGTATTAGAAACAGACTACTGTACTATTAATACATAGAAAACAGGGAGCCATAAAAACACTAAGAGCAATATAAAAAGACTTGGAACGGATAAAGTGCTGAAGAGCTAACAGATTTTTTTTTTTTTTNGGGGGGGGTGGGGGATTGCACTTAGAATAAACGACTTCCTAAAATTTTCCTAAAAATATTCTTGGTTACTAGAAGCCAAGGCAAAGCTTTGTGTGTAATAAATTAGGCTAAAAAGACAAATGCATTTCACACAACTGACATATTTACTTTGTTTTACGAAAAGTGCAAATTAAAAAAAAAAAAAGAAATCAATTAACCTTTCGTGTGAAACCTGATTGGTTCGCGCATGTGTGACGCGTTCCAGACGCGACTCCTAATGATGTTGGGTACATGAACAGCAGCAGGCTGCGATGTCAAACTGCTAAACGTCATGCCAACTAGTGATAAAATGAAGTTAAATTAGGAGCTAAACACGGTAAAGACCTTCACCAAATAGGAGCTTACCAGAGTGAGAAGTTTCATGATGGTAAGAGGAGTAAATAACAGCAAAGCAGTTTGCTTAAAGCTAACTTAGTAGCTTAGCTCACCAGTTGTTAAAGTTGCGTTAGCTTGGTTAGCGTGAATATTTTTCTCAAACAGCCCAATAAGGAACGTTTTCTTACATACAGTACAAAAATCGACAGCAATCTCATAACATTTAACGCTATCATTGAAAAATCATTATTAATATGTATTAGTACAAACATTCATATCCATACTTACTGTAAGCTAGAGCCTGACCCGATGTATTTGCCAATATTTGTCTCAAGTATTTCAATTTCCGGAGTATACTAGTATATATGCAAAAAAACCAAAAACAAAAGTAGTCCATAATGTTGTAAAGGCTGAATAATTTTGAAGTTATGTTATTTCAATTTTTTGTTCTGTTTCTGTTTTTATGCATTGTTATTATTTAGATTAAATGTCCAGTGAATTTGCTAATTTTGGCAATTTTTGCTAGATTTTGCTGTCAAAATTTACTGTTACCTGCATTTAACTGTTTTTTGTTTGTTTTATTTAATGTGAATTTTTGCTATATGTTTGTTTGAAATTAAAATTATTATTAGAGCCTGAATGACACTGAATATTTGTGTGTAGGAAAAATCTGATAGATATATTGGCCGATGTTAGTTGCATACATTTTTTAAATGTAAATACATAACACATAATAAAAACAACCATTTATGTCAAAGCACATTTGAGAAGCTGGAACAAGCAGATGTTTGTCATTTGAATTGATAAATAATTTAAAAGATTATTTTGATGTTGGTAAATTTTCTGTTTATCAGCTAGTTAATTCAACAATTAATTGTTTCCATACGAAAAGAGTGTGTAATTAAAGTATGTTTTTTGAGGCGTGAGCACTGCATTGAATAATGTCCATTCTGTATTACAACAGATATTGCGACTGAGGAAGCCATCAGAAACATAAACATATACAAGGACGACTATGAGCTTTATGAAAAACCTGCCGGGTGAGGTTGATCCTACACATTCATTAGTGTCCATCAAGTATTCACCTTTACACTAAGAGTGTGCCTGACTAATCTGGTAGTAGCTGAAATTAAGTAGGAAAGCAAAGCTAAATCCAAAACAGAAATACCACACCTGTTTCCAGTCCCTCAGTGGAGAGTCAAACATGGTGTTAAAGTTGAGAACCTCTCTGTCACACAGAAGACACAAGAAAATCCAGATTCAGCACTGTTTCACATGAGCTTTATGACTCAGAGCTGCCCAGCAGCAAATAAGGATACCCACAACTCCCTCCATGCAACCCTTCATCCTTCACTCCCATGAATAGTCAAGCCCTTCATGATGCACAGAGCCGCCAAAACAAAGCAAAACTCC
The DNA here is from genome assembly GCA_014773175.1 of Lucifuga dentata. Lineage (NCBI taxonomy): Eukaryota > Metazoa > Chordata > Actinopteri > Ophidiiformes > Bythitidae > Lucifuga > Lucifuga dentata. The sequence goes on from VXCM01001256.1 coordinate 68,754, forward strand.
TTAGGAGAAAGAAGAGCAGGGACAGATTCATGGCTTCTATCAAAAGAGTTTCTCATCTGTCGAGGCGAGCCAAGAGACGCTGGCATTGTAAGTTACAGCTTTGGATGTGGAGGATGCGGAGAGAGAAATGCCATTTTTGGCTCTTCAGAAACAAGAGAAGAAAAAAACAAGTTTGTTTAATCGGCTCCAGTCCCAATTTAAAGACACAATCACAGAAAGGAGAAGTTCAAGAGCACCACCCACCAAACCTGGAACATTTACAAAGAAGAAAATTGCCTCTGGTGTCACCTCTTGGATGTGATGCTGAAGGAGCATCAGAGGAACGATGTAGTAAACAGAATTGCCTGAAGTTATCTAAGCTCTCCGATCTGTCAGGAATGGGTTTTGCTGCCAAGCTTATGCAGAAGCAGGTCGCTATAGGTACCATCACTCAAGATATGCCATCTCAAAGACATGGGGAAAAAACCATGGCCCAGTTTTGTGGCCACGCAAACTCATCAGAATTTTGCCACGCCGCTAAACCTCTGCAGGACCAGAGTACAGACAGCAATGTATGTGGTGGAATCACTGATCTTAAGGTACCAAAGAAAATGGAGCCATCTCAAAAGAAATGCATAACTGTCACTTTACACCAGGGCCAGTCTACCAGAAGAGACACCGCTGAGAGGAACACTAAGAGAAAAGCAGTGTCCTCTCAAAGCTTGTTGCACCAGACTGATGTCAGCCACGAAACCCTGACAAAGGACATCCATGGTATGCCTGCTTGTATTGTTTTTGCCATCATCTCCTGGTTAATGTTTCTGGTTCCCATTTATTTTAGAATACATTTAATCCCTCTAGAATTCCTTGATGACTTCTACAGAATATATGGAAGTTTCATCCCACTAGAAAAGAGCAATGTGTTGAGCCACCTGAAGAGGAAGTCTACCATTGACTTAAATGACAGGTACATTTTTTTGGTCCATATGTGGTTATTAGTTTTAGTGGTTCTGTACTGTTTCAGTAGAATGTAAAGACTTCAAAATATGATGCAATATGATAAATATAATACTGCACTCATACTGCTTACTACTTGTTGTGCTAAAAGGCTATTCCTCAATGAGGCATTATTTGCCAATCCTAAATAAATGGCTATGGACTAAGCTTTTATTTGGGGTTTAACATGGTATAATTTTATTTTCTTCAAAAGGAAAGTAAGTAAGTAAAGTTTATTTGTATAGCACCGGTCAAGAGCAAATGTTATAAGGTGCTTCACAATTAAAAAAAACATCAAAATACAACTACAAAATACATGCAAATAAAAACGGTGTGCTACCTAAGACATATACAAATAAATGAAAATATGCAACAGAAACAGGCTTCCCAAAAACAATTTTAAAAAGATGGGTCTTAAGCTGCTTTTAAAAAGAGTCCACTGGTCCACTGACCTCAATCTTGGCTTGAGAGAGTTCCAAAGTGTAGGAGTCGTGATCTCAAAGGTTTAGACCTTTAGTTTTGAGCCTTGAATGAGGAATGACCAGCAGACCCTAGTCAAAGGATCTAAGAGTCCTGCCCGGAATATAGGGCTGTATGAGTTCCACAATGTAGGACAGTGTTTGGCCATGCAGAGTTCTGAAACTTAAAACCAAAATCTTAAATTGGACCCTGCATTTAATGGGGAGCCAGTGCAGGGAAATTAGTAATAGTGTGATGTGGGACCACTTAGAGGATTTAGTCAAAAGCTTTGCAGCAGCATTCTGAACAACTTGAAGATAATCCAGTGAGGTTTTACTGAAGCAGGTAAAAAGAGAGTTGTAATAGTCCAGACAGAAAGAAATAAATGCATGAATGATCTCCAATTCTGACCGTGAAACAATGGAACTGAGTTTAGCTATATTTCTTTGGTGATAAAAACAAGAACGAGTCAGACATCTGACATGAGCATCCAAAGCCAAAGTGTGATCAAAAGTTTCTCCCAAATTTCTAATAATGGGTTTGATAAGTGATGACAGTGCACCAAGGTTATCCATTACCTTAGGGACCAAACTATCTGAGGCACAGACAGTTTTATCCTGAGTTCAAGAAAACGATCAGCCATCGAGGATTTTATGCAGTCCACACACTTTTGTAGTGTTAAGATTGTAGAAACAGTTTGGGGCTTAAAAGAAATATACAACTGATTATCATCTGCATAGCAGTGGAGGAAACATCCTTAAAAGATTTCAAAATCTGCTGAAGCAGAAGCATTATTTGTATAAAATGCAGACGATGATATGTAATGAGAAGCAGCTATAGAAAAAGTTTTACATGAAAGGGTAGGAACCACTCCAGAGCTGAACCGGAGATGCCCACCCAGTGCCTGAGACTGTCAATCATTATATGATGGTCAACAGTGTCAAACACACAAAGCTATTCGTGGTGAGAATGCTACAGCTGGCTATAGTTTCAAAATTTGATTGACTCCAATTTTCATAATGATACTTTTCCAATGTTTCTTCATTTAATAAAGAAAGTCTTGAGTTAATAGTCATGCACTGCTTTAGCTGGAAAATATCTAGTTTTACAAAAAACGAGACATATTCAAGTGTTAAAAGTAACTAGACAGCAAATTGTATTGCTGGTCAAGTCTTTTCTCTTCACCATGTATGTGTTTGCTACTTGTGTGTTTGCTGCTGTTGCTTTATGCAAAGTGCTATAATGGTATCACTCCAGCACCCGTCATTTTATGTCACTCCTACAGAAAACATCTCATCTTCTCAGAGGTTACTGAGTACCAGTCTGCAGTGGTTCGGAAACCCATTCCCTCCTTCCAGGTGGTCTACAAAAGACACACTCTGACGCTGGATGACTTGTCCACCTTAGCAGATCAGAACTGGCTCAACGACCAGGTTAAGCTCTAACAGCAAATATTTCACTTCCATCAAGACATATGAGATATTTTTGAGTGGAAAGTTGTATGCTCTAAACCCAAGCCTTAACCTTTAACCTTAATGCAATTAATATATTTAAAATGGATGGCTGGTGTTTTTGTTTCTCTTTAAGGTCATGAACATGTATGGAGAATTAATTGTGGAATCTGCTAATCACACGGTAATATTAAATGCGGCAAAAAGGACACATGGATTTACAGCGGCTTTTATTTTAGTCATTTCATGTTTGCAGTTGAATATTTTTTCCCTTCTTGTCTTCGTCCTTAGGTCCATTTTCTGAACAGCTTCTTCCACCGACAGCTTGTGACCAAAGGGTATGAGGGAGTTAAGAGATGGACAAAGAAGGTTAGAACAAATGTATTAGCAGTGTATTGAGAATTTTGATAACCAAGCCAAACACTGCAGACTGCAGTTAATTAAAATTTGTAAATTTTGTAATTCTGGTTTTCGTGGTTATTTTAAGGCCGGCTGGAGTGTTTCATATTCCTTTAAAGAAATGTCTACGGCAAAAGGTTAAACTGATAAATCTATGGTGACACTTCTCAAAAGAAGATTGCTTTTCTCATTTTTGTTTTTCATCCAACACTGGCAAAATTTTAAATGCAGAGAATAAATAAACATATTTTAATTCTACATGCTAAAGATCAAATTATGAAGTAACATTTGGTGAATTCTAGGAAATTAAATTGCTTGAAGAACACTTAGAGGCGTTGTGCCTACATAAAACTCCCTCATATCCTAAACCCACCCTTTCAGAACACACTATCAACAGCAAGTCCAGGCAGACACAGACACAAACACACACACACACACACACACATACACACATAATAATAAATGCACTACCTCAACCACTATGGACTTCACATAAAGCGTAATTGTAATCGTACAGTTAAATTTGATCTTATTTATTGTATTTTCTGTTTTATGTCATTTAGTCTTTTAAAACTTCTCCCCCTAGTATTATGCTACTTTTTCCACAAAATCCCCGGGAAACTGCAATTTCATGTGCATCATATGTAGCATTGTACTTGAAAGTATAATGAAACTATGGTGAGTTGACAATAAATTTTCTCGTAACCTGTAACCTTAACCTCGTGCCTGGGTCTCTACGTAGGTGGATTTGTTTTCTAAGAGTCTACTTTTGGTGCCCATCCACCTGGAGGTTCACTGGTGTCTGGTGATTGCTGACATGGTTAAAAAGCAGATCTGCCTCTATGACTCCCAGGGCAACAGACTCCAGAAGGTTGTGAGGGTAACAAAAGATTTCATCTCACTGGCTTTCATTCCATCAATATACAAGAAACACTCTAGTAATTTTCCCAGGAGCATTCATCCTGGAAGACGTTGTGAAACAGTATGTCCCTTTATTCTTTGCTAGAACATCCTGAAATATTTGATGACAGAAGCAAAAGAGAGGCAACAAACAGCCTTTGAAAACGGCTGGTCAGTGTCATTTGATGCGGTACGTTGAACTGAATTGTCTTCCTGTGATTTCAAGTAACAAATTCTAAAATCTGAAGACATAAATTCACAAAGCACCACCTGCTGGAGTTTCACTGGAATTACTGGCCTGCTGGATGTGACAAAGAATTGACTTCTCCTTATCTCCCCCTGCTGTCTTTTGCAGACAGTCCCACAGCAGAAGAATGAAAATGACTGTGGAGTTTTTGTCTTGGAGGTACCAAAATGCTCTTCAAACTCAACATTCACAGCTTGTTTCATCAGCATGAATGATTGATAAAAGTTTGTGATGACATGCACGCTCTCCTTTCTTCTCTCAGTATTCTAGATGCCTTGCCTTGGCAAAACCCCTCCACTTTTCCCAGAACAACATACCGAAGATACGTAAGAGGATCTACAAAGAGCTGTGTGACTGTCAACTGCATGAATGAGGATGGACAATATTCTTCAGTCATGTGAATGTGTCCTCCTCACAAGAAAGGTGGGAAATGGTAAGCTTTCATTTGTTTCTGTTCAGGTCTGCGTTATTTCTCTGTGGCTGATTTTAGCTGTGCTGCTCCCCAAGATCAGTAAACTGAATTTAAAGTGTAAAGTTGGTGAAATCCTCCTTTAAAGGACTAAATCGGTGATTTTGCATGTTTGAGCCCAATAAATACCTCCATACATGTTACATTACTGCCAACCATTTTCCAAAACATAAAACTGTATTTTAGTTTTTGTGTTATTTTTCCAAATCTCCTAATCTTTCAAAATCAAATGTTCAGGTGATACANATTTTAGTTTTTGTGTTATTTTTCCAAATCTCCTAATCTTTCAAAATCAAATGTTCAGGTGATACACTTAAAATTCAATCTTTCACATGCTAACATTTATGCACGATTGTAGAAGGCTCAGTGCACAGTTGTTTTAATTTCTTGGTAAAAGCAGTTTTCTCCAGGGACTACATTCCCTGGTGGAAACATACTTTTTTTCTGTGTAGCTCCATGTTGAATACATGTTGAAATGCTAAATTCTGTTACTTTGACAAAAAATATAATAGACGTTGAGTTTGCTGTGATGGATTACTTATCTCTAACACTTTTGAAGTCTCTACAAGTTGATTTTTACAGTGTGCTGGAATAAACTGAAAGCAATGGCACTCTGAAGGTAGGAAAAACAATTCTAAGATTTACCACTGTAGTAGTATGTTTTAGAAGATGGTTGGCAGTATAATGTAATGTGTTCGGGTTGTATTTATTGGGCCTTTAACAGTACAGCATTTTGCTGTGGCTAACTCCAGTCATGTAAAATCCTAACAATAATCATGACATGACTGTTCTATTTATTTTATCCGTATTTAATAAGGCGTGGCCAAATAATAAATATCAACATTAATCTAAATGTTTACTAAAGGTAATGTGCACTAACAGAACCTTTTGAACGTACTGATCTCTTATACTTGTGCTAAAATTGTGCATGATAATGTCTAGCTTATTTTCTGTGACATATCTACACTGTATTTGCACTTTATTTTATAAACTCTGGTTATTTTACAAGGTCATTTTATTGAACAGAAGCTATGTGTGTTCTGTTACCAAAACCAACTGGAATCAATGTCCAAAGTATTAATATTATGTTCTTTTTTTGTTGGATATAATTGTGTAAAATAAGTTAGAATAAAACCAGAGAGTTTTGAAACATTTTACAAAGTTTATTTTATGTTTTTTATCTGATACTGCACTGCATGCAAAAGAAATTGTTTGCATTAAATACATATGACTGTCTAGCAACACTCAGTTATATTATGTAAGTAAATGAGAATGTGTTCCTGAAAAGTTAGAAAATGTGCTAGACTATAAAACGGGTCTGGATAAAACAGGAGATTTTAAGGCACAGGAGAACAAATATCTAATGTGAGGTTTTCATTCATTCATTTTTATCAGCCAGATAAAATGATTTTATATAGGAGAATAAATGCTGTGGAACATAATATTAACAGGTAAATCTGTTCACAACAGATAAAAGATGAAATTTCTATTACTGATCTTGTGGGTACATTATGATTTAACACAAAATACATTTATTGCATAAAATCACAGTAAATTTAGCTATTCCTCTAAGAGTAATCTCACCAATACAACAAACCACAAAATGTGAACCTGTTGGCCTCATTGGATGTTTGCACACTGGTAAACAGTCACACCTTTCCACACTGAGATCCTGACAGTGTATTTTAACAAAATGAATCCTGTTGTCAGTGTGGACACTTGACCACCACAAAATGACAAAACAAAGGAATACAATCTAAACGGCTGCGAGCAGTTGAATCAAAACTGCATTCAGCAAAAGATATTTCACTTCTCTAAATCCCAGACCAGCTGGTATGCTGTGTGCAATTTACGCATGATATGATTTCTGATTTATGCCTACTGTAGCTTTTGATCCTCTAGCTAGACCCACAATCCACTTTGAGGGGCCTAATCATTAATGTAGAATCCCCAGTCTATTTCTGGGCCATCGTCAAGCCGTATGACCAGGTAGGACACCAGCTGGAACAGATTCTGCCACAAGCCCGAGAAGAGGTAGATGTAGAAGTCGCTGACATCGACCTGGCAGTGAATACCAGAGTAGTTTAAATCACACACACACTCAAAACTGTTGATGTAGTTGAGACAGAAGCCTCCGTTCATGCATGGCTCTGAGGCACATTCATCCACATCCTTCTCACACCTGAAAGAAAGGCAAGAAGGGAGAAAGAATAACTGCTGAAATTCGTAAAAGAAACATGTTCAACAGGACGGTGGCGAATTTGAGTTTGGCTACTTGTGTTTATAAATAAACACCTTTTCCTCCCAAATTCATCTTAGAAATTTAGACATTTTCAAATAAAAATTAGTTATGATGCAAAACCATTTTTGCGTGAAGATAACAAAATAACCTGTTTTCATATTATTACTTGTGACAGAATCACTTGCAAAATCTGAAACTAATTTTTGCAGAATATCAATTTATGTCAAAGAACAACCAGAATTATGACATTGGATAAATATTCTATTTTTAATTTGTGTAAAAACAACAAATAACCATTAAAAGAATCTGAATCTAACCTTTACACAATTACAAAACTTAGGAAAGAAATCTCAACAATCTGCTGTTCACAGCTAGAACCTCAGTGCTTATTCCAGTGAAATAGTAGGTGTGACAGTGGTATGTTAAAGTGTACAAAATGTTGAAATTTAACATGAAATAAAGTCAAATAGGAAACCTTAGCACAGGATGTTAGACAATGTTTGACAGTAAGAAAAATCTGATAATAATATGTTGGCCAATATTACTTTTCTTTTACATAGACACCATTTTTAGTGAGGATCTGCAAACTTGGTGATTACAGAGATACAGTAGCAGGATTTTTGATAGTAATAACAGTATAAGTATAAGAATTCATATAACTACATGATATATATATATATATACAGGATGTCCCAAAAAAATGTATACACACTTTGAATGATTATAACTCAATCAAACTTACTTTTTTTTTTTTTTTTTTTTACAGGTACAACTGATTTGAAGTAATGGCAGAAGCAAGACTAAGCAAAAGATTCTACACTTGTCTTTAACTTGGATGATAAAACCTAGATATATCTTAATAAACATTGTATTTATAATCATTCAGAGTGTGTCATTTTTTGGGACACCCTGTATATATATATATGTATAAACAATTAAACATGAATTAAGAATGATAAGGATTAAATATACATAAAAATGCAACTAGCAATGAATTGAAAATTAATTTTTTAAAAAAATATCTGCTCATATACTATATGTTTGTGAGAAGCAAATGTTGACCCATAATATTGGCTTGGCGATAGATTGGTCAGGCTCAAATATAGACATTATGACAGACCAATTTAATTTGGTTTTGTACAGAAATTATATTAAACGCATTGCTATTGAGAACTCTAAGCAGCCATAAGAGCAAACAGCGACCACATGTGGTCAATCGAGGTTTCTCAACCTCAGGGTCAGACAGCAAAGAGGATTAAATGACCTACCACAGTCCTGTGAAACCAGGCAGGCAGTCGCAGGAGTTTTCTGTGTCAGAGCAAATCCCTCCATTAAAGCAGCTCTAGTTCCATTTTGTACCCTGACATGAAGATACAGGCAGCTGAGGAAATCTGAACAAACAAAAGAATACAAACAGAATTGATAAACTTTAGTTCAGAAGTTGAATTTAACATTAATTTAAAGAAACAATGTGTGCCGTAGTACTTATGGAGTTAACTCGATGTACCACGGAACTTCAGGAATTTTCTCACTGAAAGAGAACATTTTATTAATGAGTACAACTCAGCTGGTTTAGCTACATTTATGGTGTGTTGCTGTAACTACAGAGGGAAATATTGTGTTTTTATTCCACTATATCTGTCTGATGGCTGTAATTCCTATTTTCTTTGCAGACTTTAAATTCAACATAAGGCAGACTAAAATGTTGTTTGGACAAAACATCTTGTATATCAGCTTTGTTTCAGCTTGATGGCACAATGCATTTTAGACAAGAGGTTTACCCAACAACAACAACGTACCTAAAGTGTATGTGGGTGGTATATATTGGGCTTACACGTGCAAAAAAACAGTATGGCCCTTTAATGCATCAACAGTTTAACACTCTGACAGGTACCATTCTTCATAGTGAGTACTATTACCTTGGATACTTGAGTGTTTCACTGCTAATACTTACTTTAGAAATTTGAATGCATGACTTATATAATATGCTTAAAGGGCACTTTCCTCAGTTTTATGCTGCTGATGTAAGATTGCAGTCATTGTCACTGACACACAAAGCAGGAAGAAACTTACTTGCAGTATTGGCCTGTCATATTCTGAGGGCAGAGGCATGTGTAGTTCTGGAAGCCTCTGAGGCACGTGGCACCGTTGTTACAATTGCACACATATTCACTTCTACCTCACAATGTGCGCCTCTTTATCCTAAATCACACACACTCATAACCCTCAGAAAGGATGGTGCAGCGACCATAGACGCAGGGACTAGAGGCACATGTGTTTGCTGGGTCTTGGCACACTGGCCCTGCCCACTCAGGGAGACATATGCAGTGGTACATGTCAAACAGGTCTTCACACACACCCTTGTTCTGACAGGGGTTGGGCGAGCACACACTGGCTCCCCAGAAGCCGTATTGAGGGGGTGTGTTTCTGTTCTTCCTCACAAACTGCTCCTCCTGAGGCCTGGGGAAATTTAGTTCTGTATCTCTGTGGAAAGGAAGAAGAAGCCCTCCGATCTCCACAGGGCCCAGACACCCAGAAAAATCCATACCATCATCCAAGCTCAGTGCCCCCAGGAAGATGTCTGCTCCATTTCTAAGAAAGTCCAAGTTCCCAGTAATGAAACTGGACATGTGGAACTCCTCTTTACCTCCATCTACAGCCATGATCCACCTGGATGTTTGGAGTTTCTGATTCTCCATTTTGAGCTCCACAGTGTGCCACTCCCCATCACTAATTGGACCCAGGGTTTGTAAAGCCAGATTGGGGGAATCCTTGAGAACCCCAGCCTGGAGCTCTATCAGCAAACGGGAGTCATGGAGGGAAATGGTAAGGTAGTTAAAGCCCTTCTGTGCATGGAGTAAGGAGGCATCAGATTGCCTTGTACGAAGGTTGAGGAAGACACTGCTGAGGTTCCGGTTGATCCTCCCATTGTCCTGATAGTGCAAAATGCTGCTTTCACGCCTAAGTGTCACATTAGCCAAACCTAGAAGAGAGGAATGGAAGAGAGCATTTATAAATGCAGGTTGTGATTCTAAAAAAAAAAAAAAAAAAAAAAAAAAAAAAAAAAAAAAAAAAAAAAAAAAAAAAAAAAAAAAAAAAATCCCAAAATTAAATCAGTATTGATTCAATAACATAGCCCTGCGATAGACTGGCGATCTATCCAGGGTGTACCCCGCCTCTCGCCCTATGACCGCTCGGATAGGCTCCAGCTCCCCCGTGACCCTCAACAGGACAAACGGGTTTAGAAAATGGATGGATGGATGGATTCAATAACATAAAATTGAGTAACTTTATTCTAACTTTTATTCATTGGTTACTTAATTTGTGCCAGAACCTCTATACCAACTATTAAACTGCATAACATATAAAACAGACTGTGAACAATTTAAATACTATACAGTCTGATGGGTCATTGGCAGTAAACGTGACATATCCAGCAAACTTGTCACTATAAATTTCCACAGGCATCTAGGGGTGGACATAATCTTACCAGGGATTACCTTGATTTAAGGGAATCCTATATAGGATCGCTGCCTCAACTCTGTTCCCTACTGTAAGCAGCCACGCTAAGTAATTATTGCCTACACTTTAGAGCCATAAAGGGAACACGTGCAGACAGTCTGTTCAGTTGGCACAAACTAAGCTCAGAAATAGACTGATATGATTAAAAGTTTACACTTTATGCCATATTTATAATGGAACCTATATTTTTAAGACTCCGAAATAAAAAAAATGGCAACCACGTCTGTGCACAATTAAAATTTTTCTTAAGAGGGAATGGCAACCTGCAGCACATCTTAGAGGAAGTCAATTACACGGGTATGCAGGAGATGCTGTGAAAAATGAAGATGCTGAGTGCAGCTATAGAGTCACACAGCATGGAAAGCTTCACCATCAGCTACTTGTGTGTTTTGTTGAATAAAAGTTTCTACCAACAAACTGAAGATACAGCTCAGCAACAGCAAGCAGGGATACAGATGATCACACTAAATCTGTGAACCACTTGACTTTAAATGAAATTGTTTTATGTTAGTAATTTGTTTGAGTGTTTGTGCAAAGTTGAAAATGCATTTGGGAGTCTGTAGCTGTGATTTGATTAGCCATGGAGTCGTGAGCAGGGTCTCTGTCTCTGACTCAGGAAGAATGACTTGGTATTTGGACTTGGCATTCAGTAACACCAGTTAGCAAGTCACACCAGTTAGTAAAACCAGTAGCAATAGACTGGTATGTGTATAATAGTGTACAGGACTGGCAGGTGGGATAGTATATTGTTTGAAAAAAATACTATGAAATGCCATGGGGCATTAAAATAGTTGTAGACCCCTGATTTATAACACTAATTAAAATCATTGGCCTTATAAAAAAAATACATTTTTAAGAATTTTAATTGCTCTTTCTGAGATAAGAAGTCTAACAGCAAGTTCATCATCTCAACACACTCACACTCAAAGCCCTGAGAATGAGGCCGGCATACTGTGGCGGTCGGGCAGGGAGACAGCTCGCACCATTTCACCTCCTCACAGCGCTGCCCCGCAGTGTTGGGAGGGCAGTTACAGATGAAGTCATCCCACATGGAGTAACAAACTCCCCCGTTGAGACAGGGATCAGCCTAATAAAGAAAAACAACAACTTAAATCAACAAACCAGTGCCTGCTGTCACTTTACAAAAATGTCATCAGTCCTATAGATAGGAATAAAAACACATTGCTAGCTCATCACGGACATTATATGGACATCATCTCTGCCAGTCTGCCTGAAACTCACAGTACAGGCATCGTCACTGCTGCATCCTCGTGCAACATTGACGAGTTGCTGCAGATTGTGAGATTCCACCAAAGTTGTTATGGGATAGAACTGCAGTCGTCTGTTGTTAATCCTCAAATCCTGGACACAACCCTTGAAGTAACCACCAAATGTACCAGAGGCCCTCAGGTCTGGTAGCCCCCCAATGTAGACAAGGTCCCCAGGTTGGGCTTGGATATGCCTAATGGGGATGGAGCCCTGGTTCTGGGATGACTGGAACAAAATGGCCACCGTGCCTTCCAGCTTGACAGTCACCAAATGGAAATGGCCGTCACTGACCACACCCTGACCAATTAGAGTCTCAAAGTTGTTGACCTGAACTTTGACCCTGCCCCCCTCCAGCCACAAGCGAAGGTACTGGCTGGTGCTGTTGGCCAGGATTAGGAGGAGGCCGCTGGACTGTCTCGTGCGGATGAACATGGATACAGTCAGAGTATTGCCTGGATGAGCGTCTAATGAGAAGACAGCATAACTCTTCAAGTCTTTGGTTCCGAACCTGGCAGTGATGTACTCTGTATGGGTACACAGTGAGGGAGAGAGAGGGAAACATTCATGATTGTGTATCTGGATGAATTACAAAATGGAATATTCGCAGTTTTTGCAGACTATTTCCAGCATTGTTTTGATCGTAATTTTTAAAAAAAATTCTAATTCTGTCAATTGAAAACAAGAAACAGCTCAAAAAGTCTGACAAAAAAGCCTCAGAATGCCATTTATAACAGGCTGGAATGCAAAGCAGGCGAGGTCCTAAGATTCTTTGTCACTTCAGGTCACTGAAGGCCACTGAATCTCACGTTTTTTTAATCCTTGACTCAGGTGTTGCTGAAGGCCTTCTCATTCCATGACTGTGACTTTTTAAGCTCCTTTAAGGTTGACTAAATAAGTTTGTCATGTTGCAGGATAGCAATGGTCGGAGATATCCACTGAGATTTCTGCGGTGACATGACTGAGGCTAAACGTAATTTGGCCTGTAAGTAGAATTGTGGCAGTGTCCTCCAGCCCTGATTTCTAATAAATGCTACAGGCAAAGAATACATGCAGTGGTGTTAGTGTGTGCACAGCTTACCCTCTACACAGTTGGTTCCCTCATACGGTCTGTGGCACTCGCACATGTAGCTCCTCCAGCCCTGCCTCACACAGCGCCCTCTGTTCTGACATGGACTGTCATCACATTTGTCTTTGTCGCTGCATCCCAAAGTGATGTTTGCCTGGGCAGCAGAATCTGCTGGCCTTATAACAGGCACCACAAGATTAGAGTCCACAAAAACATCCCTGAAGCAGCCCCGAAAAGCAGCCAAGTAGTCTGCTACATCCTCTGCTTTGTCTGAAGCCCAGCTCTCCCCTGCTGCTCCCACAATGAGGCTTTGGTGGACAGATCCTGGCTGGGGGAGATCAGAGGCTGGTTCAAGCAGCTGGATCTCAGTGTTTGAATCCCTGATGCAGCTTCCTTCAGTGCAGAGGAGTCTGATCAGGCTGACCACACTACCCAGCGATGCCTCCACTGTGTGCCACTTGTCATTGGACATGTAATCTGGAAGCTCCTGGACCAGTGTACTGGACCCTCGACCTCTCAGGCTGCAGAGACAGAGATGTCCATTTATCAGCTTGACGCTGAGGAGCAAGTCATCCACTCTGTGCTGCAAGAGGGTGCTGGCTGGCTATCCTGTTCTGAAGCTAAATGTAACCTTAAGAGGGGCCTCTGGTTCCTGAAGCGGAGTCTCTATGTACATGTAGCCTTGGGATTCAAATGAGAAGACAGTGGAAATCTGGCATTTTGGCCCCGTGAAGCCATCAAGGCAGGTGCATGAATAAGTGTGCTGACCATTTATAAATAGGGGCGAGCATATTCCTCCATTCTCACATTGTTTGTCATCACAGCCTGAAAGTGCAATTGTGCAGGTCTGTCCACCATACAGTTGCCCATTTTGGCTCTGTTGGGAGCAAAGACATCTAAAACCTCCATTTTGGCTCTCACATATGCCACCATTTTGGCATGGCTGTTGTCCGCATCCATTGATTACCTCATCAGAGAAAGTGCCTAAAAGGACAATTAGATCCATTTACTGCATTTTAAAACAAAAATCAAACTGCATGCAACTGTGTCATTGTTGTTCAACAGGCTGCCACAAAATCCATTTAGTGCAGTAGTGGTTATATTAACCTACTGTAGTAGGTTCCATACTTAAGATTAAAAAACACATGTTAAAGTATACTACTTCAGCAATTACATAACATAAAATTTGGAGGTCTAAGAATGCCATTAGTTGTACACATATAAGGTAAATCTAATTTTTGCAAGTCTTGCACATTTATGTGTATTAGTTTTGATAGCAGAATAATCTGAACTGAGCTCAACAGAATGTTTGTTGTAAATATTATGATAATCACGTCGACTGACAATCCCAGAAAAATACACTGATTAAATTTTAAAGACAGCTGCCAACTTTGTAGGCTTAAATAATAAAACATATTGCATTGTAAGTATTATTAATAACAAAATTTACATCACAGATACAAATACAAGTAAGTAAGATTAGTAAGATTACCTGCATAAAGCAGCCATAAAATCCAGATCTGTATGCTGAATCTCAACATTGTCCTTAACTCCTCCTAATTAATGGATATTTGACATTGTCTTCATTTTAGCTCACAGAATGGAGAATACATGTGCAAATTCATCTTCAGCTCTTCTCCTCCATTGTTGTGTTCACTGTTTACTGCTTGGAGCACAACAGGCCAGATAGGAGGGATTAAGCTAATGCACTTATGTCTTACACGTTGCATGCTGGCAATGGGAGGAGTTCAGGTGGCTAATTTGAGTGACTAAAATCTTTCAGAAATAGCTCTCTGATGTATGTAGACTTACAGAAGTGACACAGATGTCTTCCTGATGAAACAATGAGATGTGAGATGTGAGATGTGTACACTGGATTGTAAATTAATAATATCACACACATTACAAATGTGGGCAATATTGCCACATTTCCCAGCAGCTCTGGAATACATATTCTGTAATGCATATAGGCAGGAACTAAAACAACTTTCCTCCACAGGCATGAACTCACTGTCAATGCAACCTAACTACAAGTCATTTCTAAAAAGCAAGCAGTCTGCATATAAGCAATAATAACAGGATAATTGTACATTTTTGTTTTTTTAATAGTTGCTCTGGCAGCTCTGATCTTACCATCTTATTCATTGTCATTCACTGTTTTGGTCTTTAAATGTGACCAGGACCAATCTTTTGGCATACCAGCAGCATCTTCATGTCTGGCTGTCCCAGTACAGATAATGTTCTCCAACTGGCTCAGTCAATCAGAGCTCGAGCAATCTACTGTCAGCTCCTTCGTGTTGCATGTTGGACCAGGTGATGTGGCAGGGTCATCACTCAAATGACCCAAGGGTTACATTTGGGTCCAAGCGTTGCTATTTTTCCTACCTATAATGTAGGAAAAATCAAGTTTACAAAAAAAAAAAGTATTTTTTATTTTATTTTTTTTTATTCATGCAATATGAAAATTTCAAATAATTAGATTTATTTATTTATTTATTTATTTTTGCCATCAGGTCAAAAATTTATGAGGGTGGTAGGGTTGAACTGGGATTAAGTTATGTTCAACATTTCTAAAATCCTGGCTATGCATATAGTAGTGTGTGCCAGAACTCCTGGACATATTTCTTTAGGTAAAAGCAGACAAGTGACATCCATTTCTGCAGGCTGATGTGGAGGTTTAGCTAGATAAAACACTGAGAAGATAACACAGCAGTAAGCACTGTAGGTTTCGTTTTTTTTTTTTTAAACTTTAGACTACATTACCCATAATGTCCTCGTCTCAGTATATTAAACCTTATAATCCCGCAGAGCACATTCACCACCTTCACTCAAAGGTGATTATTTTACGTTTGTCACTCCATTTACACTATATTGGAATAATACAAGCATTAAACCTTGCGTTATTTTTATTGCCGTGTTGCTTTTGTTGACACAAGCGCACGAGAAGACAAAAGCTCTCAATAGCCAATCAACAAACGGCTTGTTACGATGTCCGACATCTCTTATAAAAGCGATGGGGAAAATGGGGCGTAGCTAATAGTTATTCAGAAAATTTCTCTTTTACTGTTTATTTTTGCAGTTTTAAACATTTAGCGGAGCTGTACTGCGCTTTGCAAACGCTGCCTGTATCCATTAGGTAAGATAAAAAAACAAACAAACATCCACGTACGTGTTAAATTTCCGGGTAGCAGTTAGGGTCGTTTGTCAACATTCTCCTCTGAGGGGGGCCCGACCGTCCAAACAGATAACATAGGGGTCCTTGAGGTGGAGAGTGAATTTACGAATGCAGCGGTAGTCATTATTTACAGGATTTTTGGATATAATTATTATTTTCTAAAATGACGCCACGTTTCATTTAGGCCTAAAACTGTATCACATTGAGTAGTAGTCCAAATGCTTTGTTTCAGTAATGTCCCAGTATAACGATATATGTGCATCTTCGGATGGACCGTTGTCAAATATTTGGAGTGTGTTCGCCAGTGGCAAAGTTATGTTGTTTTAAGTGTGTCCTGTTTGCCAATAATGGAGGATGCGCGGGCAGCTAAGGGCTTTATCAAAATAATTTATCCGTAAAACCTCGCCGATACCGATATCTACGGAGCCCCTAAAGTCCCAAAAAAAATGATTTGTTTTTATCTTGTGCGCACGAGATAATAACTTGTGCACACAACTTGTTCCCACAAATAATTATCTCGTGCGCACAAGCTAATTTAGTATATATTAGAGTAGTTATTTCCTTCTTTTTGCCATTTCCCATGTGCACAGCCTGCTCAAAATGGACATAATTATCTCGAGATAATTATCTTGTGCCCCCAAGATAAAATAATAATAATAATAATAATAATAATAATAATAATAATAATAATAATAATTAATAATCATAATCATAATAATNAATAATAATAATAATAATAATAATAATAATAATAATAATAATAATTAATAATCATAATCATAATAATAATAATAATAATAATTTTTGGGACTTTAGATATCCCTATTTCAACGTAAAAAAGATCTAATAACGATATTGGTCATTGTTACTTTATAAAATACCCACAATTCAAACAACCATTTATGGCAAGGACCCCTCACATGTAGTTATTAAATAGTGACAAATATAGGATATTTTACAGGTTAAGAATAAAGTTTGTTATTAAATATGACAGTATTATCAAATAATGATAGTAATACATTTTGACTAGTCAGATTTACAGCAAACATCTATTACACACAGAAATATAACAAATAGTGAGCTCGAATTAGTAATAGGAAGGGGCTAAAAAAATATAGTCTACATCAAAAGTCAGCATATGAAACATCCCAGGAACCAAATATAGCCTTTGTGTTTTTTTTGGACTAAATATATTTAGAAAAAGAATGTTTTTTTAATTGTGCAAATTTTAAATGTTGTTACCCTGCTGCAATAAAGGTCTGAACATAAACATAACTCTTGTACTAACAGTGTTTCAGTGCCCATATTTCATTGTGCGCCAAGGAACTGGCACATTTTGAAGTTTTAAGACAATTAACACCCTTTCACCTGCAAATCACCAAACCATGTTTAATTACAGCCATGACCTTTTGCATATCTGCTAACATGTACAGTAATACCGATATATCTGGGATAAGCAAATACAAGTCCCAGAGCAACATAGTAGCTTTTCATGTTCAGTCTAAGCACTTTTGTTTTTATTCCTCTGGTTTTCAGTGCTGGCTCATCGTAGTCCATCAGAGCAATGAAGAGAAAGTCCACCAATCCTCTGAGCTTCAAAGGCAGCAGACAGGTCAGAACCACTAAAGAATGTGCTACGGAGATGGGCCCTGTGCTGACCTCCAACCTCCCTGCAAACTCTAAAACCCTCCCACAATCAGCCTCTCGAAACAGGCACCTGACGATGTCGCAGCACAGTCAAAACCTGCTGAAGTTCTTGAATGAGGACAGGACCCGTCAGAGATTCTGTGACCTGTCCGTGTCTGTGGGTGGGAAGCTCTACAATGCCCACAAAGTGGTGTTGGCCCATGGTAGCAGCTACTTCCACGCTGAGCTGTCCAAAAACCCTGCTACAGGACACGTGACGCTGGACCATGTGGAGGCCTCTGTTTTCCAACATTTGCTTGGCTTCTTGTACACCTCTGAGTGTATTGTGGCAGAGAATGAGCTCCCAGCTCTAACCAAAGCAGCTCGCTTCTTGGACATGATGGATGTACTAAAGCTGCTGTGTGAAGAAGGGGAAATCCACCCAGTACCTGTGATCCAGGGCCAGGATGAGTCAAGAAGGACTCCTGAGGTGGAAACTGCCTCCAGGGAATCACCACCAGTTGACACAGATATCCAGAACCCATCAGATGTTCAAAATGTAAAAGATTCCCTGCAGAATCACTTGGCTAAGAGTCTTAGTGAGATGCAGCAGGCTAAGGCAAAGGAGAAAACTTTAGGTCTGAAGACCGCTACCATGAGGAGATCAGCTCGCAGGAGGAGAGCGCCTACCAAATATAACAGAGATGCTCTGAAGCATTGCATTGTTAATTCTGATGAAAGAAGAAGAAGCATGTCACCAAGAGAGCAGGAGGATGAAAGAGCAGACGACGCAACAGAGGTGGTTATGGAATACCAAAAACCCAAACTGGATGTGAGAGAAACATCTAAACTGGCTCGGGGGGAGGATGATGATGATGAGAATGTAGAGGTGGAAGAGGAAAGGGACATAAATGAGGACCTTGCTGGTAGGAAGAGAGTTGTTGTGGACCGTGCAGCAGATAAGAATGCAGCTCAGCAGGGTTCACCTGTAGAAACAACAGAAATCCAGACTGTCCAAGAGGTGAAAGTTCAGACACCAACAGAAGGAAGCTTCGGCCAGCCTCCAGGATACCCCGAGGGTCTGGCCCCCCTCATCATCCAGACTGCCAGTAAGAGGGTTCTCAAGTGCCCTAAATGTGGCAAAACCTTTGACCGTGTAGGTGAGAACCATGTTGTTCAGTCTCATGATCATCATCGTTTCTTTAGGTAGCGGTTTTGCAGATGTCTCATGAAATTTCTGCCATTTTCCCACTTGCATGCTGAAGTTATTTGGCATCTGGTCGTCCTGCGTGGGCAAGGGTTAACCTGCCCCTCTCTGTTAACCTGCCAGTGTGCCTGTAAATGTTTATTTAGGCTGATTGATAAATGCTGAAAGAAGTGAGAAAGGGCTGCAATAAGTTTTGTGGCAGCCATATAATTCCTTACGTGTTTTTTGGACTGGATTCAGTTGTGATTATAAGCCACAGGCACCACAGTGCTCTGTGAGTTGTACAAGATGGACTAATAAGGGGAACATGCAGCAATTATGTACTTGTTGGTTGGTGGCCATGACTGCAGCTTTGAAGCTTTGAATTAGATCTGCAATCCCTCCCCACACCCCCCATCTCTTTCCAGACATGAAAAAAGGCTGAGTGAAGCCTTTTTCTCCTCAGATGAATTCATTTAGGATGTTACAGCCAATAAAAGACTCTTGAAATTGTTAAAAAAAAAAAAAAAAAAAAAAAAATCTCTCCAACACCTATGGAAGAACTGATGCTATAAAATAAATAACTGCAGCATTTCTGAGTTAGATCTTTATATGTCAGGCTCAGAACTTATCAGTCAAGCCTTGTACAAATAAACTTAGGAAAAAAAAAAACTAGAGGGACATGATTTTCAAATTTAGTATAATGCTCAGTACACACATTGTTTTTGTAACAATGGTGCTGCTTTCTTTTTACAATAATGTCTCAAAATAAATATTGCTATATTACTTTAAATAAAATTGGTTTCATTTTTCAGGAAAGTATGAGAGTCACACCCGAGTGCACACAGGAGAAAAACCATTCCAGTGTGATGTCTGCCTTCAGCGCTACTCCACCAAGTCTAACCTGACAGTGCACAAGAAGAAACACGCCAGCGATGCGCCGTTTCAGAAAAAAGAGCACAAGTGCCCCTTTTGTAACAAACTCCATGCTAGCAAAAAAACTCTGGCAAAGCATGTGAGGAGGTGAGACGTGAGCAAAATCAACTCTCCCCTGGAAATGTAACATTGACTTTGTTGGTCATCAAAATCAAAAAAGTGTTGAAGTTAACAAATTTGGAACTTTGGAAATTTTTCTCAAAATTCAGCCTACTTTAACTGATTTTTTTTTTTTATGTTGATAAAATTTTGTGGTGTAGTTACTACCACTTATTGCTACTAAAATATAATAACGACAATGATAATATGAGGAGAGGAAGAAGGAGAGAAGTCTGGAAATGTTTAACTTTACTGGCTGGTAATATATTGATTAATTTGGATAGTTTGTATTGTATTATTCATCAAGTTGTGAATTTTAGGTTTTATTTTGACCAAGCATGGGCTGAGTCAGTTTTGGAATTCATTAGTGCTACAGTCATGTTGTGTGATCTTTTGCATCTCATCAGGTTCCATCCAGATCACGTCCAAGAATTCTTAACCCTGAGGAAGAAGAAGAGTGAAGGCTGGAAATGTGCTGTAAGAATTGTTTTCTGTAGAATAATACTCACTTTGCCGTCAGAGGAAAGTGATAAAAGCATATCCGAACCTTTTACTATATCACCATACCTTAAACTTTAACATGTTCATGTAGAGATATGATGATGAATAATGAAATCTGTTGAGTAATAAATGAGATGGGAGTTTGTTTTTGATCATAACAACCCACTGCATATTTCCTTCTCCCTCCCACTGCTCTCTCGCCTCCTTCTGATCCAGATCTGTCTTAAGACCTTCACCCGCAGGCCTCATCTGGAGGAGCACATGATTCTCCACAGCCAGGACCGGCCCTTCAAATGCTCATTCTGCGATGAATACTTCAAATCCAGGTTTGCCAGGCTGAAGCACCAGGAAAAGTACCATTTAGGTGAGCACCAATACTGGAAAATGAACTTTTAACTTTTATTAAATAGCAAAGATGTTGTTAAAACCACAATGTTACTGCTGTTATTGTGACTGTTGTTGTAGATGCTGTAATCTTGTGGTTAGTTTGAAAGATTTGATGTCAGTTTTGTCTCCAGGTCCGTTTCCCTGTGAGATCTGTGGTCGACAGTTTAATGACACAGGTAACAGGAAGAGGCATATTGAATGTACACATGGCGGCAAAAGAAAGTGGACCTGCTTTGTTTGTGGGAAATCAGTAAGGGAAAGGTGAGTGTGTAAGCAGCAAATCTCCAGCCTGTGTATCTTAAATCACATTAGATCTTGTTTAGGTCAAAAGGCTGAACTCTGATTGGACAGGATGAGCTTCAAATAATTGACTGATTCATTCGTTTTAGCAGCAGTAAGGTCCTGGGTTCGAACCCAGCTATGGCCTTTCTGTATAACCCTGGTTTCTGGCTTTGATTTCTTCACAAGTTCAAAACCATGGCTGGGTGAAACTGGTTTGGTGAATTGGAAGCTAATTAACCTTAAAGGACCATACCAGCGATCGTGCATGTTTGAGCCTAATATATTCAATTTTCATACACGTAACATTACTGACAATCATTTCCCAAAGCATACTACTGGAACGATGAATTTAAAAAAAATCCCTACCTTCCAGACCACCATTGGTTTCAGTTCATTCTGGTATGCTGTTAAAAACAACTTGTTGATACTTGAAACGTTCTTGGGATAGGTATTCCAACACTGCAAACTACACATATATTCAGATTTTTTCGAAGTTACTTAATTTTAGAGTTTAAGCACAATAAAAAGAATGGAGTATGTCTCCACCGGGGAATATAGTCCCAGAAGAAGACCTGCGTTTATCAAAAAGTTTAAACAACTGTGACTACATAAGGCTGCGTAATTATTAGCAGGCAGGCGAAACATCGATTTTTAAGGTGGATGTATTGCTTGAATATTTGATTTTGAAAGATTAAGGGATTTTGCAAAATATCAGGAAAGCTGAAATNATGTATTGCTTGAATATTTGATTTTGAAAGATTAAGGGATTTTGCAAAATATCAGGAAAGCTGAAATGCAGTTTTATCCTTTGGGAAATGATTATCAGTAACGTACATGTATGAAAATTTAATATATTAGGCTCAAACATGCAAAATGGCCGGTATGGTCCTTTAAATTGACCTGTAGGTGGTGTGTGAATGTAAGTGACTTAACAGACTTATTAGTGAAAATATCAGGTTATCTCACAGGTCTTTTGAAGCTGTCAGTATTCTCCTGCCTGTCATTTGAAATATTGAACTCATTAACGTCATGTCATCTCATGGTGGTATTGCTTGTTAACAAAAAAAATTGTTGTCCGTATTTTGTTGACAAAATGAGTGCTTTTTCATTGTTAAAATATAAGCAAATGCGTTAACAGGCCTCTGTGATGATTGTTTTTCTTTTGG
Organism: Lucifuga dentata; assembly: GCA_014773175.1. Lineage (NCBI taxonomy): Eukaryota > Metazoa > Chordata > Actinopteri > Ophidiiformes > Bythitidae > Lucifuga > Lucifuga dentata. The sequence goes on from VXCM01001256.1 coordinate 91,111, forward strand.
TAGGACAACCTTGAGGGAACACTTGCGGATCCACAGTGGGGAGAAGCCTCACCTCTGTAGCATCTGTGGCCAGAGTTTCCGTCATGGCAGCTCTTACAGGTGGGCCGAGTGAATTTTGAAAATGTTGGTGTCTGTGAACATTTTAAAGTCTCAGTATGATTGTTAAAGTTATGTATAAATTACAGCAAATCTGTTCTTTAAACAGGCTTCATCTCAGAGTTCATCATGACGACAAGCGCTACGAGTGTGACGAATGTGGGAAAACCTTCATACGGCACGATCACCTGACCAAACATCAGAAAATACACTCTGGTGCAGGATTCTTTTCTTTCTGTCTATGGCGTGTGGCTGCTGTGATGATGCTCTGACGGCGTTTATCTGCACTTTCTTCACTTTTTTTGATCACTGTTGCATCCATAATCACAGAGAGGTTGACTTCACTGTTATTGTCACAATATTAAAATGCTTCTTGTTATTTTTTTTTACACATTTACTGTGATGATATTCTCTCACTCGATACATTTACACATGCTATACTGCGGTTTCTTTGTCTGTGCTATGATGAAGGCAAAACTGTGAGTAAAATTAATAGGATTTTTTGGTTTGTTGAATATACGTGACATGTTGCTTAAATACTGGCAATAGTGCCTGTTTGAACCTAATATATTCAATTTTCATATACATATCATTACTGACAATCATTTCCCAAAGCATACTACTGGAATGGTGAATTAAAATTGTTTTTCCCCTACCTTCCAGACCACCATTGGTTTCAGTTTATTCTGGTACGCTGTTAAAATCAACTTGCTGATACTTGAAATGTTCTTGGGATAGGTAATCCGTCATCGCGAACAAGACGTATATTCACGTTTTTTTTTTTTTTTTTTTNAAAAGAAGACCTGCGTTTATTGAAAAGTTTAAATGACTGTGACTTCATAAGGCTGCATAACTATGAGCAGGCGAAACATCAGTTTTTAAGGTGGGTGTATCGCTTGAATATTTGATTTTGAAAGATTAAAAGATTTTGCAAAATATCAGAAAAGCTGAAATACAGTTTTATCTTTTGGGAAATGGTAACTTTTATGAAAACTGAATATATTAGGTTCAAACATGCATGATTGCTGGTATGGTCCTTTAATTGGAGTGTGTGGGAATGTCTGCCAGGTGAGAAAATGCATGCAGAGGCAGCTTAAGGCTGCAGTGTCCTTCATCCCATCTGTCCTGCCAGACTTGGTGGGGCGAGAGAGGGGAGGGGGTGGTGTGTGTGAGTGTCTTTGTAATCTCAACATGATTAATCAAATAAACAAGGATTAACAACACACACTTTTACTTTATAACAGGAATTCTGTCTCTAAATGGGGATAACAGGGCACAGTTTCACTTTCAATTCTTTCCACAGAGCGTAGATACAGTGAGGGAAAGAAAACTAGAGCGCTTGAGAAAGAAATTAAAACCATCCTCACTCTTACACCCTGGCTAATCAGTTGTGCCTGAATGGAGTCAGAAAGTTGCAAATGTTTTAATGTTGGAAAGAGGTTTCCTCCACCTACTGACTCTCCCAACAGGCGTTTTGGAGGAAGCATACTGTGGCCTTCTCTCCAATTAATATTTACATACTTGAGTAAATCGATTTACAATCACATCATGTTACTTGGAATAAGCATCCGTCGATTTACGTTGATTTATACCGATTTCATTGAACGTGACATTTGAAAAAAATCGATTTGTTGCCTGAATTGGAGTAGAATGAAAGCTTTAATGTGCATGTGAACACGCTGACTGTCTGAGGTCATTTACTTTGACTTGCTCCTGTGTTTACAGGTGAGAAAGCACATCAGTGTGAAGAATGTGGGAAGTGCTTCAGACGCCACGATCATCTCACAGTCCACTACAAAAGTGTTCATTTGGGAGAGAAAGTTTGGCAGAAGTATGGTTACATATGAATCACGAGTTTTGTTCTCTTTTGGAATATCCTTTCTTTTGTTATTTGCACTGATTCCTGGAATTATTTGACACACACAGAGGCAACAGTGTTTTCGACAGGACAAACAAAAAAAAAAAAAAAAAAACNAAAAAAAAAAAAAAAAAAAACCCAAGTCACTTGTCCCATCAGGGATTTAGACTGAGCGATGTATTATACTGTATAGTCTTGCCTAACTTCCTGATTTCAGAGCATTTATTGACCATCCTGAGAATTACCTTACATTTACAATTACATAAATCATAAGCATAATTTCTGTTGGATTTCTATGATATAATGTTGAATTTTTAAATCTAAACAACTGCAGATAGAATTTCTACACTCTGTTTTAGCTTTATGTGGAACAGACACTGATGCAATCCAGTTGTATGACCTTTAAATTCCAGCAGAGGGCACTCACAACAATTCATTCTTACATCACATTGTCTTTGACGCTGCCACACATGGATAGTTATCGATTTTGATCAAACTTTTGTTATAAAATTTGAACGTTGAAGATTTATCTGTGTTAATGAGGAATTATTTTCCAGGTATAAAACTGCTGTGCATCAGTGTGAGGTTTGCAAGAAAGAATTCAAAGGAAAGTCCAGTCTGGAAATGCACTTCAGGACCCACTCAGGTAAGCAAATCAAATAAGTCGATGTGTTTATGTGATGGAAATCATCTTTCGGTATGGGAGCAGAAAAACATTTCCCAATCTTAAGGCGAGGCTGAGTTATGATTTTCCACAGTGGAAACATGTATAAAAGATAATATACAAGCTAATATTAAAATCTGCAGTGAGCTGTTTGCAAAAATTAGCCTTGTAATAAACTTGCTTTGCTGTACTTTGAGCTGGTAGAAACATGGTTGTAGTTCCTTCTTATAACCAGAGAGGGCGACAACATGCAGAAATGATGGATTTTGGCTTAATGTTGATTTGTCATACATGTTCTCTTTTATGCCCTTTAAAGGTGAAAAACCCCACAAATGTCCTGAATGTGACCAGACATTTCGCATCAAGAAGACTCTGACAAAGCACATGGTGATTCACTCAGACGCCCGCCCCTTTAACTGCCCACACTGCAGCGCCACATTTAAACGGAAAGACAAGCTCAAGTACCACGTCGACCATGTGCACAGCACCAGGTTAACTGAACAGCCTCTTGGGACAATCAGTGAAGACAAAATCGTCTCTCTTCCTTACGAGGAAAACTCAAAGGTGTACCGTGCAGAACCTAAGTCCACATTGCAAAGCACCTCCACAACCTCAAGCGTTTGCGTACCCGTCACTTTAGTGCCTGTGCAGATGTCAGGAGTCTCAGCAGCGCAGGGCGATTTGGGCGCCCACGGGCCCGTGCCTCTTTCCTCGCAAACCCACAGCGTTGTGAACATGCAGGCTCAGGGACAGCAGCAGACTTCGGGCTTCCAGGCGGCTCCGGACCTCGCCTTCCTGGAGAAGTACACGCTCACCCAGCAGCCCACCAACATCNTTCCAGGCGGCTCCGGACCTCGCCTTCCTGGAGAAGTACACGCTCACCCAGCAGCCCACCAACATCGTCCACCCTGTGAGGAGCGATCAGATGCTGGACCCCAGAGAGCAGTCATACCTGGGCACGCTGCTGGGACTGGACTCATCTTCCTCCGTGCAGAACATCACCAACTCCGATCACACGCATTGAGGTGATTGATTGATTTATTTGGCCAAAAACTTAGCATGGTGTATTAAAATTTAACAGTAATTTTAGTATTTACATTTCAGACAAAGAAGTATGTAACTGCGCTTTTAAAATTTTAGCTCTTTTATGTAAAAATAAGTGAATTTTGAGTTCCTATTACAAGATCATCAGTTGTTTTTTTTTTTTTTTTTTTNTTTTTTTTTTTTTTTTTTGTAGTTTTTCATCAATTGCGTCATTTTATATTTTTATTACTTGAACCTCTGCTTTTCATTGTCCAAAAAGAGAATATGAATCGCCACCCATCTCATGATGTGTAACAATATAAATGCTTTATTTATTTCTGTGGAAGATGGAAAATTTTAACCATAAGAACTCATTATTTTCTGATGTGTTTTTTTTTTTTTTTTTTTTTATTCCAGGCGGCTCCGGACCTCGCCTTCCTGGAGAAGTACACGCTCACCCAGCAGCCCACCAACATCTTCCACCCCGTGAGGAGCGATCAGATGCTGGACCCCAGAGAGCAGTCGTACCTGGGCACGCTGCTGGGATGGACTCATCTTCCTCTGTGCAGAACATCACCAGCTCCGATCACACGCATTGAGGTGATTGATTGATTGATTTGGCCAAAAATTGAGCATGATGCATTAAAATTTAACAGTAATTTTAATCAAGTATTTACATTTCAGACAAAAAGTAACTGTGCTTTTAAAATTTTAGGTCTTTTATGTAAAAATAAGTGAATTTAAAATCTTGAGTTCCTATCACAAGATCATCAGTTTTTTTTTTTTTTTTTTTTTTTGGTAGTTTATGATATGAATTGCATTATTTAATATTTTTATTACTTGGACTTCTGCTTAGAATTTGTCCAAAAGAAAATATGAATTGCCACCCATAAAAATATAAATACACTTTATTTCTATGGAAGATGGAACGTTTTAACCATAAGAACTCATTATTTTCTGATGTGTTTTTTCTTTTTTTAAATTTGGAAGTTTTGCTCATGGGCAACAAGGAAATAATTTGATATATCAGGTTTATTTTATTTGAGTTTTATGTTTTTACATGTATTTCTTCAGTTTCACTTTGATCTCATCTTTTCTCTACAAACCGATAATATGGATGATAGTGATTAAATGCACTTAGAAATAACAGTAATGTCAATGTAATATGGTTTAATAAATAAGTATTGGCAGATCACTGCAATTACATCTCTTCTGAAATCTGTGAAATCTGTACCTGATCTTTCTCACTGTTGTGCNAGATCACTGCAATTACATCTCTTCTGAAATCTGTGAAATCTGTACCTGATCTTTCTCACTGTTGTGCCATTTTTATTAATAGTTTGAGTTTAATTTGAGGTTCAATTATCTCTGTGTCACACAGGTTTAAGACAAAAGAGATGCAAAGTTCATATGTGGAAGGAATTTTTATAAGCATTAAGTGTAACTACTGTATATGAGCACAGTTTGTGGTTTTAATGTATGTATGCAGCAACTTTATTTTAAATATACAATAAAACTTAATGGGAGAATTTGAGTACTTTTTAAAACTGGGAAATATCTGAGCTGTAGAAGAAGATGCTATTGTTACCAAAATGTAAAAACTCCTGTACACCTTCAAATTTGTAGTCCCAGATGTGAAAAAAAAAAAAAAAAANAAAAAAAAAAAAAAAAAGGAACATCATAATAATTACAGCTAAACAATGGCAATGAGACTTATTTGGACTATTCATTTTTATTTTGGTTGTTCAGAATTCAATGAATCAATGAATTCAAGGATACAATGACTCTCATTCTTTAAATATCAGTCTGCCTGTTCTGTAGCAGTGGTGATGCTCTGATCAAACTTTGACACATGCTTAATAAAATGCTTAATAAAATAATAAGTGCAAACGTCTGTAATGAGTGAAACAGACAAACACTGAGGTTTGCACCTATAGAAAAGTGAAATATAAGTAGAAAACTGCATGTATCTATTTTACATTATGTCAGAAATGGTTAAAACAAAAATGAAACCATAGTCATAACTTGTGTTCAGTTTTTTGTTTTTTTTTTTTTCAGGGTTTTTGGGTGAGCCTTTTTTTCCCCCCGGATGGTGAGCGGACCCAAAGGCAGCAAACTTCTTCCCATTCATGAATCCCAGTGTTAGCAATTATTCTGCATGAAAAAAAGTTAAACAGTTATTGTAATAATAAGACAAAGATTCATTAATAATTATTCTTACAAAAGTGGATTCAAAAGTAATACTTACAGTCTTGATGTCAAACCAGGTACAACCTAAAAATAATCAGATGACAGGACAGCAGTGAGTATGTGGAGCAGCTTCTTGACTTCACATGCTGAAATGCCTGCATGCTGCATCCTGTTTCTAATGTTTGCTCTGTTATTTACTGGACTAACTTGAGGGAAAAAAAACAAGGATGAAGTTGATATATTTCACTTGAATTTAACAATTTTGTCCTCAAATGGAAACATATCTCCCAGCTCTCTGCAGCACACTGTTATGTTCCTAAACTCTGAAAATTAGGAGTTAAGAATCCTAAATCCTCCATTTCTCCTCATTTTTTTAAGTCTTTAAATGTTGGGCAGCAGAAAGTTTATAAGTCAAACTTATAAGTAAAATAAAATTCAAAATTATTCCCTAAACCAAATTTGAATTTTGTTCAGTATCCAAATCCCAATTTTCACTCAGGAAGTCAGATTTTACACTGATAAAGGTTATATTTTTTATCATTCCTACTTAAATAAATAAATAAATAAATAAATAAATAAATAAAATAAAATAAATAAATATATATTTAAAAAAAAAATCTTTTTCAATATAATTTTCCTGATGAGAATAGGCTTCTAAGGACACAAATATTATTCAACACTAAATTTAAGCTGTTGTGAGAAATAATACATGTAAAACTGAATTTACACACATTGCACATTTACATTTACGTAAGTAGTTAAAGTAGTTAAACTTACATTTGGAAAAAGTCATTCTTCCATTGGTGCACTGGCCCACAGAATAATGATCAAACCACCATTTGGCAAGTTTCTCGCACTCAAAACGCACTTTTTCTCCATCTCTTACATATTTAACTCCAAAGAAAGCTTTTAACCAGCTATATGTTGTGGTGTCCACAGCACAAAAAGTTTCTGCACAAAAAGAACAGAAAATAAGGCATTTATTAAACAGGTAACTTATTTCAATGACATTTTNTTTCTGCACAAAAAGAACAGAAAATAAGGCATTTATTAAACAGGTAACTTATTTCAATGACATTTTAATAAAAAAACTTGCTTTTACCTTTGCAAATGGGAAGTTGTGACCAAGTGCCATCGCTGTAACACTGCACTTCCTCTGGACCCTCCAGTTTGTAAAAGTTAGCGCATTGGTATTTCAAAAACATTTCACCAGTTTCCACAATTTCGCCATTTTGGATAAGAGGCTTATGTCCACATCTGCTGACTGGAAACAAAGAAAAGCTGTTTATTAGATTAAACATACAATTTATTCAAATAAATAGCATCATTCTTGCTTTTTGTCAAAGTTACTTAATTCAACTGATTGAAGATGGAGCTGCATGGAAGAAAATGTATTTATCTGACAGGAAATATAGTCCCAGGAGAAATCTGCTTTTACCCAGAAATGAAAATGACCATGCTCTATACATTTGTGCATAAGTGTAGCACACAAAATATTGAGTTATAAAATGGGTGTATCACTGATCATTTGATTTTGAAAGATTATTGGCTTATTATTGGATTATTGGAAAATAACAGGAAAACAAAAATAGTTTATGTTTTGGAAAATGGTTGGCAGTAATGTAACGTGTGCAGGTCATATTTATTGGGCTCAAACATGTATAGACACAGGTATGGTCCTTTAAAGGCCAGTGGTTATCACTTTAGTAAGTGGTCAGCAAATGAGGAAACGTCTTGAAAAGACAAAAATCAGATCAAAAGTATGACACACAAATTTGCACATAAATGAAGTCTGTTACTGTAAAAGAGCAGCAAAGCTTCTTATTTACTTGCTGTGATTTGTCGTTCTCTTTCTCTGTCATTCAATCCAGAGCTGATAGAAACTCCTGTAAAATCAGATCCGATGGAGAAAATAGAAAACATACAGTAGATTCACCACTGAGGGACAAACTAGGATGTTCTTTAGTGTATTTCTAACACATCAGAATCCACTAAAAATCTAATCATTTTCTAAAAATATGGAAATACTTTTTGTACTAAAGCAATAATTTAACTCTAATATCATCCTTTTCTAAATTCCATATTTTCTACACCAGTGTTACCTGTTCCCCCCACTGCAGGTGGATTCTCATCATGTCCAGAGCCTGGTCTGCTTTCTCTCCCTGGAAGATAAAATGGGAAAAAGATATTTTTCAACCATCTATCCATTCATCTAACCTTTTTTCTACAGTTTATAATACTACATACAGTTTATAATACTGTATATACTATACTGTATATATATATGCCTGTTATATTTGTTCTGCTCGCTATAGTTGGTTGGATGTCCATGTCCAGAAGCTGGTCTTGCTTTCCCTTGGAAATAAAAGTGAAAATCTGAACTTTTTCTATCTACCTATCTGTCCGTTTATCCATCCATCCATCCATCCATCCATCCATCCATCCATCCATCCATCCATCCTCTACAACTTATCTGGGTCGCAGAGTAAGTACGTTTTTAGCAAAGTAGCCCAGATGCCCTCTCCCTAGCCAAACTGCCCAGATCTTCCAGGGGGATCATGAGACATTCCCAGGCTGGATGGGACATGTAATCCCATTGGAGGCCTCTGAAATACTCTACATGAAGGCACCAGGAGGCATCTCAGGAGAAAGAGATGCTGAGATGACTCCTGGTTGGTTTCGTGGCATCTCTTACTTTTCTCCTTTTCAGACATCAGCTACCTGATTTTGGAACAAAACTCATTCCTCTGTGTTGAGCCAAAAGTCTATGATGGATTATCTCTTTTTAGCTCTCAGTATTCACTACTAATTCTATATTTATCATCACCATGTTGTTCACTTACTGCAGGGTTGGCCTTCACTCCACCCTCCAGCGATGCAAGAGAGGGATTGCGTCCTTTGTGCTCCCTCTACAACATAGCCTTCTCTACATTCATACTGTACCCGTGAACGTACAGGGAACATGTCCTGGTGTTCGTCATGAATGATTACTGCATTGAGGATTTGAGGGGGGTCAACGCATGCGTCACTACTCTCTGTAACAAAACAGAACACAAATCATGAGTTAGAAATGATGGTTAAATGACAGTGTTTTCATATCATTTGCACATTAATCAGTGATTATTATTTTTTTTGTGTGTGTTTTTTTTTTTTTTTTTTTNTTTTTTTTTTTTTTTTTTCTGGCTGAATATAGCAACACATCACACAGACTTACTCTCACAGACTGGCACGGACCACCACATTCCATTTCTACATTCAGCTGAGGCATCCTGGTGTTTGTGGACATATCCTTTGTCACACGTGACCCTGATTTCTTCTCCATCGTTATACAATCGTTTTAGGGGTTTCCCATTGGGAATATTGGGAGAAAAGCAAGATTTTTCATCTGAGGAAAAAAGAAAGAACAAAATAAAAGCTTGGATTTTAGCTCCCGATTCTTGCTATGTAGTCATGCCAGTGATCAGCATTTCTGTCAGCATACAAATAGGTAGTGACCATTTTAGCTATAAAATCTACCCTTTCAACATATTTCTTTCTTCTTTGGCTATAATCCTTAAATACCTGGTTTATTGTAAGATCAAGTCCCACCTTCCTGTGTCTTCTGTGCTTCACCCCATCAGTCTGGAATTAGGTTCTAGATATACCACTATTTCTATTATTTCTACTATTTTAGCATTGGACAGTGGTTTTCTGCTGATTTGTCAAAAGCCTCTGATACTTGGATCACTCTTTTCTCGTTGACAACACTCATTGGCTTTGACATTGCAAAATCTCAAAAAATGATCACACAAATTATTATTTTTTCAATGGGAATGGTCACTTTGAAAAATTTGCTTTAACAGTAATGACATCAATTAGCCAATTTAGACACCAAGCTATAACACATAATGTTCCATGACAACTTTGACTGAAAAAAAAAAAAAAAAAAAANAAAAAAAAAAAAAAAAAAAATCATGGATGACTTACTGATACATTCTGGTTTATGAGACCATTTGCCATTTTCACACGTGATTGTTGCCCACCAGCCCTCCACTGTGGGTTTAAGTCCACTGTCACAGGCATAAATGAGCTGCGTTCTGTGATGATAGCTCACTTGTTCAGGGACAAAATAACCACCATCCAGTTTGGGAGCTGTGCAGGACCGTGATGCACTTTGTGCTGAAATACAAAGATAAAACAGAGAATAGAATACAAACGTGCATTCTTAAACAAAAGAGCATAGTTGCATGTGACACAGTTCAGCATTCTTACCATATAGCACTCCAGGAAAACAAAGTAGAAGAACAAATCCAAGGCAACTGAAAGACATTTTGTCAGGAATTAAGACATCCCACAACAAAGCAGAGTTAATAGTCTGGTTCTGATCAGGATCAGTTAATAATTATCAGGTCCTTTCCCCAAAAATTACGAAACATGCAGTAAACACTCAGTCCCCATGCATGCGTCCACACACACTTTCAAAATCTTTGTTCTATTTCTTTTATGTACACATCATATTGCTACTTGTGAGAAAGTCTTTACTTATGCAATGGCACTTTTGGTGAAGTTAATTTAGAAAAGTGAGGAGATACTTTCAAATAAGAAGAAACATATTTGGAAAAGATGCAGATTGATCAATTTTGAAAAAAAAAAAAATCTTGTTCCTTATGAATACAAGTGCTTTTTGTTTTTTGTTTTTTTGTTTTTGTTTTTTTTAAATACAATTTTGCTTCTTTGCCCTTGGATGATGCTGAACCGAAACCTTGAACATAACGTACCAGAAATTTCCCACACTGATGACTCATTTGTCTTTTAATGAGAACAGCCTCAGGCTTCAAACAATCTGTCTGTCAACAAAAAATCTATCAGATTGTTTAGAGTCCAGATTTCAAAATGAGTTCCCGAACGGCTGTGATCAGAGGTCAGCATGTTCAAATACCAAAACACACTCAGGCCAAAGGACACACTATACAAACTCATTTAAATTCCCATTAAAAATACCGTACATTATATTATCAAAAAAAGTATAACCATCTGTATTACTTATTAAAATTATTTATTGATCCTGATGATGTGAACTCAGTTCTACTAACAGGCTGATTACCACCTGCTGCATCTTCATGCGCTCTGCATTATTTTCAGCCTTTGATTTGAAATGTCTTTTGTTCAGAGAATTTTAACATTTTTAATCCTTCATGTAACAGAGAAGCAACTCAGTTTTATATTATAGTTTAATTTTGTTGTCAGTGTAAACATCAGGGTGTTCTATATTCAATGTAGTGTCATATTATGCTAGATTTTATATAATAATTGTAATATGATATGCTACATTTTGGACTGTATATTCATTGTGATGTCAATCTATTTCAAGAATAATGTGACATACCAACACAGAGCTGCATGGGGAAAAAAATGTGTCTACGCCAGAGAATATAGGAGAAAAGATTATTTTACAGGAGAAATAGTCCTAGGAGAAATACAGCAAAAAAGACTATTTTTACCAGAGAAATTAAAAATGAGCCTCCTACAATTGTATGAAAGTATCAGCAGGCAAAACACTGAATTTTAAGGAGGATGCATCATCTGAGCATTTGATTTTGAAAGATTAGGAGATTTGGCCAAATAACATGAAAAAAAAATGCTTTATGTTTAAAAAAATAACTGCTGTTAACATAAAGTGTATGTGGTATTTATTAGCGTTAAACATGAAAGATAACAGTATGCTCCTTTAAAGGTCAGTGGCATCATAGTGGTGTGTGCACTGGTTCGCCATATTGTTAGAGCAGATGTTTTCTGCAAATGAGTGATGATTGTGAACATGCAGGCTCAGGGACAGTAGCAGACTTTGGACTTCCAGGCGGCTCCGGACCTCGCCTTCCTGGAGAAGTACACGCTCACCCAGCAGCCCACCAACATCTTCCACCCCGTGAGGAGCGATCAGATGCTGGACCCCAGAGAGCAGTC